>CM076572.1:282359297-282959297 GCA_034641835.2 Pinus albicaulis | reverse complement strand
AACTTTTATTATCACAATGAATCACTGTCAGATCCATCTGAGAAGCAAACAAACCAACCAAGATATTTCTCATCCAGATAGCCTCACATGCAGCTTGACTTGCTGCCATGTATTCTGCTTCCGCTGAACTGAGTTCCACGGATCGTTTCTTCTTGTTGTACCAAGAAACTGTTGTCGATCCAATGCTAAAGGTCCCTCCTGATGTGCTCTTTCTATCTGATGGACTGCTAGCCCAATCTGCATCTATGAAGCCTTGAAACTTCACTCCCTCTGTCCGTCTGTACCATAGACCATACTCTGATGTTCTCCTCAGGTATCTCAAGACACGCTTCCTTGTCTTCCAAAAGAGCTTGGTAGGCTTAACCATAGCTTTAATCAACTGGTTAACTGCATAGCAAATATCCGGTCTCGTGTTCACCAAATACATTAGTGAACCCACTAACTATCTGTAGATAGTATCATCCACTACCTCTCTAGAAGTAGCATCCTCTTTCCTCCACTTTCCTGGTAGAGGAGTATCCATGGGTTTGCAGCTCTCCATGTTAAACTTACCCAATATCTACTTTGCATACTTGCCTTGAGACATAAAAATTTCAACATCTTGTTTCCATATTTTCAATCCAAGGAAACAATGAAGGAGTCCCATGTCCTTCATTTTGAACTCCCTTTCAAGATCCTCCTTGCATGAGTGTATCAACTGCTCATCACCAGTCAAAATTAAATCATTAACATAAAGAAAAAAGATCAATAACTTACCCTCAACCACAATCTGGTACAAGTTTGCATCTTCTTTACTTTTGGCGAATCCCAGTCTGGTGAAATAGCTATCTATCCGAGTGTACCAAGCATGGGGTGCTTACTTCATCCCATACAATGCTCTTTTGAGTCGTCACACATGTGACTCACTGTTGAAGATCTAGAAACCCTCAAGGTACTCTATGTACACCTCTTCCTCCATGATCCCATTGAGAAAAGTAGTTTTCACATCCATCTGATGAATGTACGAGCCCATCTGTGTTGAGAGTGCAAGGATGGATCTTATGGAAGAGTGCCTTGCAACAGGTGCAAAATTTTCATGATAATCGATCTCCTTGATCTATGAGAATTCCCATGCCACAAATTTGGCCTTGTATTTCTCCACACTCCCATCAACAACTTGCTTTACCTTGTAGATCCATCTCGATCCAACCACTGATTTGTCAACCGGTCTTGGGACTATCTCCCATGCAATGTTCTTAACAATGGAGTCATACTCCTCCACCATTGCATCAACCCAAGTTGGTTGTTTCACTGCTTCCTGGAAGGAAGATGGTTTAGTCACAATATATTTTCTCATAAGAGCCATGTATCTAATAAATCGGTCAGGAGACTGTCTCTATTTTCACTGTGAAGTAGGGGCTCCTACATTCTTCACAACATCAAGTCTCAATCTATTAGCTTTCGTGGTGCACCTTCTTCCTTTTCTAATGGATGGCTTTGCATGATTGTTTTCATCCACTCCATGATCCTCCGCATGTGGATGATCCACATCTTAAGGCTCATCCTTGGGAACCAACAGTTCCTCCTCTGCATGCAAGTCTAGCTCCCTCTCAAGGCACAACCGCATGGCTTTCTCCTCATCAAATTTTATATCCTGCTCCACAATAGTCATTCCGCTGTTTTGAAAATACACATGATAATTATGGGGCATTTTAGTGTACCCCACAAAAATCCCAACCTCAGTTGTTGGTTCCAGCTTCTTCCCGACATCCTTGGTCAGATGCAGATAAATAGATGAGCCAAAAATCTTAAAGTGTGAAACATCAGGTTTCTTACCAGTGAAATCCTCTTCAGGTGTACTCATGCCAAGTATCCTATGAGGACAATGTTTCTGCACATGTACCATTGTGTTTCATGCTTCCACCCACAGATGCATCGGTGGGACTTGATCATGCAACATCGCTCATTCTGCACCCCAAATAGTTTTGTTCTTTCTCTCTGTGACCCCATTCTGTTGTGGGATATGAGGCGTTATGAGTTCTCTTCGAATTACTTATTTGCTGTAGAAGTTCTTGAATTCGTTAGATATGTATTCTCCACCATTATTGCTCCTAAGAGCCTTCACTTTCTTCCCCGACTCTTTCTCTACCAGTGCCTTAAACTCAAGAAACTTAGATACTATATGATCTTTCTTTTGCATGAAGAAGATCCAACATTTATGAGAAAATTCATCAACAAATATTACATAGTACTTATGTTTTGCTATCAAAGCAACAGAGAATGGTCCACACACGTTTGTGTGAACTCTCTCAAGGATCCCCAAAGCTCGGTTCTCCTTCTCATGAAAGGTGGATTTTACATACTTCCCCATGGTACACCCCTTTCATGTATCTAACTTTGCAAGTGTTCCCATTGGAAGTTCAGTAGAAATATGTTGCATGAATTTCAAGGCTCCATGATGAAGATGGGCCAATCTCCTGTGCCATAATTTGCCCTCATCCCGGCTCACCACTTTTTCCACCTTGCCCATCATTTCTATGCAACCATCTACCTCTATTTTGTAGATATTCTTAACTCGAATCCCTATCCTCTTGGCTTGTCCTATTGTTTTATGTCATAGGAAATCCTTTCCTTCATTAAAAGCAACATCATAGCCTCTATCCTCCAACATTGCGACTGAGACTAAAGTTTTCTTCAAACCTGGTACATGCATTACATATTTTAATTGAAATGGTCTACCTGAATGTCTCTGAAAGGTAATAGTACCAATCCTGATAGCACTGTACTGTCCATCATCCCCCATTTCGATATGCATTTGGATATCCTTCTCCTCCAAGTCACTGAAAAGTTCCTTGTCTCCCCTCATGTGAAAGGAAGTGCCACTATCCAAATACCAAACAAATCCAAATGCACTTGATGCCATGGATATGATCAATGAGAATTCAAGCTCAAATTGCAAGGCAAGAGCCTCACCAGCTGCAGATCCAACATCCTTCTTGTTCTTCTTCTTTTGTGGACAGTTAGTAGCAAAATGCCCATGTTCGTGATAGTGAAAACACTTCACCTTGGACATGTCCTGCTTCTTGAAATTATTGAACTCGGATTTGGAATGGAATTTATTAGCCTTCCCATTCTTCACCTTGGTAGCCAAATCACGATCCTCTTCATCCTCATGCTTATATGAAGTTCCATCTCTGGTGTTCCGCCTGAACTCCTTCTACACCAAATCCGACAACAGTCATTCCAAATCTGGCAATTTTCCCGTCCATTAAGGGAGTCTTCATAGCTATGAAAACTCTTAGGAATTCCTAGGAGAGCCAATCCCACAAAATCATCATCAACGACTATTATTACAATGCTCCCTAGTTCATCCCAACATTGGAAAAACTTTGTTAGATATTTTGGAATGGTGTCGCCCTTTTCCATCTTGATCTTCCTGAGTTTATCTTTGACCGCCAATTTCCTATGGTCATTACTTCTCTGGAATAGATCCGTCAAAGCCTTCCATACTACATATGGTGTTGCTTTCCCATAGAGGCTTGAGACAATGTGGTCTCGTACTCCCTCCAACGGGATCCTCCTCACATTTTCCACTTTCTTTTGCCATGCATCAAGATTTGCAGCATCTGTCACAACGGGTTTAGGAACATCATTATCAATGAATTCCTTCAAGTCATTGTCTTCGAGTACTCCCTCCATCTTGTCCTTCCAAGAAATATAGTTTGAGTTTCCCTCGAGTGCATACTCCAACCTCAAGCTATTGAAATCAATTTCTATATTGAATCAGCTGTAGCACTAAGAAAGTCTTTCTGCAAATTCGAATTATATCCAGTCACAAACTCATCTCCTGCTTCACTTCTGGAATGTCTTGTGCTCTGGTACCGTGTAGAAATTATACAACAAGAATGTAGATATTGGATTCACCTGGTCTACAATTTACTAAATTTAAATATTGAATCACTTCTACAAATATTTTGCGGAATAAGAAACACAATCGTTAATCACATAAAGCAAAGAAGAATCAAATCACACACAACACAGGTAATTTCTTGGGGAAATCTTGTTGCTAAAAACCCCACTATATTCTATTGTATATTCAGCATGGATCATGAAACAATTACATAAAAAAATCTTCTCACAAGAGCCCTCTAGTACACAGCTAATTGTCTCACAATGTAATGCATAAAACCGACCAATACTTAGCCAATTTACTGCCTCTAGATAGTCTTCCTTGCTTGCGCAATCCCTGATGGATGCAATCCCTATTAGATAGGATTTATGACCTTCCTTGACTGCACAAGTATCATGGGCACTCAATTGGGTGTTTGGTTGCATGTGCGCAACCCAATAATCCTACAAATGATATTCAACTTCCCTTTTAACTAGATCTCAACTGCTTCTCCACTGGATCTGACATTCATGCAGCTGATAATAGTAAATCGTCAGTTGCATGTGAGATAAATTATTGTGAATTAATTAATATTTAATTATTTTTATCTCTCACTAGTGTATCATCAGTTACAATTATCACAACTAAGTTTAACTCACTTAACTGAGTTAAACTATTTACAACTTGCATTAAATAATGCACCACTGCACTTCAAACTATGTTACAACTAGAATTACTCTACATTCCTCACCAAGTACCTCTAACTAGAAATCCACTAGCTAACTGAGTTTATCACTCTTATTACAAGTTATTTTGAGATTTAGATTATTGTCCATTCTAATTAAGGGATAACTAAAATAGACATGCACCAAAAATAGCACTGTGTGCCCCACCCTAGTGTAGGTGCTTAATGCACTAGGCATGGGTACTGAAATTTTCTTGTTGAATCTCAACAGGAGAAGCTCAAGGTAGTAACATAACTTCCACACCATGAGTTTTTATATTTCCTTCTTCTTTTTTTGTCATATGCATATCAAATAAGATAGTAATCAATCTTTGCAACTTTAGTTGCAAGTGAATTTTGATGCAATGATGGATTGTGAGATGGCTCAAAAATAGTACAAAGTGGCACTACATGATGTATTCAACAACCCAACATCAATATTAGCTAGACAATGGTTGTCAACTTTGAAATTGTGAGTGATAGAGTGCATGATACCATCATTTTACCCACTTTGGTCTATCCTAAAATTTTATATTGTTATTGGATTAAATTGATTGGATGGACCTATAATTATCTAATCCAGTTTTCTCCATATGGACATAAGTTTTCTCTAGGAACAACCTCATGTAATTATAGGGTAAATTTTGAGAACATTCTTCATTTTCATCGGTTTGGCCTCCTTCCTACCCAGTTTGTAACTTAGAGAAACTAAAATAACTACAAGTTAAGATAAAAATATTCATCTTCAAATATTTTCCTTTGAAAATTATTATATGTGATTATTTCCTTGGAACTATTGAGCCTTTCCTTTTAAAATAATATTTTATTGATGCTTGTGGGAATATTTGAATTTGTAATCCAAGCCAATATGGTCACATATCTTGGTAAGGCCTAGCCATGTTGTGAATAACATATATTTTGGATATTCAAACCCTTTGGGATAAAACAAAATATGGTGTGATATCTTGACCATTCAATCAATTATACTATTTTTTTGTGTCAAATTGGTAAACTCATTTATCTATACATAAATACTCAAGTTGAAGATCATTTCTAAACCTACATTATCTTTTATGAACAAAGCATACTTTTGAGGTCATTTTTTAACAAAATTTAGTTGGAAGATATGGAGACCATTAAGGTGATGATAGTGTGGTTTATGAGGCTTTGGTTCATCTCTTTAACAATGAGGTGAGTAGGACTATATCCTTTTTTTATTGTCAAATTAGTTTTCATTGTGGATTTAGTACAAAGACTAATTTAAATAATATAAAGATAGATTTTCTTGTTTGAGCTATGATGATTATTTCTCTTTATTAGAATCCAAATAAAAAACATGTTGTTTCTACATAATATGGCCAACCCTTGTTCTGCAATGCCCATAACATGGTGGATTAGAGCCAAATTTCTAAAAAAGTTATAAGTTGAATTATTATACAATTTAATTTTTACATTTAGAATGTAAAGTTACAAACAAAATCTAGTTTATATGTTATGCATTCTCTTGTTCTTATCTATAAAAATTATTGTCTATAATATTATACCAAAGATAATGGGAAGTTCATCATTTAGATACATGACATCATTTAATAGATTTTTGAGATAGATGCTAGAATGATTTTTTTGTATGTTTTATGAGCACCTCAACAATTTAATGTGTTTTATAGATCCTTTAAAGCCTCATCTGAACCACATGAAATTATATTTTAAATAAAATTTTAATATAATACATCCCATCCCTTACATAACTATGCCATGCACATAAACACTCGATTTAACATCATGTTACTTATAATTATGAAAAACTAGACCTTGACATGAATAATTAATATTTTAAATTGCTAGTGATAGATTCACAATCTATATAAATTATTGGAACCATCAAGTATCTCCTTGTTACCGTTCATTAATCAACCCAAATTACTATGGTGTTGCATGTAGTCCTAAAAAAACATCCCAAAGGCTTTGACTATGTTTCTTGGAAGGGAGTGCTCATCATATATTAAAAATGGATATTATAGCATGGACAATACCCACTTCCTCTTCCCATAGAAATATTCCTTGGTGAACATTAGGTGTTATCCCTTATATGAGAAGCATGTAGATAAAATCACCCACCTAATTATACACGTCTTTTCTAGGACATTATTGACACATGTATTGTCTTATCCAAATTTGATATCATTCCTATTAATATACATAAAGAAGAATATTTTTGGTGTTCAGACTTCAATTTTTTACAAGGATAAGTCTAATCATAGTTATACTAATTTTTTTTTATCCATCAAATAGATACTTCTAACCCTTGGGGTATGAAATTTGTGTTATCCATTGCAGATCTTATTACCAAATTTTAGTCTTTAGATATTTCTTGTTTAGGAGAGCTTGTAGAGTTTATGTGCATGGAAATTTTGAATTTTGTATCCATTAGGTTAGAGTATTTTTACATGTTTAGGATATCAACATAAAACTTTACATGGACAATGTCATTAAATTTGTCTCTAAATTTATGACTTTGAAATCTTTCTTATGACTTGAAACAAAATTATATTGTACAAACCTTAGGCCTTGTAAGTGTCTATTCTTACACTACTGAATATACCCTTGTTAAATCTATCCTCAATGCTTATATTTTATACATATATAGTGAATGAAAGGATTTAAATACCCCTTTCACAATAGGTACCAATGCATAAACTGAATCCATTTTGTATCATTACAATAATATTTGTTGGAATTGGATTTCACTTTTAGGGAAATTGGTATTTTGGAATTGTGATGGTAGGTAGCACGTGATCACCATACTAAGAAGGTTTTTTTATTCTTAAGCTTCCAATGTTGGAGGTAGGTTATTTTAATTTCATATGCATGCAAATTAAAATTATGTATAAAATAGATAACAGTGAAATAAAAAATCAAAAACCAAGATTTGACATAAGATATGACCTCAGAAACCCTTTCAAGAGAAAACCTAACTGGAAGGTGAGGCCACTTTGTTCTCTTTCTCTTAATAGAAAATGATTGAGTACAAAGAAGTATGTCCTATGGCCCATGGGATACTATAATGCCTAAATTATCGTTGTGTGCTCTATCTCCTATCCCTCTTGGTTATTTTTTCTCATCTATGGAACAAATTAACTTGAAAGAATAGAATTGGTTTTCCTTTAAGTGGCTCAGTTAAAACACAACCTGATAACCTACTAGTGGTTAGGTTTGACCACCTCAATTGTTAACTAGAGTTAAAATATGGACTCCTCTAGAGTATTAATCGTCATAATCACGTGGCTAGCCCCTTTTCAATGAATAATGGGGCTGAAGTGGCATCCTATCAAATTATGGTGGTGAAAACAGGAAGGTCAACTTCTAAGTGGCATAACATTTGCATACAAACTTTGATTGAGGTCATTATTGTACTATTGGAAATATATTTGTGTGTATAATATGAAGAAAATGTGTCGTACTTAAGAAAAAATATTTACCTATTTACACCCTAGAAAATTTTCTCTGATTCCCCAAAATTTCCCTAGAAGGTTTTAAACCCCAATTTTCCAAATTGGGTCCCACTGTTAAAAATGGTCATGTGAGCTTATTACTCCACTTTTTACACTCTAAATGAATAGAGATGTATGAAAAAAAATATAATGATCAAATATGGGTCATGAATTCCCATTTTGAGAGGATTTTGGTCCACAAAAGCTTCTACTAAAGGAGGTGAGGAAATGTTTCCTTCATCTTCTCTCAGGTGTACCATTTAGCTTTGCATGGAATTTTTCCTTTCAAATCAATCTTATAAAGGTGATGATTCCCCTTGTATTATAGTTATATAACGATTCTAAAAAAATTTATCCCTTGTTAACTCTTCTTGAGCATATCATGCCAAATCCTCCACAAAAGGTAGGACATGTTCATCTTCCTGATCTAGCATGGAAGGATCATAGAGCTTTAGATTCTCCACATTCACAAATGACTAAATGTGAATGTATGGGTGTAGGCTAAGTATATAGCTATTATCCCCCACCTTTTCTAGTATCTCAAAGGGACCATATCGCAGAGCCTTGATTTTCTTTTTAATACCTTGTAACCTATCCTTGTTCAACTGTAACCATACTTTATCTCCCACCTTGAATGACTTTGTTGTTCTATGTCGATCATGCCTAGCCTTGTATTTTGCTTATGAATTCTGCAGTGTCTCTTGTACATGTATATGGATATTCCTGATCTTCTCAACCAAATTTTCATCCCTCAAGGCATCCCCTATAATATCCTCCCTCACTCATCCTTGTTTCCCATATGGAATATCCAAAGGTGAAGGAAAAAAATATCCAAAACGAGTTTCAAATGGGGACATACCAGTAGAAGTTTGGACTTTTATATTATAAGAGTGTTGTATATATACTATATTTTCATCCTAGGTCTTAGGATGCTTCTGATTATAACCCCTCAAAATTTGCACCAAATTCTTGTTAACTACTTTTGTTTTCCCATCTGTCTATGGATTGAATGGTGTAAAAATATTCAACTTTATGTCCATATTCTCCCACAATGTAGTCCAAAATTCACTGACAAATCGTGTGTTCCTGTCTGAAATTATGCTCCTTGGTATCCCAAAGTGCACCCAAACCTATCCAAAAAGAAATTTTGTTGCTTCTTTCCCACTAATGGTGTTTTTACAACGCATTTGAACATACATATTGTTGAAGTACTTGTCAACTACCACGAATAGGTAGTCATGTCCCTTCCTCGTTGTTGGTAAAGCTTCCACAAATTCCATGGAAATGCTTTCCCACTGACGAGTGGTTATAGGTAAGGGGTGATATATACCTTGTTTCCTATTACTAGGCTTGATGATACAACAAAGAATGCATCATATTATGAACCTAGCTACATGTTCTTGCATCTCAGGTCAATACACGTACCTTTGCAAGTTGGCTATTGTCTTCCCTGCACCAAGGTATCCTACAAATTTGGATGTGTGAGCCTCTCTAATCATCTACAATTTCTCACCTTTAGGAACACATAACTTATCTAGCCTATAGAGTAACCCATCCTGAAGATGGTAATCAACGTTTTTGTTTCCATAGTGCACATGCCTCTGGCTCTACAATTATTGAAACACCTCCTTGAAGTCCTCATCCTCTGAATATACCTATTTTTATGCATCATGGGTGAATGGATCCATGTGCATCATAGTTCCAAAAGTTGTGATCTATAATGTGGGTGGCCTTGAAAGCATGTCGGCCAACTTGTTTGTGTTTCGCTTGTTTTACTCGGTCACTAAAGGAAATTGTTGTAGAAACGTCATCCACTTGTAATTCATGGTTTTTTGTAGCTTGCTTTGGGCCTACAGTTACCTTAGTGACTGGTGATCTGTGTCGATTAATGTCTCCTTTCCCACCAAATAATTCTTCTTCTTCTTCACAACTTGCACCAGGGCATAAAGCTCCTTATCGTAGGTAGGGTAGCTAAGAACCACCCCATGAAATACTTCATAATGGTAGAATAAAAACCTTCCTCCCTACATCAAGACCTCTCCCAGAACACACTCTCTCATATTTTTATCCACTTCAAAGGGTTGCTACTCTTACCACTTGTTAATATGGCATGGAGTGGCGCTACTACAAATTAAAATGAGGCTATGAAATTCCTTATGTACTATGCTACCCCAACAAAAATCATAACCTTAGAAACATTAATATGCACTGGTCATTTCATGATGTCCTCCATCTTGGAAGGATTTATCTTTAGCTCTCCTCCACCCAACACATACCCCAGCTACACCAAATATTGTTGTGAAAACTCATACTTTTTGAGATTTGCTAGTAGCTGGTGCTTCTTTAATGTCTCTAGCACCTGCATCAATTGTATGATGTGCTCCTCCCAAGTAGCACTATATACCAGTATATCATCTAAATAGACAATAAAAAATGAATCTATAAAAAGGTGTAGTATATCGTTCATTAACCTCATAATTGTAGTTGGTGCGTTGGATAGTTCAAATGGCATGACTAACCACTCATACAAACCTTTCTTGATGTTGAAGGAGTTATTCCAGGTATCTTCTTCTTTAACTCAAACCTAGTGATATCCAAAATTCAAGTCCAACTTGGTGAATTATTTCGCTTGCTGCAAATAATTCAGTAGACCATCTATCCTACGTAGCAAGTACATGTTCTTGAGCATGATTTTGTTCAATGCATTATAATCTATAGGCATCCAAAAAGTCCCATGTTTCTTTTGTATAATGATGATGCGTGACCCACATGATGACGTACTTGGTCAAATGACACCATGTTCCAGTAGTTGTTGCAACTTTTTCTTCATCTCAATTCTTTATATAATGAATTGTTTGTACAACCCAATGTTTGACAATGGGGATTTCGGCAATAGCTCTTGATTTTCATTAGGACTATATTATTTTTTTCTTTTATAATTACATTTCAACTTTTGCATATTAAATTCACCCCATAGTAACTTAACATTATTCAATTTTAAAACATTATTCAACAACATGTGTGATTATATAGAAAGAAAAACATTGTCATCAATGCAGTGGAACATAAAGGAACAATAGAAGAAAATAATGTAGAAATTTTAATACAAATTATGTATTTCCTGGATTCTCCTGATCTAACAATTATATTAAACTGTTAAATAAAGATTCTCTTCTACAAAAATTCTTGCGGAAATTTAAAACACGATCGCCAATTGCAAACACATGAAGAAATATCAATCACACATAACACATATGTTTTTACTGGGAAAACATAAATTTAAAAACCCCACTATCATATATTATGTATATATCATGGATCATGAAACAATCTCATAGAAAGCTCCAATCCAAGAGCTTTCGGTACAATATACAATCGTCTCACACTTTCATACAAAAATTGGCAAATACATGCACCAATTTACTGCCTCCTGATAGCCTACCTCCACTGAGCAATCCCTTCTGATAACAATCCCTAAATGAATGAGATCCTTCTTGCCTTGACTGTGCAATTCCCATGGGCACATCCAATGTGTGTGTGGCTGCATGAGTGCACCCACTAATTTCACAACTGATAGTCAAACTGTCCCTTTCACCTATCTCTCAACTGGGTCTCCACTAGATCTGACATGCATGTAGTTAACATTAGTAAATCTTCAGTTGCATGTGAGACCACTGGTTGTGAATTAATTAAATAATTAATTCACTGATCTCTCACTAGTGTATTTTCAATTACAACTAACACAACTGATTTTAACTCACTTGACTGAGTTTAACTACTTTACAACTCACATAACTACACATCCAACTCTATTACAACTTTGTATCACTCAGTTACAACTAAGTCCACTTGCATGTCCCACCAACCAACCACTCAACTCGAAATCCACTTAGCTAACTGATTTGACACTTAAGTTAACTATTTCCAAGTGCTCATTGAGAATAGATTAATGTTTATTGTCCAATTATTATTAAGAGATAATAATAATCGACATGCATTCTATAATTAAACATGTGATCTATAAATAGACTTTGCACATGCATCTAAAAATAGAACATCATCTATAAATAGAATTTTCTCACCATTCTAAAAATAGACTTCCGTTATAAATAGAATTTTCTCACCATTCTAAAAATAGACTTACACCTAAAAATAGCCTGAGGCTCCATCCTAGTGCAGGTGCTTAATTTTCACTAGGATCATCATCTTGTTGAATCTCAACAAATAATTCACACATAGAGACAAAAATATTTTTCGGAGACTATGGAAAAACCCACTACGAGGAAAACCCTTTCAAATTCTTATTCTTATTAGATTGTCATTGAATGATTCAACAAAAAAGAGTACAATGATCTAGATCTTCATCCATACAACTACACAATATCCATGAAGATGATCCTAGAAAAATCGATATAACAAGATTCAAGAGATGATTCCAACAAGAGTATTTACTAGATATCACTTCATCAGATTGTAGTCAAATTCAATCATATGAGGTCAATTGCGGAAATTAACGAAAAAAACCCTACTTTTCAACTGCAGGGAAGCCGTGTTGCGTGTGTGGCTAAAAGGCTTCATCCACATGGATGAGCTGGCCAAAATGCATTTGTAGCCGATATTTATTTGTGACATGCCTTCAGTTGAGGCCCAAAACCCTAAAATATAGATGCGAACTTCAAACCCTACAATTTCACCTTCGTGCGAACCAATTCTCCGCAAACCTACCTCAAACTTATGTAAGCAAAAAGCAAGGAAAATAATAGAAGAATGATCCAAGTTTATTGTCCAAATGAGGGTCACTTGACTTATATTTATAGCCTTCCAAGGGTGACCAATTTTCTTTAGGGATGACCTGATCAAATATGCACATGTGGGATTTAATAAAAAAATACACTTTCCCTTGTCCAAATTTAGTGCTTCAATAGTCAAAATCGGTCCTCTTGAAAAGAGAAATATTGTCCCATGGTTATAATTTGTCATTGAGCTGCCAAATTAACACTCCCTCTCAGCTAGAGATGAATTCCAACTACATCATGTAATCATCTAAAGTATCTTGTCATCAAATCATATCCTCTCTCAAGTATCTCCTCATCAAATGTCATCATTGTTCATCTCGGTTCATATATGTTTATTCCTGCTAATATCTTGACTATTTCTGCTCATATGTTAAACATCCTCAAATCTAAAAGAAAAATAATTTGACATCGGAGGGGAGCCTAAGCTAACACCCTCTATCACATCAAAGAGAACATCTTAATCTCAAACAATATCATTGAGCACATCTCAACATTAAACCACATTGAGCAACTTAGTCTTAACCCAAAACTTCATAGGGGAGCATATATCAACCCAAAAATCACATCGGGGAGCACCTCTCAACCCAGAATCTCATGGGGGAGAAAAACATCTTCGACCCCATATCAATAAATAGGTGATATATGGGAGAACATCACAACCTAGGCTTATTTCCCATTTATATTCCCAACAATGACCCCCAAGTGTCACGTGGTAGAACCTGCATCATAAAAAACTTTGGTTGTACAACCCAAGCACTCTTTGAAGTCGTTGGCTAGATAGGGAGTGATATTCCTAACAAGCCCAGTTTTTGGGTATGACTCCAACTGGGGTATACTCTACATAGACCAAGATAGGGGGAGATACCTGACTTCTCAAAACAGACAAGGATCACACACACCCTACAGGTGACATATAGGGGAGAAACATCTATGACCCTATTTTCCAGAGATCCCTCAACCCCAGGAGCCTTCCATCTCAATTCCACACCTTGGGAGCTCAGATAGGGGGGAAGAGTTGGCTCAATGTTCTAGATTAGACATGCTCTATGTATATTAGAAATATATCATCGTGCTCATATCTGGTATCATCTTGAAAAACTCATTGAAGAGTTCAATCATCATTTCTCAATAGCAGCAGTCTCTTGCTCATACATGACATCAACTAAAATATTGTATTATAAAAAATATATATCTAAAAAAGGATACCTTATTTATCCTCCCTCTCATAGAGGTAGCAACCATAAGCCTAATATTGTCTCGTACAACGAAACCAAATGAAGATATCTCAATCGCATTTGTATACCAAATTCTCTTCCAATTGAATCCCACTTATTATTATCAAAATGTATCCCTGTCATACACAAAACCTTCTCAAACATCTCTCCAAAGAGCTTCTTCAACATGACTCACACCTATCCATGTCAGCATCATCGTACTCAACCTCAGTCGTTCTTAATGCTACAGAATTTTCATCAAAATATCATGGCATATATCATACTAACGAAACACCCATATGTGCTCATCTTATCAATAATGATCCCAAACAACATCAGGGCATCCATGAAGTCAAAAATTCTCAGACCAAAAATTGATCGTCCCATGAAAATATCTCGAAGGGTGCACGATGACAACTCAATGTTAATGAAGCATCTCAATCATGAATTGACTTAGATTCAAAACATATAAATATATGAATGGGTATTCGCTCAAAACATCAAATTTTTAATCAACTACCAGTTTTCAAGTCAATTTCAACAATTTCTCTTCAAATTCAGTCGAAATGTCCAAGGATTTGCATTTCCACTTTCCAAAAACTATTCAATAAACTTTCTTCAAAAATTCAGAAAGTAGTTCATCATGTCATGATTCGTTATTTCAGACTTCGAAGGCAAAATCCCTCTTATTTTGATCATCAAAAGCTCATTACCTGTCAATAATAAACCATCGGTATATAAAACCAAAATCAAAGCCATACCTTGGACCACTTTTGAAGTATATGTTTGGATTTACACATCTTCCTAGCTTCACCAGATAAATTTCAGTGCGGACATACCAGGCTCAGGAAGCTTGCTTCATACAACGATTTATGCAAACCTAACACTTGACCAAACCAATATACTCAGCCTCATACAAATCAACATTGTGCAATAAAAAAAAAATATGCCAAATCAAATATAATATCAAAGTCATAAAATTTTATGTCAATATTGTTGTGACACACTCTTCTGTTTAGGGGTTAGGTAGAGCTCACATCCGAATATAAATACATGAATTCATCGATTGTCATGTCAAAAAAATGTTATTAAACATTATCGAACTCCATTAGGATATCCACATAATCATAATATGAATTATTTCTATCACTTGATGCAAAATTTTCATATATCAAGGATAAGTCATAAATGTTTATACTTCAACCAATGTGCCAAAGCCAATGAAACCAATACGAAATTAATGTCAACAATAATCATTGAAATTCATTATGCCCACATATCACTTTAATCAAGGAAAATCATTAGTTATCAAGTCAAAACCTTAATTTTTTATCACATTAAATTCAAACACTCCATAAGCCAAAACATATCTATGAACCAGCAAGCATCATGTCAAAGCATCATCCATCATCCAAGAAAAAATGCTCACTAACTCGAGTCAATAATCTAAATATTGCCAAATTGTTGCAATTGTTATCAAATACTATCATATAATAGCTTCAATGATCAAATCAAAATAACATACTAGTATGCATATTCTGATCCCTTTCAAACACAAGGTTGGTCAACACATTTACATTCTTTATAGTAAGTCAAACATTCAAACTTCCCTGCTTATAGAACTTTCTGATGTCTGCTCCATATCTGTAGGAATATCATGCTCCAGGTGCACTCTGATTTTATGCATGAGGCTTCATATTTTTTTAATTACATGCATAACCTCACCCATAGGCTTTCTTCCATGCAGTTGGAAAGTTATAACCACACTCTTAAGCCTTCTTTTGTGTGGTTGGGGCTTAGACTAAGAGAAACCCTATCTTCTCAGAGAAAAATTCAATAATAAGGAACATAATATACATTTAATGCATATGATAAGAGCTTTAGGGATTTTATGAAGAGGTTCTCCCTCTGAAGGGGAATCTACTTCAGTCATCATCATTAAAAAAATCAACCTGTATATCATAATATTGCATGCATTAACAAAATTGTTCTATCATGAAATCAAACTATATATATAACATGTCAACATCAGCTACTTAATCATCATATATGAACATGATATAAAATTTTCATCAAGGTTTAGAGTCATATGATTAGGTTTGTTTCCAAGTTCTTCATCATAATTTAAGGATCATAATCACTTCATCAATTTTACATTTATTCAATCATCAAATCAAGGCATCCAATTTTAGCATATGTCATAATTATTAAGTCAAGGTCAATAAGGATATCTTGACAAATAATCGTATTGTTACACTTCCATCATCATTGTTATCATGCTTATCACAAAAACTATAAATAGTATCAAGCTACCATATATAAGAATAAATGTGCTAGCCTTATTTGTGGGATCAAGAAATCCATCATGTCTAAAATGAAATATGCTTTCCAAATATCAAGAGCACCAATATATCAAAAATCAATGTTTCTATGTAGCTTTACCATGACTTAATAGAATGTAAGATACTTGTCCAATACTAAGTGCACCATCTCATCATAAGTACCATGAATAAAAATTGTGACATTCCCATCATACCTTAGGGATTACCTTGTCATTCAATATTGCAGTTGAAACATGAAAATGAAAGAAAATCACAATACATACCTTGTAGTATCCAAATATATGTGCACCTTCTTATTTGACATAGGAAGTTGTATCACTTTGTCAACTTTTCATCAAGTGTTTATTTTCCTTTTCCAACATTAGTTCTTCTCTTCCTTCACTAGTCATGATCCTCAAGAAGGATCCACTTATCACAACTCATCAGGAGGTTAGAATTATCCAAATACTCAAATATACATGCAGGAAGTATAAGTAATAATCAAAGCAATAATCTCAAACAAGAATAGAGTCACAAAGAGGTAACATAAATCTAAAAGTACTTATCTTCAATGAGAGGTGATCATCTTTCTCTTGAACTATCCTTCAAGAGCCATGACTTTCCATTGACCATATAACATTGATCCCTTCAATATATTCATCAACTTCAACAACAATCAGGCCTCAATAAGACTATCCCAATTAAGGCTACATCAAACCCGTCACAAGTTATTTAACATCTTCATGTTGAACATGTTAGGGTTTCTAGAGTGCACATCTCAAACCTTTGTCATAATCTATGGTTTCTTCCAAACCCTAACCTTATAATATCCATCAAACCCTAATACACAAATTTCCTAGGGTTTCCTTCAAAACCTAGTATTCTTTTAGCTCTCCACCGTCTTCTCTTGATTTCATCAATGGTGTCTTGATAGGGGTGATATTTAATGAATTTTCTTCATCCCACCTCTGATACCATGTTAAATTTTATTTGGGATATATTTTTGTTTTATTTGATAATTTCATTTCAACATTTTCATATTAAATTCATCCCATATAAGCTTAACATTATTCAGATTTACAACATTATTCAGCAACATATGCAATTAAATAGAAATACCAACACTATCATCAATGCAGTGGAACATAAAGGAAAATCAAAAGAAAATAAGTCACACATAGAGATACTAGGATTGGTCAGAGACCAGGGAAAACCCCACTATAGGGAAAAAAATTTCAAAGTATTCTTCTTATTAGATTGTAATTGAATGATTCAACAAAAGAAAGTACAATGATCCATATCTTCATCCATACAACTACATAATATCCATGAAGATGATCTCAACAAAATAAATCTAACAAGATCCAAAAGATGATTCCAGAAAGAGTACTAATCAAATATCACTCCATCATACTATAGTTAACTTCAGTCATCTACTATCAACTATGACAATTGATGAAAAAAAAACCCTAATTTTCAACCGCAGGGAAGACATGTTGTTTGTGCAGCTGAAAGGTTTCAGCCGCACGAATGAGTCAACTGGTGTGCGGTTGAGGCCCAAAACCCTAAAATGGAGATGCAAGCTTTGGACCATGTAATTTCACCTTCATGTGAACCAATTCTCTGTGGCCTTGCCTCAAGCCTGCGCAAGCCAAAACCAAGGAAGAGAATAGAAGAATGATCCAATTTTATTGTCCAAATGAGGGTCACTTGACTTATATTTATAGCCTTCCAAGGGTCACCAATTTGCTTTAGGGACATCCTGATCAAATATGCACATTTGGGGTTTTAATTCAAAAATAATTTTTCCCTTATCCAATTTGAGCAATACAATAGTCAAAATTGGTCCTCTCGAAAAGAGGAATCTTGTTCCATGGTTGGAATTTGTCACTGAGTTTCCAAATTAACAATAGCTAGATCTCGTGCTCCACTTCCATCTTGGGTGGTAACCCTTTAGGCTCCTGAAACAAATCCCTATATGCCTGAAGAAACTCTTCTAGATGCTTTTTTTTCTTAGTACATCCCTCTAGGGATTCCTTTCCTCTTACATACTCTTCTACAAAATGAGTCTCTTAAAAACAGTAAAACATCCTTCTTTTTTAAACTGATCAATCTCTTATCTTGGTTGGAACTTAAAAAATGAATTTTTTAACTTTCCTTTGTGCACATTGAGGGTTAACGATTTTCCATCCTTGAAAATCCATTACTAGTAGGATCTCTGCATGAATATTACATCTCACATGTACATGTAGGGACTTCTAAACACAACTCTACAAACATTAAGGGGAACTACATATAGTTCTACTTCATTAATAAAATCAACACCAATGGAAAATCTAATTTTTCATTGTTTTGTTACCTTCAAATTTGTATCCTTATTTACCCATCCCAATGGATATGGGCTCGTATGATCATGAACTGCCAATATCAATTTGTTGACTAGCTCTGTTTCAATGATATTTACCAGCGATCTTGCATTGAACAAAGCATCAATTTGTGTTGTCTTGATTTGTATCTTTATGTCGAAGAGTTTGGTCATTTATTTCTCTTCTTATTGCTAAAGGCTACTCAGATTCACCTCCTTCTACACTGATATATAGAAAATATTCTCATCCACATATGAGTTAATTTCAACATGGTTTCTCGAATAAGTGGCCATGAGATTATTCTTCTTATTGTCTTTCTTTTTATTCTTTGGGTTAAGCTTTGGATGCAACTTCCAACACTTCTCTTTTGTATGACCATCAATGTTTCAATGGTTGCAATGGTTGTTGGGATATTTTCACTTCTATGTTGTGGCTTCCATATTTTAGTACTTTCCCCCTTCCACTTCTTCTTACCCTCCTTAGAAGCATCATGTTTCTCCTTTTGTTTTAATCCACTTGATTTCCCTTTATTTAGGCCTATGTTCTCTAGGTATTATTCCTATAAAAAAGCCTCATCCATTGGTTTGTGCTTGAATAACATCACTTGTTTCCGTAGATTGTTGTGTAAACCTTCAAATACTTGAGCAATACATATGGGCTCTTTCGGTAGATACCCAACATTATGGTGATCTTTTTGAACTCTGTGGTGTACTCATGTATGCTTTGCCACGACTTTTGTGTGATGTAATGCCATCACATTCGTTTGTCCTCTACATAACCAAAAGGATAAAATTATGACTTTATGATGGTTTTGAAGTCCTCCCACTTAGTCACTGGAGAATTTCCCTCTAACTTCAAGGTCTCTGTGTAGCTTTCCCACCAACTAAGAATATGGCCCTCTAATTTCAGTCACACAAATGAAATATTTGTTTCTTCCTCAATATGACGAACACTAAAATACACTTCTAATTGTTGAAACCAATGATTTAGCTTCAGAGTTTCAATATCATCTTGGTACAACTTGATATCAACCTTCACTTCCACTTTTAATAGAGAATGTGAAATATTCACAACACTCAAACTAGGTTGATCTTTTTCTAGTCATTTCTTAGGTTGGTTTTTTATTTCTTCCCAATCTCTTAATCTCCCCTATGATTTGTGTTTTGCATTAGAACCCCATCTTCTCCAAATATCTTAATCTTGTTTTCTGAGAGCTGACATGAGGAGATTCATATTATAGCTTAAATCTGCAACTTGTGCTTCGAGTTGCAAGAACGTTTCCTTTGCAGGATCAGAAGGGTCATTACAGATTTGTCAACCATGAATATGGTTTTATGACTTTTGGCCTATTTGATCTAGATTCCCTGCAAATATCCAAAATACACCAAAATAATCATGTTATGATACCAATATGATTAGTAAATTGTTTTGTATATTTCACTTGATAGATTGTCACAACATATCTAATAAAAATTTATTTTAAAAATCCAAAATATACACTAATAGGGTTATATTTCTCTTCTTTTTTCAAGATCTATAGATTATTATTAATTGAATATGCATGAAAATTAAAATTATATAGAAAATAAAAAATAGTTAATTACAAATTCACAAAACACAATTTGACACGAGAATTTGTTAGTGTCCAAATGTTCAGTGATCAAATGTACTCTTTCAGATTTACTTGGCAGTGGTCCTAGGTCAAAATTTCATGCTTCAAGCCAGTTTTCAAATGAAATTTGGTTCATTGAATATGTCTAGGTATAAAATGTTGCTCTCTTCACTCCATTCATGTTCAGCATCATCTTAGAGATCATGTCATCCATCAATCATCTAGGTTCTAAGGTCATTCAACACACCTTCATCAAGATCAAAGTCTAGGTCTCATTTGTCTCGCCACCATAATAGTCAATTATGTCATGAAAGAGGGCGAACAAAACCTCATTTTCACAAACACAAATCGGTGTAAAAAAAGATAGATAATAAAATAAATGAAAATTTTATTTTCTCAAAGAAGTATGCTACATGGTCAAAAGAGATCCTCTCTCATGTTGATCACAACTCTCCACAACCATCAAAATATTGGTAGTTTGCTACGATTTTGGTTCCAAGCTTCAAAACAACCATCCAAGGGTTAAATCATATTTCAAAAAATTTCATAGACCTCCAAAACAGTAAGTGAATGCTCTTCATACCTTATTCAAGTAAAATTCTTTAGAAAAGGGTGGATTCCCTCCTTAGGGTTTTTCTTCATTACGTTTTTGGTTTCCTCCATGCTTGGCTGGTTTCAGTTGGAAAACCCCTAATATAACCATATACAACATTAATACACCATACCCTAACACTTGCTATCACTCAGAGCCTTCCTTTCCATCAATTCCATCAAAACCATAATTTTCACTACATGTAGGCAGAAAACTAGGAAATTCTCGTGTTTTGATCTTTTGGACACCTTCCTCATACCCATTTCCAGAAATTTCACTTGCATCCTATTTCCAACTCATCACCCTACCTCCTAAAATTTTGGGGGATTTTTCCCTAGCTTCTTTCTACCTCATTTTTTCCCCTAAAGTCACCCTACCACCATCCCATGTTTTCCTAATCTCCATCTCCCCTACCCATTTCATCTAAGTAGAGTTTTATCTCATTGAAAAAAACCATGGAGGGAAAAAAGAAGATTCATAAGGGAGGTCACCATTCTAGTTTTGAGCCAAATCAGACCCATGGCATCATTTTTAGAGCTTCGTGGTCATTTTTCAGGGTTTACATTGCACATAGGGACAATTTGGTTTCAATATCAGTTTTTGAAGTAATGGAGATGAAGTTTACAAAATTGAAAGAGGTTTTTGTCAAAAATAGGCCAAAGAAAAAAAAAATCCTCCAGTTTATGCACAGGTGTTATGGTTTGAAATAATTCTCAAAATAAAGTTTCTCTAGGTCATTTTCTGTACTTTTGGCCACGCTGTCTTCAAATAATTTTTTCAGGAGTTTGGAGAAGGGGTTTGCAGTGCTTGATGACTCCATTTTGTAGTAGAAATCCTAAGATTTCCAACCATACCACTTGAATCCCAAAAATATTCTTGGAAGGCCTTCAAACTCCCTATCCAAGTGACGTGATGCTTCTGCTAAAGTGGCACGACGCTTCTACAAATTTTGAGTGGTCAACTTCAAACTTGGATTCAGAGAAAATGGGAAAGAACTTTGGAAAAATGGAGGAGGTTTTTGTTCATAACATGCAAAAGAAAAAAAAATCTCTCAGTTTTGCAAACAACGTTATGGGTAGGGAGATATTGATCCATATTTAAGCCCTATTTTTGTAGAATTATTTTTGGAAAATTCTGAATTTTTGGCAATTTTGGAAAATTGGTCTTCACAGAAGCGTCGCACAGAGGTGCGACGCTTTCTCTCAGGGCATCCAAATGAAAATTTTCTTACAATGGATGGGTACATATTGATGATTACATGGCATATCTGGAGTTGGTTTTCCATGACAAGAGTTGGTTTTGAAGAAAAATGCAAAAAAAACACCTCATTTCTATGCTTGTGCCATTGTTTTGGAGTAGGCGCAGTGCTTCTGGAGTGAGGTTGGGAAAAACCACTTTTGGAGGCCTTCCTATGGGTGTTTTCTAAAAGTTAAAAGTGTTATGGAAACTATACTCATATGGATACTCATTTCAACTTTAATACTTTGATTTGGATGCTCCTAAGTGGGTCAAAAACAACCCTCAACTAGCACGACGCTTTTGCAAAATTGTCGCAATGTTTCTATATAAGATTCCTTTCAGACAAATATCTTGCCCAAAAAACTCCAGATGTTAGATGCTAGTTGTCCCATGAGGGGTAAATTGATTTTTTTGAGTTTTTTTTTCCTCTATCATGAGGAAACATGTAATTTAATGGAGGAGACACACACTCCTAGTCTTTAGCTAAATTTCAAGGATAAGTTTCTAAATTCCCTATATTCTAGGAAGTGACTCATCTGATGTAATTATGATGCTTTTTGGATAGGATTTAGACCCTATGAGGTGTCATGAACTCTATTTTCTATAAATATTCCACCTCAAGTATTTTTATAGGTTGAATAGTTTTTATTTGCAGTGGAGCTATTGTACAAGCATTTGCTAAAGAAATCAAGGATAGTGTTGCAGACATAGTGTTGAGACTCCTGTGGTATTCCTTTGAGCCTTTTTTTCTGTAAACTCATATTTCACATATATTCTTGTTTTTGCTAAGTCTTATCAGTTTATTGACAGAAAACATGCTTTCCATGCTCTCTTTTTCATAAGATTTACATGAAATTGTCTCTTTTCTTCTGATGAATGAATTCAGTTTATTTCTCATTCTGACTCCCTCTTAGTTCACTCTATACTCAATGGAAAATCAATCATGCTTCTTATCTTACCTACCTAGCCTCACCCTTACCTCTGCAACTAAACCTTTGAAATCAAACCAAAACCCTAGAACTAGTTTCTTAACTGCCATTCCTATGTAGCAAAACTCTAAACAAAAAAAAAACCTAAACTAATGAGCATCATAACTAGCCTAAAACATTATATCCAGTCATCCTTTTGACCAGCAAGCATATGTTCCTTAAATTATTTTCATACAATTTTTTTTTAGAATTATAAATAGCATTATCTATCATTGTTGCTGGTACAAAATTGTTGTGATCATTTTGAGGGTTTCATTCAGTATCTTGAAAGTATTGAAGAGGATCTAGAATTTATGGATGATGAGGCTATGTTAGAGGCACTTTAATAATTCTCTTTTCATGTTAGTTGTCATGATGATCAAGAGGAATCATTAGCACATGTTGAGTGGACACTTTGAGTTGCCTACCTTTTGTTCCTTTTTCCTGCTCGAGGAAAGTGTGAGCAGGATTCAAGTAAGTAGCCATTTGATGGATTGTTTACACTAGAGGGGTCATATCGCATGATTGTATATATATCTTTAGTAGGTGGGTGATTATCATCAAGATTTGAAGCCTGAGGAGAAGGCCCTAAGATATCGATGGTCTGCTGCCATAAGTCAGTTCAATCAAGTCAGTTTTTGAGTCAAAGTTAGTTTTTGTTTCAATTAGTCATTTGAGTGTCTAGTGTTTTATTTTTTGACTCCATTGCACAATGGATGAGGCTACCTGATATACGGTGTTCTTGACATCTCTTGAAGGAGCTTCCATCCCCAACTGGAGCTAATGTTAGTGTCCAAATGTTCAGTGATCAAATGTACTTTTTCAAATTTACTTGGTAGTGGTCTTAGGTCAAAATTTCATGTTTAAAGTCAGTTTTCAAATGCAAATTTGTTCACTGAATATGTCTAGGTATAAAATGATGCTCCCTTCACCCCATTCATGGTCATCATCATCTCATAGGTCATGTCATCCATCAATAATATAGTGTCTGAGGTCATTCACCACGCCTTCATCTAGGTCAGAGTCTAGGTCTCATTTGTTTCGCCACCATAAGAGTCAATTATGTCATGAAAGAGGGTGAACATGTAGGTTTTAACCCTATACAGAAAATATCTACAAACAAATCTTAAAACCAGAAAATAAACAATAGTGAGAACATAAAACATAAAACAGATATACACAGAGATTTTCCCCTAGATCCCAAATCGGGACGACCAACTTGATTTTTCATTATATTCCTTTTAGTGTTACAACACACACACACACATATATATACATGTCGAAGCACATATAAACCCCAATCCATTAACCCTAGATTAAAACATAATCGTAGTTCCCTTGATCGGATCTACAAAATACCAGGGGCCGAAAACCATCATGCCCCAAAACCATGTGCAAACACATGCAAAAAACCATGGGCGGGTCCGCCCACCGAAAAATAGGGTCCAATTTTTTTTTCTCGGGGCACTTCCATGGACCCCAAACAAGGGGGGTTGTCGCCCCCCCTGTGACCCCCCTGTTGCGGCTGACGCAACGTACAGGGGGGCTATCGCCCCCCTTGTGACCCCCCCACGCATTCGACTAATTGTGGAAAGAATATAACACATACCCAACATTCTCCCACTTGTTGTTTTCTTTCCGCAGGGGGCCACAAGAGAGCTTAGTGATTAGCCCAACTCTGCAACACCCATTGTTTCTCTACACCAAGAAAACTTCTGAGTGCTCAAAAACTTTGTCAATGCATTTGCAACATTCTTCAAAGTGTCCACCTTTACCAACAACACCCTTTTATCCTCAACCATATCTCTCACAAAGTGATATTGAACATCAATGTGCTTTGTCTTTGAATGATAAGCAGGGTTCTTAGCCAAGAAAATTTCACTTTGGCTATCACAGTCTATCCTTATAGCCTGTTGCACCAACCCCATACTTGAACACAATCTTTGTAACCAAACTGCTTCCTTGCTTGCATGAGTGGCTGCCATGTATTCTGCCTCTATAGTTGAAATATCCACTACACACTGTCTTTTACTCATCCAAATGACTGCACCTCCAAATAGGATAAACACATACCCACTTGTAGATATTCTTTGGTTCAGATCTCCAGCCCAATATGCATCAACAAAACCTTGGATGTCCAAAACTCTGTCCAATCCTGGCCTTCCCTAGTAGCACAAACCATAATCACTAGTGCCACAAAAATATCTGAAAACCCGCTTCACTGTTGTCCAATGCTCCTTCCTTGGTTTTGACATAAAATTTCTCAATACTCCCACTGCATGTGCAATGTATGGTCTAGTACAAACCATTGCATACATCAGGCTACCCACTGCACTTGCATATGGAACATGAGACATATCCTCCTCTTCTTCTTGTGTCTTCGGACATTGTTCAACAAACAACTTTACACCTACAGGAATAGGAACCTTCACTGGTTTACTATCCTGCATATAGAATCTTTGCAATATAGTCTCAACATACTTCCTCTGGTTTAACTAGAGATTCCTCTTTGCCCAATCTCTCTTAATTTCCATGCCCAAAATATAGTTTGCAGCACCAAGATCATTCATGTCGAATTTGGAGAACAATTGGGTCTTCAAATCTTGGATAATTTCTTTGTCATTTTCAATTAGCAACATATCGTCCACATACAAGACAAAATAAATAACACAGTCACCAATTAATTTAAATAAACACAGTGATCCTCTTTGCTTTTGGTGAAGCCAAGTCCCTGTATATAGGTATCAAATTTCTAATACCACATCCTTGGAGACTGTTTTAACCCATATAGAGACTTTTTTAACCTGCATACCAGTTTTTTCTTACCCTTCACCGCAAAGCCTTCAGGTTGCTTCATGTAGATCTCCTCTTCCATATCCCCATGAAGAAATGATGTCTTCACATCCATATTTTATTGATATTAATGGAATGTATTAGTTTTGTTGTGCTAAGTATCCAAACAGTAATTAAATTGTGTGCATAAGGTTCTTTGAAGTTTGCAGGTGAAACAAATGGTTTTAACTTAGTTAAACAAATTTTCGTGTGAGGTTAAAGCATGTAAATTATCTTGTATAACACTATATAGTAGTAAATAATATAGAATAAAGCATCACATATGAGAATACTCAACAATTTGATGAAGCAGTTCACCCCTCTTGGGCTACATTTGTTGGTCCAACTCCCAATGGCATGTCCCTCATATCTTATTGCTAAAAAATGGTAAGTACATGCGATAAAAAGCCTCAAATAGCTATGCAGTCTATAAAAACAGCTTCAAAATGCTTGAATTAGTCAGGAATGACTATTCATATGCAAAAAACAGAGAATGGATGCTCAAAACACTGAAAACACCCTAGTGGCCCTAATGGCTCCTTGATCTCTCCTGAAGCAAAACCTACACAATATGACCTTTGATGGCTCTAAAAACTCTACCAATGTGTTCAAAATGTTGAAATTAGCCAAAAATTACTATTCATTCATCAAAATGGTCGAATATCTAAGGAGTTATGGCTAAAATAATAAACTACCCAATGTCCCTTAAAAAACTCCTCCAAAACTGGTGGAACTCCAGTTAGCGTCGTCAGAATAACACTGATCGCCAAATATGGGGGTCCTCCAACGAAACCACTGGGTGGACTAGAAGATAACTTAACTGCTAAGAGTGGCATGTGACCGGCTGCTGGAGGTTACAGTTGTACTAACTGTTGGGCTAAATTGTTTGGATAAACCTTGCAATAAATGTTTAACAACCTGCCATGTGATAGGTCAATATTTACCAACGGAGTTAAAGGTTGGAATAGTTGCCAGTTGTGAAGGCCCACGGTTCTTGGGCATATGGACACATGGTGGGGGGGCTGGCCTCCCCAACCCCCACTGCTGATAACAATAAACTTCAAATACAAGTGCTGCACTTAGGGGTTAAGAACCAAGTGATAGCTTGAGTGGTTAGGCGCGTGCACTGCTGGGTGGGAGGTCTCGCGTTCAAATCCTGCATCCATTCAAAAATTTTACAACTAAATTTGACCTCCGGCCTGGGGCCACGTGGCAGCCTCCAAGCTGGCCATGTGGCACTCACTCATTGGCCGATAAACCATATAATAAAAATATTTTTTTCAAATAATATTATTTTTTGAAAAAATTTTATACAAAGTCAAAATTAGTCAAAGGTCATTTTTTTTAGTTTACTGGGCCTTTCAAACCTTCATAAATTCTGCATACAACCTCTGTTTTTCAAACCATTTGTGGCGCTAGAATCACAACGACGAGACCTTTCCGGTCACTTAGGTTGCAAACATTTTTTATCACTTTCATTTTTTAGCATTTTTGAACAATGGACATGATCTCCTAATCACACCTCCCCACTGGGAAGATTTTGGACCCCAAAAGCTCTCTGGACTACTGAACATGAAGATGAGGAGATTGTGTCCCCACTCTTCCAACCTTAATCCACTGAAATTTCCCTAATTTCATTAACGAAGATTTTCATGAAACGACAATTTTTTCTTTGATTCCATTGACCAACCATTGTTGTTTTTCACTTTGTCATGTTGCACATTTTATGAACTTGCAGAACAGAAAATTAACCTTTTAATAAACATATTTTTTCTACATTGTTCTATAATCAAAGGAAACTTGAAATTACTCTCACCTCACATCATGTTCTTATGGCGGTTTTTGTTGAATTAGCCTTGAACTTGTGTCGATTCCTGACCAAGTTTCTTCGCCATTTTACCATGCCTTTCTGAAACTAGCAATGAACATTACTAAATCTTGTGCCATCTTTTTCAAGTTTCTTTACCCTCTATTGAAAATTTTCAACTTCTTGCATTGACACTTTGTTTTCAGCACCGTTCGAAACCAAGATCGACTGTTGCAAATTCTTGTCATCTTCTTTCAAAGACAATCTGCTTTCAAACTGAAACAACTCATTACATGTATCAACATTTACATGAAAAGGATTATGTAAAACTTATCTTTGGTTAATCATCATCAATGTCAATTTTTGACTTGTATTGACGAGCCTCTTCATCTGCCCTGCATTAACTAAAGAAGTGTCTAGTTTTTTGCGATGAGCTCTCACTATGTACTCCTTGCCATCTTTGAATAAATGGTATTTTTTCTCATGGTGATGGAAGATAGCTTTCCTATCATACAAGTAAGGACTGACCAACATCATATCTGTTCTATCAAGCAGAACAACATCTAATTCAACTGTGTCAATGAAATGTGTAGTTATTGCAAAGCTCAACATGCACTTCTTTGAAACATGTAAATTTACATCCTTACAAATACAACCAAGTGGATATGGTTTTGGATGTGGAATGGTCTCAAGATTAAGTTTCTTGACCAAGTATTCAGAGATTAAATTCGCTTGTGACCCACTGTCAAACAATGTTTCAACCTTGGTATGTTTGGAAATGACCCTCACATGAGACAATTCAATTCTCTTTTCTCCACTTGGAGCTTCTATGTGACAGTTAGAAATACTAGAACTAGGTTTATTTTCAATCTCTTTCCCCTTCAAGTTCTTTAGTGCCATAGCTATGATTTTTGTTTCATCTCCTGAATCCGAACCTATATCTTGTTCAGCTATTGCAACTGCCTTGCCTTTCTCCTTGGCTTTCTCCTTGGCTTTAAAAATTTCTGGTTTCAACTCTGGATAAATTTTCCAACAATGGTCCTCATCATGGCTTGTTTTATAACAGTGTTTGCAGAAGAATTTTCCCTTCTCTTTTCTAGTATTTTAATTTCTATTTTTCTTCCATTTGCCTTTAAACTCACTTTCCTCATTCCCCTCTAAGTTTTGTTTTCCCCTTGCCTCGAGATGTGTGGCTTGAACACAAACCTCATCTAAGCTTGTAGGGTTAAACATGAGGATTGTATGTCTTAGGTAGGTATGTAAAACTCCTATATACTTGATCAAAGTGTCTTGGCTATGCAAATATACTCCTAGTAAAAGAGCTCTTCTTCTAAATTCTTGAGTATACACTTGTACATTTTTTCCTTTCAATTGTTTAAAATTTTGCTAGTCCATTATGGCTTTTTTCATGTGATCTAATGGATAAAACTGTTGTTTTATTGCAGAAATGAAATCAGTCCATGATAATATAATATTACCATATTTTTTGATCTCCTCCTTTGTCTTGGCTTCCCACCAAACAAGTGTTTCACCTTTGATTCTCAATGAAGCTAGTTGGATTTTGGTTTCATCATCATGAAATTTTTGAATTCTCAAATAGACCTCTAATTGCCTAATCCAATTATATAGCTTTTCTGCATTAACTTCACCATCAAACTTTGGCAATTCAAATTTAACATCAAGTTTTAGAAAAGGATTTTTACCATTGTTATTTGACTTGTATGGATGATGTACTGAATATGAAGTAGAGGTTGATGAAGATGAAGGTTAGGGTGATGATGACAAATTTCCACTATATCAATTTCCTCCATTACCCTTCTTGAATTTATCTTCATCATTATGGCCTCTTCACGATCCTTGTCCTTCCTTGTGAAGTTTGGATCCTTCTCCTTGTAGTCTTTAATTCCTTTCTTGGTAAAGAACTCTCACCATTTCAATCATGTCAAGCAATGCTTTCCTAAACACTCTTTCTTCCTCTTTCGGATCAACTTTGTTAGGATATTCCGACACAGGAAATAGTTAAGAATAAATTAGTCTAGTGTAGAGTTAGGTAAAGTGTGTTTCTTTACCATGTACATTTGTAACTTATAATCCAACGGTCACGATTTGTAGTGATCCGATGGTTATCTCTCACCTCAGTATTAATGGCACTTGATCCGTGGCTTAGCACCCGATTGATCCATGATCTCTATTTAAAGAGCATGGAGGGTCATTTGTCCGGTAACCGTTTATGAGAGAAACATATGTAACTTTTATTTTATATTAATAAATTCCCTGAAGTGGTCGCGTTGGCTCAGGTCATGGACTGTTTCCCTCTTTGAGGGTTTTAACCATGTGATTATACTGGTGTACTGATTTGTGATCTGTTTATGAGCGGTGACCTTTGGTGCTCTGATACCATGTAGGAATTTACAGGGTAAGTTTCGTAGATGATCCCAACCATATAAACCATGTGAAGTCTAGCCTCCAAAAGAAGTTTGAAATGACAAACTTAGGACACTTGCATTATTTCCTTGGTCTTCAAGTCTTGCAATCCAAGGAAGGCATTACCCTCTCTCAGTCCAAGTATGCTTGTGATCTTCTACACCACTTTCACATGGAAGACTATAAGCTTGCCCCTTCTCCCTTTCAGTCTGGAGTCAAGCTTTCAATCAACTGTACTACCCCTGAAGTTGATGCTACCTTATACCATCAACTTGTTGGTGAACTTTTGTATCTAACCCATACCCGTCCTAACCTTTCCTTTGCCATTGGTCTTGTCGCTCGGTTTATGCACCAACCTCATGAAAGTCACTAGAAAGCAACTAAAATAATACTTCGATATATTCTAGGTACAGTTCAGTTCAGGATTCATTACAGTGCAGGAGCATCTCCCTTGTTGATTGGTTTCACTGATTTTGATTGGGCTGGTGACCCTGATGATCGGAAGTCCACTGTAGGATATGTATTCACTCTTGGTTTAGGACCTATTACTTGTTCTTGTAAGAAACAAAGTGCCATCTCCCTTTATTCAACAGAAGTAGAGTATCATGGTGCCGTTGAAGCCAGCAAGGAAGCCATGTGGCTTCGTCAAATCCTGTCTGAATTGGGTCTTCATCTGCAACATCCAACTACACTTTGGTGTAATAATCAGAGTGCAATTCATCTATGTAAAGATCCAGTTCAGCATCAGCGTATGAAACACATTGAACTCCACATACAATTCATCAGAAAGCTCATTCATGATCGTGTTCTTGAAGTGTAATACTGTCCAACCAATGATCAGGTAGCCGATATCTTTACAAAGGCTCTCACAGAGGTGAATTTTACCAAATTTCGATCCATACTTGAAGTTCAGGAAAGTTGTCATTAAGGGGGGATTGGCTCTAATGCCTCCTTCCTTCTCTTATTGTGTCACTTTTGTAAATCCTTCAATCCTATCCCAATTTGTTCTTAAGGGGGGATGTTAGGATATTTCGACACATAGCAAATAGGCTCCTTTTGTGTCACCTTTGTAAATCCTTCAATCCTATCCCAATTTGTTCTTAAGGGGGGATGTTAGGATATTCCGACACATAGGAAATAGTTAAGAATAACTTAGTCTAGTGTAGAGTTAGGTAAAGTGTGTTTCTTTACCGTGTACATTTGTAACTTATAATCCGATGGTCACGATTTGTAGTGATCCAACGGTTATCTCTCACCTTGGTATTAACGACACTTGATCCGTGGCTTGACACCCGATTGGTCCATGATATCTATTTAAAGAGCATGGAGGGTCATTTGTCCGGTAACCGTTTATGAGAGAAACATATGTAACTTTTATTTTATATTAATAAATTCCCTGAAGTGGCCGTGTTGGCTCAGGGCATGGAATGTTTCCCTCTTTGAGGGTTTTAACCACGTGATTATACTATTGTACTGATTTGTGATCTGTTTGTGAGCGGTGACCTTTGGTTATTGATCTACGGAACTTACCCTGTAAATTCCTACAAAATTCTTCATGTGTTCCTTCCTCCCTTGAAGTCATCATGATTATGACTTCTTCCACTTCTCTTTGAGGTGAAATTGAAGGAGGAGATAATGGCACTCTTGCCCTCCTTAGCTGAGGATTAATTTGAACTTTCACCAATTGAACTTCTCCTCTCTTAATATTCAGCCTAGTAAGCATTAAAAAACACAACAAATGCTGCCCCGGGATGGCTCTGCATAGCTTGTAAGAGTCGTTATGAAAACTGTTAAACAAATCCTTTGCACAAAGGTTAAACAAAGAAAATACTCTAGCTTAAATCAAGCTCAACCTAAGCTTAACCTAAGCTCTGATACCAACTTGAATGGAATGTATTATTTTTGTTGTGCTAAGTATCCAAACAGTAATTAAATTGTGTGCATAAGGTTCTCTGAAGTTTGCAGGTGAAACAAATGGTTTTAACTTAGTTAAACATATTTTTGTGTGAGATTAAAGCATGTAAATTAGCTTGTATAACACTGTACAGTAGTAAATAACAAATAATAAAGCATTACATATGAAAATACTCAACAATTTGATGAAGCAGTTCACCCCTCTTGGGCTACACCTATTGGTCCAGCTCCCAATGGCATGTCCCTCATATCTTATTGCTCAAAATTGGTAATTACATATGATAAAAAGCCTAAAATTTCTGTTCTATCTATAAAAATAGCTTCAAAATGGTTGAATTAGTCAGGAATGACTATTCATATGCAGAAAACAGAGAATGGATGCTCAAAACACTGAAAACACCCTAGTGGCCCTAATGGCTCCTTGACCTCTCCTAAAGCAAAACCTACACAATATGACCTTTGATGGCTCTTAAACCTCTGTCGATGTGTTTAGAATGTTGAAATAAGATAAAAATGACTATTCATTCATAAAAAATAGTCGAATATCCAAGGAGTTATGGCCAAAACCATAAACTGCCCAATGTCCCTTAAAAAACTCCTCCAAAACTGGAGGAACTCCAGTTAGTGCTGTCAGAATAGCACTGAACATCAAATCTAGGGGTCCGCTAGTGGAACTACGGGGCAGACTGGCAGTTAAATTAACTTCTAAGAGTGGCATGTGACCAGCTGCTGGAGGTTACAGTCGGACTAACCGCCGGGCTAAACCGTTTGGATAAACCTTCCAATAAATGTTTAACAACCTGCCATGTGATAGGTCAATATTTACCGCTAGAGTTAAAGGTTGGAATAGCCACTGGTTGTGAAGGCCCACGGTTCCTGGGCATATGGACACATGGTGGGGGGCTGACCTCCCCAACCCCCAGCGCCGATAACAATAAACTTCAAATGCAAGCGTTGCACTTAGTGGTTAAGAACCAAGTGATAGCCCGAGTGGTCGGGCGCATGCACTTCCAGGCGGGAGGTCCTACGTTCAAACCCTGTAGCCCTTCAAAAATTTTACAACGAAATTTGACCTCCAGCCTGGGGCCACGTGTCAGCCTCCGAGCTAGCCACGTGGCACCAGCTCATTGGCCCGATAAACCATATAATAACAATATTTTTTCCAAATAATATTTTTTTTTTGAAAAATTTTTATACAAAGTCAAAATTAGTCCAAGGTCATTTTTTTGAGTTTACTAGGTCTTTCAAACCTTCATAACTTCTACATACGACCTCTGTTTTGCGAACCGTTTGCGGTGCTAGAATCGCAGCAATGAGACCTTTCCGGTCGCTCAAGTTGAAAAAAAAATTGAGCACTTTAATTTTTAAGCATTTTTTAACAATGGAAATGATCTCCTGATTAGTTCTATCTCAAAATAAAATGCAGTAGCAATAGATAAAAGTAATCTAATAGAACTAACCTTGGCAACAGGAGAAAAAATATCACCAAAATCAATTTCCAACACCTGGGAATAACCTTTTTCTACCAACCGAGCTTTGTATTTCTCCACCTTGCCTTCTACATTCTTCTTCTTCTTAAACACCCATATGGTCCTGATGGGCTTCTTTCCAGTCGGAAACTCCACCAGATCCCATGCCTCATTTTTGTGCAAGGATGCCATTTCATCAACCACGGACTCCTTCCAGAGTTTTCCATCCTCTAAATCCACTACCTCCCTGATAGTTATGGGATCATCATCAATGATAGTTAAAGTAAAATTTAAACAGAAAGAAAATGGGCTATACCTTTCTGGTTGCCTTCTTTCCCAAACTGATCTTCTCACAACTGGAGTTTGTCTCTCTTCCTCTTCTAAATATTCTTCTGTTGTAGAGTCTGATTCATCCTCCTTTAGATAAAACTTTATCTTCTCAAGTTCCTCTCGTAGGAATTATTGTTTAATAACATCTTTCACCTCTCTAAACACCACATCTCGGTTATACACATCTTTCCTTGTTTCTAGGTTCCAAAGCTTGTAACCTTTTAAACCATCCTTATGTTAGTCATCAATATTTTTCACCTGTTTTAGATGACTAAATGATTTGTCTCATATTTATAGAAATAAAAATTCAAGAATCATTGTGTCTTCTAGAAATCTCCTCAAAGAGAAAATTTCCACTATCCCTCCTCTCTGTTCAAACATGGCCAATCTGTTTATCCAGATAAAACCCCATCCTGTACTAGTGTCCCTCACTCTCTCTATATTTTCCACCCTTGCCTATAACCCTCTGTCTCATTTTTCCTAAGCCTTCTATTTCTCATCCCTTGTCTCGCCAAGTCAACCAAACATTTTCCCCTATTCACCATGTACCTCAAGCAATGGTGCTTTCAAAGGTCCTTTCTAAAAAACCCTTTGAAGTAAAAAAATATTTCTAGATGTCTAGGATGGTGGTGCATAGGTAGAGTTTCCAAACCCTGTATCTTCATTCAAAACCCTGATTCAAACCTTCAGTCAAAAAACCCATTCTAAGACCTTGAAAATAAGTCAATTAGGTTTCCCTAGATCATGAGCCATCATGATTCTCATTTCATTATTTCCATAGGAAGTCAAAGATGAATTCAAGAGAGAATAGAGTTGAGGTTTATCATTATCTAAAGATGTACTTAAGCAACCTCCAAAGGCACCCTCTTGATCCATCAGCAAATCTGCAAAGGAATAGACTATCATATCCAAGCATTTCTGTAGAAATGCCTTGAAGATTAGTCTAAAGAAAAACAGAATCAAAGAAAGACACCTAAGAGAGTTCATGAAGTCATTGGCAGTTGATAAAAAGGCAAAACAAGCTGGAGGCTACAGGGAAGATCAAGAGCTCATTATGAGTGGTAAAAGTACTGCTCATCAAAAGGTCTTGTAAATTTCAAAAGGACATTTGCATATGAGAAACATGGCACATTATAGAAAAGAGATCATTAGAAAGGATTTCTTGCCTCAAGCATGAAACTGGTAGAGAGACAGATGCCCTTTGCCACACTCCTGCAAAAAGACAAAAAATATTATCAGATGAGCCATAAGGTGAAGGAAAATATTAAGACCAGCATCAAGAAAGACAATCACACTCATGAAAGGAATAGTAGGTGTGTCTATAGTTGAGAATGCAAATGTATGACTGTTGTGACCAACAATGGAAAATTACTTAGGTTACAAAGTCAAAGAATTCCTCTAACCCTCCAAATAAGCATTGAAGACTTTATTGGGCATAAGAAGTGAGTTCAAATGCATATTTCCTTTTGAAGACTTGTAGGTCAGCTTTGTTTGTTTTTCTAAAATATCCCTGAAGGTTCATAAATTGGGAGAATGAACAAAACGGTCATGGTAAGTGGAAAAGAGAACCTTATTCATCAACAACAAAGGATTCCTAACTATTTTCCAAGATTGGTTAAAAAGACACAAACTCCATTGAATCAAAAGACAAATTCAGAAGTCTAAAGGTCAAAGAATGATATTTTGAGGCACTGTGTGCCATTGCACTGAAGAAACAAAAGTCAACTTTGATAGTTAAAATTGCACAAAGGGACAGTCAAAGGTGTGTTTAAAGTTATAAGAAGTAAAACAAACTTTTTCATCACCCAAGCAAATGGTTATGATAGACAAGGATTAGCATGAATCTGGCCAATTGATCAAGCTGCAAAAGAAACAGTGGTGAAAAAGGCAATAAAAAGACATCTGGCAAAAGAGGAAAGGTTCATTAAAATTAACTTTAGAAAGAGGGTTTTTAAAAGTTAATTATTTCAAAAAAAAGGGGGTTATAAATACTACAATAATTCTTTTCCCCTCTTCATTCCACCTTTTGCAAGACAGAGTGCAAATTTTCGGCTTCTGAAGGCATCCTCGGGAAAAAATTTATAGATGTTGTGCTCCTGTAGGTGGATGTCGCGCACCTATAGCTTTTGACTTTGTAAAATCCTTATGGACGCTGTGCGCCTGTAAGATGGTGCTGCGCTCTTACAGGCTCGCCCGAAATGCAGGAGTGGCCGCCTAACCGACGCCTGAAATCTCGTGCAACACTGCCCAACGGTGCTACGCTCCGAAACTTGTTTCCACCACCTGAAACCTTGTGCAGATGTGCCCGCGACGCAGCGCTCCTACCATACTCTCTGTCGCCCAAATCCACGTTCAGGGTGGCCTGAAACCTAGGGTGTTGCACGTTCACCACTGCATATATCGCCTGATGTTGCGTTCAGCCCCACCCGAGCCAACGACACTACACTCCTGCAACGAGCGTGTAGCGCTGAACGCGTTTGCGTTCAGGCCTACCCAGGGTGCTGCGCTCCTGGCGTAAAAATGCAACACTGCCCAGAAATCCTGCAAAAGTACCAAAACTGTCCGGAAAGCTCAGAAAAGCTTTTTTTTTATGTGGAAGGAAATTTTAAGAGGTATTTTACCTAATTATCACCTCTTCATGATTTTCTAACGGATAAGGGCGCTAAGTAAATTCCAAATTTGTGTCAAAGAAAGCTTTAAGAAAACTTGAAAGGAAAGCTTAACCTACTCTTTTATAAGTCTCCTAACCTTATTTGGAAGCTCAATATCTCCTTAAACCTTTTTCCTCATTATTTCACAAAGAAAATTTCCTTTCTTTTTAAAGAGTTGGAGGAAGGGGTGAAGAAAACACCATGTCTCAAGAAGGGAGGGTTAACCTAAATGAAGAGACAAGTCCAAGAAAACAATAGAAGAAAGGAGGAATGCCAAATAGGTTTGAACCTATAAAAACCATAGAAGTGATAGCCTCCCCTTCTATTCTTTCTTGTTTCCAAGAGTTAGGGTGCTATGAGTTCTGTAACAAAGTGAAATAGATCAAAATCCATTCTCAGTTGACCGAATTATTTTCCCTAAGGCTTCACAGGCACAATGTACGTCTAACAGGGGTGAGGTTTGAGTTGACCCCCAGTGCTATCTCTAAAGCCACAGGAATACCTCACATAGGAGAAAGGTATTTTAAACAGAAGCATCTTGACTTGACCCATTATCATTCGTTCTTAAAACCTAGTTGTCAAGCTGAATTCAAAGCCATTTTTCCTTTTTCTCATCTATTGGACAGGTATGCCCTCCTCATGAATATTATCATGAAATAATTTACCTATGAGGGTAGGTTCTCCAAAGTCTATTCCTATCATATCAAACTCATCATGAATTTTACCAGGACCAAGCTAATGCACATGCCTTACTACCTCTGCAAAATCATTGAAAAAATGTCCTCCATCATGCGAAAGAGGCCTCCAACCCAACAAATGTCAAGCCTGTTTCATCATTCTCTGATAAAGGTAATTGTCTCATACCAATTAGAGCAACAAGAAATTCCTTGGGAGGTCTTTATCAGCCATGATGATTTCACAACTTCACCCTCCATCCCTTTGCAAAGTTTTCCATCATCTTCTCAAAATCCTCCTCATACCCCTCCATCGCCCTCCACTGACCTTGGTTCCTCTTCTTCACATGAATCACTTTCCCAAACAAACCTTCTTCATACACCTTCCCCTAAGAAAAATGATCATGAAGAAAGAAGAGATGATCATGATGAGAGCACTGATGATCATGAAGAAAGCAGAGATGATCATGATGGGAGCACTGATGATCATGAAGAAAGTAGTGATGATCAAAAAGATGAAAACAGTGAGGGAGAGGGTGATGAATATGAGGGAAAGAGTGATGATCAAGACAATGAGGAAGAGAGTAAGGATGGTGAAGATGAGGGAGAGAGTGAGAATGATGAAGACGAGGAAGAAGATGATGAAGATGAGGGAGAGAGTGAGGATGATGAAGAAAGCAGAGATGATCAAAAAGATGAAAACGGTGAGGGAGAGGGTGATGAAGATGAGGGAGAAAGTGATGATCAAAATGATGAAAAAAGTGAGGGAAAATATGATAAAGATGAGGAAGAAAATAAAGATGAGGGAGAAAGTGATGATCAAAATGACGAAAAAAGTGAGGGAAAAGATGATAAAGATGAGGAAGAAAATGAAGATGAGGGAGAGAGTAAAGAAAATGAAGAAGAGGGAGATGGCCAAGAAGAAAGCAGCAATGGCCAAGAGAAAAATAGCCAAATCAGTAGCATGGATGAGGATGTAGATAAAGAAGAAAACAGAGGTGAAAGCAGTGATACAGATGATGGTCAAAGGTACCAAAGCAATGGGTCTCATTATGAATAAGAAGGCTCTAAAACAGCAGGTAGTAGAGAGGAAGAAAAAGAAAGCCATGACAGTGACCAAAATGACAAAGGCAGCCCACAAATAGATTTTAAAATTGTCTTCACTGATAAAGAAGATAATGACAAAAGTCCAAGGAATGAAGGCAGTGATGCAGAAGATGAAGTTGGCAGTGAAAACAGTAATGCAAAGGGTGAGGAGGAGGATATTCATGAAAGTGAAGACATGCCAAGCACAGATGCCTCTGACATTGCAAAAATAGAGCATAGCAGTGTTGAGGGTCTTGATAGTAAAAAAATCATGAGAGATGTTAAAAATTTTGATCAAAAGGACAACCAGAAGCAACGTAGGGAGGATATACACACAAAGAGAATTTTTCAAGGAGGAGACAGTCCTAAGATTGTAAATGATCAAAGTTTGCAAACATAGTTTATGGCACCTTTCACCATTACTTATCAGAGAGGAAGGAGGCATGTGTTTGCTGCCTCAAAAAGGCAAGGGGCCATGTACTCCTCCTCAAAACCAGTGAAATACAAAATCACCAAACAAATGAAGGACAAAGGTAAAAATCCAATAAAGGACAAAGGCAAGAAAACAATGGAAGAAGAGGAAAGTAATCATGAGAAAGAGAGGGAATTTGAACTCATTAACATAGATAGTGATGAGGAAAATGAAACAAAGATATTTACTTCTCTCTTACAGGACCGGAATGCACAAATTAGAGACCTAGAGGTTGATTTGGAAAGATCAAAAGATATTATTCATTTCCTACAAGTGCAAAACAAGCAGATGAGTGGCCAGCTAGCCATCTATGAAATAAGGGTGCTAAAATATAGGAAAGAAGCTCAAATATCGCAAGTACAATTGTAGGAGTACATGGGCACTTATGAGGAGAGCATTGATGAAGAGGGGCAATCAAGAAGGATACCTAGGACTATGGGTCTTAGGAAAGCTTTGGAAAAACAGAAAGAGGAAGAATCAACCCAAGCCTAGCAATTTCCTCTCACCAAGCTCCTTGCCTTAGAAACTGAGCATGACAAAGAATCATGGCTTAGAAGGGAAAATATACATTTAGAGGCTAAATTAGAGAAGGCCAACAAATACTTGGGCTTGCAAAGAAAGATGACTGAGAATTACAAACAAAGAAATCACTTTGCAAGGAAAAAACTCAAAACTGCCCAAAGGGAGGGCCTGACACCAAATGATGGAAAGGACCAATATAGGCTTGGAATTGTGTCTCAAGCTTCACTATAGGTCTCTAAGGACCCTTGAGGGACCCACTCACAAAATTTGAGAAAAATTGGACAAGTTGTTTTTTTTTTTTTGTAAAATTTTTGGCCTAGGAACGTAGAACCCTGGGTGCTGCGCTTTTTCCTAGAGCACTTTCAGAGGGCGAAGCTTATATTTTTGGATTTCCCATCATGAGAGGAGTATGCCCACCAAATTTCAGCTCAATTGGAGTTTTTTTGGTCCCCCAAAAGGGTCAAAAACACCCAACTTTTCACCTTTCTACCCTTTTTTTTTAGCAGGTTCTGGGCTCCTAGAAGCTTTGACGTTTTCCACTTTTTGGGAAACTTGTAGAGGTCAGATTGAGGAAAAAAAGGTATATTTTGAAAGTAGACATCAACATCTTTCCAACGGGCCATCATGGAGCCTTTTTTGACATCTAGAAGGCCTCCAAAGCTCTATTGCAATAAGACCTTTTTTGGTGTTGAGCTCCTGGAAAATTTTCAAAATTTGAGACAGAGTGCTGCGTTCCTATGTGGTGACTGAGAAAATGTGCATTAGGAAATTTTCCTCATGTATGTCAGAATCTAAAAGTCAATGTTTTTGCTATTTTAGTCCAGAAAATATATTTTGGAAGATATTTTGTGCCTTGGACCTTGCAAGGCCTCAAGGACAAGTTAGGATATTAGTTTTTGGCCAATAGGCTTCTACATGCTCTAATGAGTTCTCTTCCTCCTTGCTTGTTATATAAGCTATGAGGATTCATTGTAAACAGTTGGGATTGATGTGTTATAGAGAACTACATGTTTTATGAGCTTGAAGAAGATATTTGGTTTTATGAAGTGATTGAATGACTTGTGTGGCTTGATGTTGGAGAAGCTTGCTTTGCAGGATTCCATAGCTTGGCGAATGGTGATGTTTTTCTAACTTGTTAGTGTTTTCTTGTCCTCATTTTGTTTTAGTCTGCTTGTTTTCTATAGATCAAAAAAGTATAGGTTGAGATATGCTCATGGAAGCACCTCAAACCTCCTGCATGCTATAGTTTTGATGTTTTCTTCTTTTAGTTCATCTTAAGGAATTCTTGACTATTCCTTAGGCCCACTAAAACTTGTTCTTTGTTTCATGAATGATCAGTATGTTAGCTTATAAATATGATTCATGGTATGCCCTGCTTATTTAAAGTTTTCAAAAACTTATTGTGAAGCTTTCCTATGGAATACTCATTGATTAGGTTAATGCAAAGAGGTCTTGTTTCAATCTTGCACTTTTCCCATGCTCATCAACTTGTTTCACAGTTCCCGATAGTTTGATATATGTTTTTTAGGATTTCCCTCTCCATATATTGAATTGTTTGTTTATCTTATATATTTTCTCAAAAAACTGAAGGTGGATTTCTAAAGTGAGGAGTTCTAATGCTTCTATGTATCACTAGATTATTCATCTTGTATGTTTATCAGTTTGAGTATTGTTCATTGGGATTAATGGTTTTCCCTACCTCATGATTCATTGCTTTCAGACTATATACGTTTAAGACCTCTTAGTTTCTTCCCAAACTTAATGTTCATTACACCTCATCATCACTTTAAGGATCCACTCACCTTGCTCAATTGGCCCTGCAATACAATCTGTTTTAGCATTTAGACACCCTAGACTTCATTTGACCCCATAGCCCTATTGAGTTTATATTCTCTCATTCCACCTATGCTACTTGATCATCTTACCCCAACCCAAAAAAAAACAAAAAAACCTACACTTAATAACTAGCCTAAAATCAATCCTCCAAAGTGAACAAGCTCACATCCTTCGCACAATAGAGAGAGCCCTCTATGAGTCCAGGAAGGCTAGCTCCTAGGACTCCAAAGGCTGGTCTGATGTTACCCTGTCATTTGGTTAGCCAATCCGCCAAATCACGGGACCCTAACATAATGGCGATCACGGTGGGACATTGAGTTAAAACATCCTAGGTATCCCTTAGGATCTCTCAAAGTCTCAGTCAAACTTAGAAAACTTAAGTATTGTCTGAAGAGTAGAAACTAGCTTTTTCACCATCTTAGCAAAATGATGATTCAACTATAGGACGCTCTTACAAACCATTTGGGCTGCATATATAAACTCAGAAAAACCCCAAAACAATTCTAGATTGGCATTTTGTTAGTATTGGTGGTAGACCATAGACAAAATACCTTTAAAACAACTAAAAATATCCACCTGGTGACTCCACTAGCCTCCAGTAGGCCTTCTAAAATTTTCTAAAGTATCTATAGACTCCTGTAGGACTGCATCAAAATAACCTCAGGAAATCTAGAACCTTAGTCACACACAGTGTGAGTTTGATAGCACATAGAGAGGTTAGCCTTCCGAAAAACAGTCATAAACTTTCAACCTCTCTAAATTTTGAATTCTAAAACTGGCTCCGCGAAGAATCAATACCAGATCTCATCCAAACCCAAACCCTATTACTATAGTTGATAACCCGGAAAGAATTTTGTGGCAAACTTATGAAACTGGAAACTTATCTACTTATAAGACCATTCATAGAGCAAGCTCTGTACCTAAACATATTACAGCATTGCAAGACCCCCAGTTTGACTTGCACCATACTAGAAACCTTTTGAGAACCAAGTCACAAAGTAAAATCTACCATATCGATCTTGAGCCCATAGAATTGCAGTAGAGTCCTAGCGGAGAAGCTTCTCTTTCCACACCACCTGATCTACAACTTCTCCATCACTTCGGCTCTTTCCACCCCAAGTATGCTCAAAATCAATTTACTGGTCCAAGTACTTCCGCCACACCGATTCACACCACCAATGTGCAAACCACTCCATCTCATAGCACAAATCCTCTGCTTGTAAATCCACCATTAGCTCCCACCATAGCAGCATGGTATGCGCCCATTGTATTACCGCAACCTTTGGTATCTTAGCCAAATGATTACTAGTCTAGAATCCCACACTTCACCGGGGCTGAATCCACTACTTCCCAACAACATGAAGATAGAATTAATGATGCTTTTGACTACATGGAATTAGAAGAGGAAACCATGAAAATGAGAATGTTCGCCCAAAGCCTAGGAGGAGAAGCTAAGAAATGGTTCAAAAGCCTAACTCCCAACAATATACATGATCTCCCTTCCCTTTACCAAACTTTCATAAACAAATGGGAAATCAAGAAAAACCCTCTTCAAATCCTCTCAGAATAAAGTAACCTCAAAAGAAACACAAGGGAAAGTGTCCAAGACTATTGCACTAGGTTCAATAGTGTTTACAACGCGCTACCACCAAACATGAAACCCCAATTAGGCCTAGCCTTAGCTAAATTCCCGGAGGGTTTTGACCCTGACATGGCCTATCAACTAAGAGAAAGAGAGCCCCTAACTCTAGAAGTCATGCAAAAAGGAGCTATAAGTGTAGAGGCCAAATTAATTGAAAAAAGAGCTAGGCTAAGATAAGAAAAGAGGGTAACATAAAAAGACGACACCATGCCCTCCACCTCCTCATCTGATTCCAAGATGGACAACCTTCTTAGGACCATGGAAATAATGATGAAAAGAATAAGCATAAATGAAATAACACCCCCTACGGACAACCAAACAAATCCCCAAGACAGAAACCATAATCAAAACTTTAGAAGAGACCCGCCCCAAAACAGACCAAGGGAAAATGATCAAAAAATCAGACCACCCTTCCAAGATAACTATGTTGATGAAGGGGAAAGAGATACTGAACAACCAAATGAGAATCATCTAAACTTAATAGGCTCTGATAGTGAGGGTGAGGTTTTTCTCAGGGAAGAAAAACAATATTTTTTCTCCTCAAACCAAGATGAAACAAGCTATGAAGATTGCGATGATCACGAATTGGGATTAGAAAATGCCATAATGGAAGTCCATAGGAAATATGATCTTAGGAGTAAGAAAAACCAAGACAACTCCAAGAAAAAAAACTTAAACATTGCTATTAAGAAAACTCCCGAAAACATTCTAAAAATAACAGCAGACAATAACAATTCCATGACTAAGAAAGTTGATCCTAACACAAATAAAACCAGCCAATCAAATGTTGGCACAAGCTATCCTAGCACCTCTGCTTGTGGCCCTAAGAAAACTCTAATTACCAAATCCCCGAATCAAAATTAGAAAATTAAAAATGTGGAGAAATTTATGGCTGATAAAACTGATGCAAATATGTCTAAAACTCAAGTACCTTTCAGTTTTGAAGGAGAGATCACGAAAAATAAAAATAACCATCCCTCTCACTGAACTGGTAGCTTAGGATATGTACCGCTCCCAAGTCTTGAAAGTCTTGAATATAGGAAATGATACCAACACTCTGAACTTGACAGATGATAAACCAAAGTTGTTGTTCGGACCCGAAGTAGATGGAAAATACCAAGAAGGAGACATTCCCCCATTCTATGTTAGACTAAACATAAACGAAAAAATCCTACATAATTCCATGCTAGACTCTGGTGCCTCTCACAACCTCATGCCAAGGTAGTGATGGAAATATTGGGCCTAGAAATAACTAGGCCCTACAAAGATCTGTATTCCTTTGATTCAAGCAGAGTTAAATGCTTAGGACTGATCAAGGACTTATGTGTCAATCTGGCACAAATTCCTGCTAAGAGCCTGGTCATGGATATAGTCATGGCTGACATTCCCCCCAAATATGGCATGCTCTTGTCCCGATATTGGGGAGCTATGCTTTTGGGAAACCTCCAACTTGACATATTTTATGCTACCATCCCAATTTTTAACCAAACAAGAAGATTATACCAGGAATCTCACATGAAGTATATGGTAAGTAGCCTAGATAGACCCAATAACACCCCTATTTACTCCATTCATTCAGATTTGGACTCATTCATCTTGTATACTGAAAATGACCTTGATGAACAAGTAAATGAATATTGTGAAGATATAGGCACATTACAACAAACAGATCAATTCCTCTATGATGATTTTGACAGTAAAAACTATCACGATCCTGAAACACCATGAGACAATAAAACTGAAATTGATTTCCTGCAAATTTCTAATGAAATTTCAGAAACAAAAATTAGTTTAGAAAAGGGGACAGGTTGCTTAAAATAAAAACAAATCACAAGAACACAACCTCTTCCTTTTGCTCATCCGGAAAAAATGAAACACCCCCACAAAACAAAAATCTTTGGGAATTTGGAACAAGACAGTCTGATGTTTCTACCTTACCTAGATACTTCATCATCCAAGAAGTTTTCCTTTCCAGAAAAATTACCAATTTTCCAAAATATTGCTACAAATCCCAAAGAAATTTTTGTTGAAGCTGATATAGAGGAAGATAGCATCAGTAAACTTCAGGAGCCTGAAATGATTGAGTTGTCTAAAATATTCTCATTACACATAAAACTAAGAAAATCAAGACTGTGCAAAATTGTTCAGAACACTAGTATATGTCAGGAAACTAGTCCAAAACCTTATAACACAGCCATTGGTCTAAAAAGCCCTCCTTTCAAAAAGAATCAGAAAAATTTTGAGCAATTGAGTTCACTGAGAAAGGTACAGATTTTAGGTACCAGGAGAAACCCTTCCAAAGGAACAAATATATTTTTTCCAGAAAAAATCATGACTCACAAAATCTATGAGTTTCTAATCATATGTCATTACATGATAGTGTTTCAGGTTACCATCAGATGATACCACTTCAAAATAATCAACTCAAATATTTTTTCAAAATCACAGGAAGCAACTTCAAGTTTAAACCGATGCTTACCGATCTAAAGAACATCGGAGACACCTTCCAAAGAACTATGTTTCCACTTTTAAATTTGTTCACCATGGTTTACCTTGATGACATCATCATTTGTTTTAAAAATGATAAAGAATACTTGTTCTACCTAAAGAAAATCTGTAACAGAAATAGGTATGGGAATCAAGAGTGTAAAGAGAAGCATCAAGTAGAACATGGGTTGTTTAAAGATCTCTGGAAAAATCCTTATGCCATGTTTGCAAGTGAAAACAACTATGATCTTTTTCTTTCCCAAAAACTGAATGGACAAAGAGTATCAGGAGATCCTCTTGAAGATAGGATGCTCAAGTATCACTGCTGCAAAGATTCCTATTTTTAAAATTTTCAATCATTGTACATACCATTGTTTGAAGAAAAAGTCAAAAAGAGAGATAACAAAAAAAACATAATAAAAGTAGAAAAAGAGGGTAGATTCTAAGAAAGGTACAACCCCATACCCAACAAATAGTAATACTGAAAGTGTGCAAGTCTAAATGCCACTACTAGTGAAAAAGAATGTCTTGATCGGTCATCTAGACTAATCATGGCTGAACATGTTTTAAATTTACTGCTGATAAGTTAGTGAAAAGAATGCTGGTCAAAATTATTCAAACTTGACTTGTCGAAGAAAATAGATTAGGAGAGAAGATACTGGTTCCACATGCTCAAAACATAACCAAGGAGAAACATAGGGATGAATAACAAACTATGCATCTTAGCCCTGATATTTCTAGTCTTATTTTGTACAAAAATAACATTTGTGTGCAGCTTGTTTTTATGCCACAAACCCATGATAAATCAGATTGTCTAATCCTGATTTAGTCATGTTTTCAATTTCATGTTTTCAGCTTAGTGAATAAATCCTGTCAAACAGTTTAACCTTGGCAGTTGAGTAGAATACGTAGAGAATCAAAGGAGTTCAAAAACTCAATCTGAACTCCCGAAAGAGATAAGTGTAGAAGTAGATAGTTTGTTTCCATTTTCAAAATAAAATGTCAATGGGTTTGCCAGTTCAAGTGCACCCAAGGAAGAAAAAATGTTAGGCAAGTAGGTTTGGTAGGTAAAGGCGAAGTTGAGCTAATCGTGATTTCATATTTTCAAAATTTCTATTTCAGGGAAAGCATCAACAAAAGAAAAGAGAGAATCTTCCCAATGGATGAGGCATTGGTCTTCATAAACTAGAGATCTGAAATTCTGGACACCTCCTAAAAAGGAGCTGCCCTCCCCAAGTGGAGCCACTATTATTCATCAGTAATTTTCACCTATTTTAGATGACTAAATGCTTTTTTTCAGATTTCTAGAAATCAAAATTCAAGAATCATTGTGTCTTATAGAAATCTCCTCAAAGAGAAAATTTCCACTATCCCTCCTCTCTGTTCAAACATGGCCAATCTGTTTATCCAGATAAAACCCCATCCTGGACTAGTGTCCCTCACTCTCTCTATATTTTTCACCCTTTCCTATAACCCTCTGTCTCATTTTGCCTAAGCCTTCTATTTCTCACCCCTTGTCTCGCCAAGTCAACCAAACATTTTCCCCTTTTCACCATGTACCTCAAGCAATGGTGTTTTCAAAGGTCCTTTCTAAAAAAAACCTTTGAAGTAAAACAAGATTTCTAGCTGTCTAGGATTGTGGTGCATAGGTAGGGTTTCCAAACCTTGTATCTTCATTCAAAACCCTAATTCAAACCTTCAGTCAAAAAACCCATTCTAAGACCTTACAAATAAACAATTAGGTTTCGCTAGGTCATGCGCCATCATGATACTCATTTCATTATTTCCACAGGAAGTCAAAGATGAATTCAAGAGAGCACAGAGTTGAGGTTTATCATTATTTAAAGATGTACTTAAGCAACCTCCAAAGGCACCCTCTTAATCCATCAGCAAATATGTAAAGGAATAGACTATCATATCCAAGCATTTCTGCAGAAATGCCTTGAAGATTAGTCTAAAGCAAACCAGATGCAAATAAAGACACCTAAGAGAGTTCATGAAGTCATTGGAAGTTGATAAAAAGGTAAAATAAGCTGGAGGCTACAGGGAAGATCAAGAGCTCATTATGAGTTGTAAAAGTACTGCTCATCAAAAGGTCTGTGTCAATTTCAAAAGGACATTGGAATATGAGCAACATGGCGCATTATAGCAAAGATATCATTAGAAATGATTTCTTGCCTCAAGCATGAAACTGGTAGAGGGATAGCTTCCCTTTGCCACACTCCTGCAAAAAGACAAAAAATATTATCAGATGAGCCATAAGGTGAAGGAAAAGACTAAGACTAGAATCAAGAAAGACAATCACACTCATGAAAGGAACAATAGGTGTGTCTATAGTTGAAAATGAAAATGTATGACTGTTGTGATCAATAGTGGAAAAGTACTTAGGTTACAAAGTTAAAGAATACCTCTAACCCTCCAAATAAGCATTGCAGACTTTATTGGGCATAAGAAGCGAGTTCAAATTCATATTTCCTTTTGCATACTTGGAGGTAGGCTTTGTTTGTTTTTCTAAAATATCCCTGAAGGTTCAAAAATTGGGAGAATGAACAAAATGATCATGGTAAGTGGCAAGGAGAACCTCATTCATCAACAACAGAGGATTCGTAACTATTTTCCAAGACTGGTTAAAAGGACACAAACTCCACTGAATCAAAAGACAAATTCATAATTCTAAAGGTCAAAGAATGAGATTTTGAGGCACTGTGTGCCATTGCACTGAAGAAACAAAAAGTCAACTTTGATAGTTAAAATTGCAAAAAGGGACATTCAAAGGTGTGTTTAAAGGTATAAGAAGGAAAACAAACTTTTTCATCACCCAAGAAAATGGTTATGATAGACAAGGATTAGCATGAATCTGGGCAACTAATCAAGTTGCAAAAGAAACAATAGTGAAAAGGAAGTAAAAAGACATTTGGAAAAAGAGGAAAAGGTTCATCAAAATGAACTTTAGAAAGAGGGTTTTTAAAAGTTAATTATTTCAAAAAAAGGGGGTTATAAATACTAACAGCTCTTTTCCCCCCTTCATTCCACCTTTTGCAAGACAAAGTGAAAATTTTTGGCTTCCGAAGGCATCCTCGGGCAAAAATTTCTAGGTGTTGCGCTCCTATAGGTGGATGCTACGCGCCTGTAGCTTCTGCCTTTGTAAAATCCTTCTGGACGCTGCGCGCTTGTAACTAGCCATTGCGCTCTTTCAGGCTCACACAGCGTGCAACAATGGCCACCTAACTGACACCTGAAATCTCGTGTAGCACTGCCCAACGGTGCTGTGCTCTGGCACTTGTTTCCACCACATGAAACCTCATGTAGCCGTGCTCGTGATGCTACGCTCCTACCATACTCTCTGTTGCCCGACTCCACGTTCAGGGTGGCCTGACACCTTGGGTGCTGTGCATTCACTACTGCATATATCGATCGACGCTAGGTTCATCCCCGCCCGGGCCAATGAAGCTGCACTCCTGCAACAGGCATGCAGCGCTGAATGCGTTTGCATTTAGGCCTGCCTAGGGTGCTGCGCTCCTGGCGTAAAAATGCAACACTGCCTAAAAAGCCTTCAGAAGTGCCAAATCTGCCCAGAAAGCTTAGAAAAGCTTGTTTTTTTTATGTCGAAGGCAATTTTAAGAGGTATTTTCCCTAATTATCACCTCTTCATGATTTTCTAAGGGATAAGGGCGCTAAGTAAATTCCAAATTTGTGTCAAATAAAGCTTGAAGAAAAAATGAAATGAAAGCTTAACCTGCTCTTTGATAAGTCTCCTCACCTTATTTGGAAGCTCAATATCTCCTTAAACCTTTTTCTTCATTATTTCACAAAGCAAATTTCCTTTCTGTTTAAAGAGTTGGAGGAAGAGGTGAAGAAAACACCATGTCTCAAGAAGGGAGGGTTAACCTAAATGAAGAGACAAGTCCAAGAAAACAATAGAAGAAAGGAGGAATTTCAAATAGGTTTGAACCTATAAAAACTGCAGAACTGACAGCCTCCCCTTCTATTCTTTCCTGTTTCCAAGAGTTAGGGTGCTATGAGTTTTGTAAAAAAGTGCAAGAAATCAAAATCCATCCTCAGTTGACCGAATTATTTGCTCTAAGGCTTCACAGGCATAAAGTACGTCTAGCAGGGGTGAGGTTTGAGTTGACCCCCATTGCTATCTCTAAAGCCACAGGAATACCTAGCATAGGAGAAAGGTGGTTTAAACAGAAGCATCTTGACTTGACCCATTATCATCCGTTCTTAAAACCTAGTTTTCAAGCTCAATGCTAAGCCATTTTTCCTTTTTCTCATCTATTGGACAGGTATGCCCTCCTCATGAATATTATCATGAAATAATTTACCTATGAGGGTAGGTTCTCCAGAGTCTATTCCTATAATATTAGACTCCTCATGCATTTTACCAGGACCAAGCTATTGCACATGCCTTAATACCTCTACAAAAGCATTGAAAAAATGTTCTCCATCATGCGAAAGAGGCCTCTAGCCCAACAAATGTCAAGCCTATTTCATCATTCTCTGATCAATGTAATTGTCTCATACCAATTAGAGAAACAAGGAATTCCTTGGGAGGTCTTTATCACCCATTATGATTTCACAACTTCACCCTCCATCCCTTTGCAAAGTTTTCCATCATATTCTCAAAATCCTCCTCATACTCCTCCATCGCTCACCACTGACCTTGGTTCCTCTTCTTCACATGAATCACTTTCCCAAACAAACCTTCTTCATACACCTTCCCCTAAGAAAAATGATCATGAGGAAAGCAAAGATGATCATTATGAGAGCACTGATGATCATGAAGAAAGCAGATATGATCATGATGGGAGCACTAATTATCATGAAGAAAGCAGTGATGATCAAAAAGATGAAAACAGTGAGGGAGAGGGTGATGAAGATGAGGGAGAGAGTGATGATCAAGATGATGATGAAGAGAGTAAGGATGATGAAGATGAGGGAGAGAGTGAGGATGATGAAGAAAGCAGAGATGATAAAAAAGATGAAAACAGTGAGGGAGAGGGTGATGAAGATGAGGGATAAAGTGATGATCAAAATGATGAAAACAGTGAGGGAAAAGATGATAAAGATGTGGAAGAAAATGAAGATGAGGGAGAGAGTAAAGAAAATGAAGAAGAGGGAGATGGCCAAGAAGAAAGCATCAATGGCCAAGAGCAAAACAGTCAAAGCAGTAGCATGGATGAGGATGTAGATAAAGAAGAAAACATAGGTGAAAGCAATGATACAGATGATGGTCAAAGGAGCCAAAGCAATGGGTCTCATAATGAAGAAGAAGGCTCTAAAAATACTACAGCAAGAAGTAGCGAGGAAGCAAAAGAAAGCCATGACAATGACCAAAATGACAAAGGCAGCCCACAAACAAATTTTAAAATTCTCTTCACTGATAAAGAAGTTAATGACAAAATTCCAAGGAATGAAGGCCAAGGATTAGCATGAATCTGGCCAACCAATCAAGCTGCAAAATAAATAGTGGTGAAAAAGGCAGTAAAAAGACATTTGGCAAAAGAGGAAAAGGTTCATCAAAATGAACTTTAGAAAGAGGGTTTTTAAAAGTTAATTATTTCAAAAAAAGGGGGTTATAAATACTACAATAGCTCTTTTCCCCCCTTCATTCCACCTTTTGCAAAACAGAGTGAAAATTTTCGGCTTCCAAAGGCATCCTCGGGCAAATATTTATAGGTGTTGCGCTCCTGTAGGTGGATGTTGCACACTTATAGTTTCTGCCTTTGTAAAATCCTTCTGGATGCTACACGCCTGTAAGTGAGCGCTGCGCTCTTTCAGGCTCACCCGGCGTGCAGGAGTGGACGCCTAACCGATGCCCGAAATCTTGTGTAGCACTGCCCAACGGTGTTGTGCTCCAGCACTTGTTTCCACCGCTTGAAACCTTATGCAGCCGTGCCTGTGATGCTGCGCTCCTACCATACTCTCTGTCACCCGACTCCACGTTCAGGGTGGCCTGACACCTCAGGTGTTGCGTGTTCACCACTGCATATATCGCCCGATGCTGCGTTTAGCCCCACCTGGGCCAGCGATGTTGTGCTCTTGTAACGGGCGTGCAGCGCTGAACACGTTTGCGTTCAGGCCTGCCCAGGGTGCTACACTCCTAGCGTAAAAACGCAGCACTGCCCAGAAAGCTTGCAGAAGTGCCAAAACTGCCCGGAAAGCTCAGCAAAGCTTGTTTTTTGAAGTAGAAGGAAATTTTAAGAGGTATTTTCCCTAAGTATCACCTCTTCATGATTTTCTAAGGGATAAGGGTGCTAAGTAAATTCCAAATTTGTGTCAAAGAAAGCTTGAAGAAAACTTGAAAGGAAAGCTTAACCTGCTCTTTGATAAGTCTCGTAACCTTTTTTGGAAGCTCAATATCTCTTTAAACCTTTTTCCTCATTATTTCACAAAGCAAATTTCCTTTCTGTTTAAAGAGGTGGAGGAAGGGGTGAAGAAAACACCATGTCTCAAGAAGGGAGGGTTAACCTAAATGAAGAGACAAGTCCAAGTAAACAGCAGAAGAAAGGAGGAATGCCAAATAGGTTTGAACCTATAAACACCACAGAACTGACAGCCTCCCCTTCTATTCTTTCCTGTTTCCAAAAGTTAGGGTGCTATGAGTTCTCTAACAAAGTGCAAGAGATCAAAAGCCATCCTTAGTTGATCGAATTATTTTCCCTAAGGCTTCACAGGCATAAAGTACATCTAACAGGGGTGAGGTTTGAGTTGACCCCCAGTGCTATCTCTAAAGCCACAGGAATACCTGGCATAGGAGAAAAGTGGTTTAAACAGAAGCATCTTGACTTGACCCATTATCATTCGTTCTTAAAACCTAGTTGTCAAGTTGAATGCAAAGCCATTTTTCCTTTTTCTCATCTATTTGACAAGTATGCCCTCCTCGTGAAGATTATCATGAAATACTTTACCTCTGAGGGTAGGTTCTCTAGAGTCTATTCCTGTCATATTAGACTCCTCATGCATTTTACCAAGACCAAGCTACTGCACAAGCTACTGTACATGCCTTACTAACTCTACAAAAGCATTGAAAAAATGTCCTCCATCATGTGAAAGAGGCCTCTAGCTAAACAAATGTCGAGCCTGTTTCATCATTCTCTGATCAAGGTAATTATCTCATACCAATTAGAGCAACAAGGCATTCCTTGGGAGGTCATTATCACCCATGATGATTTCACAACTTCACCCTCCATCCCTTTGCAAAGTTTTCCATCATCTTCTCAAAATCCTCCTCATACCCCTCCATCGCCCTCCACTGACCTTGGTTCCTCTTCTTCACATGAATCACTTTCCCAAACAAACCTTCTTCATACACCTTCCCCTAAGAAAAATGATCACGAGGAAAGCATAGATGATCATGATGAGAGCACTGATGATCATGAAGAAAGCAAAGATGATCATGATGGGAGCATTGATGATAATGAAGAGAGCAGTGATGATAAAAAATATGAAAACAGTGAGGGAGAGGGTGATGAAGATGAGGGAGAGAGTGATGATCAAGATGATGAGGAAGAGAGTAAGGATGATGAATATGAGGGAGAGAGTGAGGATGACGAAGAAAGCAGAGATGATCAAAAAGATGAAAATAGTGAGGGAGAGGGTGATGAAGATGAGGGAGAAAGTTATGATCAAAATGATGAAAACAGTGAGGGAAAAGATGATAAAAATGAGGAATAAAATGAAGATGAGGGAGAGAGTAAAGAAAATGAAGAAGAGGGAGATGGCCAAGAAGAAAGTAGCAATGGCCAAGAGAAAAACAGTCAAAGCAGTAGCATGGATGAGGATGTAGATAAAGAAGAAAACAGAGGTGAAAGCAGTGATACAGATGATGGTCAAAGGATCCAAAGAAATGGGTCTCATAATGAAGAAGAAGGCTCTAAAAATACTACATCAAGCAGTAGCGAGGAAGCAAAAGAAATCCATGACAGTGACCAAAATGACAAAGGCAGCCCGCAAACGGATTTTAAAATTGTCTTAACTGATAAAGAAGATAATGACAAAAGTTCAAGGAGTGAAGGCAGTGATGCAAAATATGAAGTTGGCAGTGAAAACAGTAATGCAAAGGGTGAGGAGGAAGATATTCATGAAATTGAAGACATGCCAAGCACAAATGCCTCTGACATTGCAGAAATAGAGCATAGCAGTGCTGAGGGTCTTGATAGTGACAAATGAATGAGAGATGTTAAAAATGTTGATCCAAAGGACAACCAACAACAAGGTAGGGAGGATATACACACAAAGATAATTTTTCAAGGAGGAGACAATACTAAGATAGTAAATGATCAAAGTTTGCAAACATAGTTTATGACACCTTTCACCATTACTTATCAGAGAGGAAGGAGGCATGTGTTTGCTGCCTCCAAAAGGCAAGGGGCCATGCACTCTTCCTCAAAACCAGTGAAAGAAAAAATCACCAAACAAATGAAGGAAAAGGTAAAAATAAAATGAAGGACAAAGGTAAAAAGCCAATAAAGGACAAAGGCAAGAAAAAAATGGAAGAAGAGGAAAGCAATCATGAGAAAGAGAGGGAATTTGAACTCATTCACATAGATAGTGATGAGGAAAATGAAGCAAGGATAGTTAATTCTCTCTTACAGGACCGTAATGCACAAATTAGAGACTTGGAGGTTGAGTTGGAAAGATCAAAAGATCTTACTCATTTCCTACAAGTGCAAACAAGCAGATGAGTGGCCAGCTAGGCAGCTATGAAACAAGGGTGCTAAAATATAGGAAAGAAGCTCAAGTATCGTAACTACAATTGGAGGAGTACATGGGCACTTATGAGGAGAGCAATGATGAAGAGGGGCAATCAAGAAGGAGACCTAGGACTATGGGTCTTAGGAAAGCTTTGGCAAAACAGAAAGAGGAAGAATCGGCCCAAGCCCAACAAATTCCCTCTCACCGAGCTCCTTCCCTTAGAAATTGAGCATAACAAAGAATCATGGCTTGAAAGGGAAAATATACATTTAGAGGCTAAATTACAGAAGGCCAACAAAGACTTGGGCTTGCAAAGAAATATGACTGAGCATTACAAACGAAGAAATCACTTTGCAAGGAAAAAACTCAAAACTGCCCAAAGGGAGGGCCCGGCACAAAATTATGGAAAAGACCAAGATAGGCTTGGAATTTTGGCTTAAGTTTCACTACAGGTCTCCAAGGAACCCTGAGGGACCCACTCACCAAATTTGAGCAAAATTGGACAAGTTTTTGTTTTTTGTAAAATTTTAGGCCTAGGAACGCAACACCCTGGGTGCTGCACTTTTTCCTAGAGCACTTTCAAAGGGATAAGCTTATATTTTTTGATTCCCCATAATGGGAGGAGTATTCCCAAAAAATTTCAGCTCAATTAGAGTTGTTTTGGTCCCCCAAAATGGTCAAAAACACCCAATTTTTTACTCTTCTGCCCTCTTTTTTGAGAAGGTGTCGTGCTCCTGGAAGCTTTGAATTTTTCCACTTTTTGGAAAACTTGCAGAGGTCATATTGAGGAAAAAAAGGTATATTTGGAAAGTAGACATCCACAAATTTCCAACGGGCCATCACGGAGCCTTTTCTGACTTTGGGAAGACCTCCAAAACTTTGTTGCAAAAAGACCTTTTTTGGTGCTGCGCTCCTGGAAAATTTTCAAAATTTGAGACAAAGTGCTGCGTTCCTGTGTGGTGACTGAGCAAATGTGCGTTAGGAAATTTTCCTCATGTATGTTATAGCCTAAAATTCAATTTTTTTTCTATTTTAGTCTGGAAAAGATATTTTGGAAGATATTTTGTGCATTGGACCTTGCAAGGCCTCAAGGACAAGTTAGGATATTTGTTTTTGGCCAATAGGCTTCTAGATGCTCTAGTGAGCTCTCTTCCTCCTTGTTTGTTATATAAGCTATGAGGATTCATTGTAATTAGTTGGGACTTGATGTGTTATAGAGAAATACATGTCTTATGAGCTTGAAGAAGATATTTGGTTTTATGAAGTGAATGAATGACTTGTGTGGCTTGATGTTGGAGAAGCTTGCTTGCAGGATTCCATAGCTTGGCGAATGGTGATGTTTTTCTAACTTTTTAGTTTTTTATTGTCCTCATTTTGTTTCAGTCTGCTTGTTTTCTATAGATCATAAAAGTATAGGTTTATATATGCTCATGGAAGCACCTCAAACCTCCTGCATGCTATAGTTTTGATGTTTTTTTCTTTTAGTTCATCTTAAGGAATTCTTGACTGCTCCTTAGGCCCACTAAAACTTGTTCTTTGTTTCATGAATGATCAGTATGTTAGCTTATAAATATGATTCAAGGTATGCCCTACTTATTTAAAGTTTTCAAAAACTTATTGTGAAGCTTTCCTATGGAATACTGATTGATTAGGTTAATGCAAAGGGGTCTTGTTTCGATCTTGCCCTTTGCCCATGCTCATCAACTTGTTTCACAGTTCCCGATAGTTTGATATATTTTTTTTAGGATTTCCCTCTCCATATATTGAATTGTTTGTTTATCTTATATGTTTTCTCAAAAAACTGAAGGTGGATTTCTAAAGTTAGGAGTTCTAATGTTTCTATGTATCATTGGATTGTTCATCTTGTATGTTTATCAGTTTGAGTATTTTTCATAGAGATTAATGGTTTTCCCTACCTCATGAGTCATTGCTTTCAGACTATATATGTTTAAGACCTCTTAGTTTATTCCCAAACTTAATGTTCATTACACCTCAAAATAACTTTAAGGATCCACTCACCTTGATCAATCGGCCCTGTAATACACTCTGCTTTAGCATTTAGACACCCTAGATTTCATCTGACCCCATAGCCCTGTCGATTTGATATTCTCTCATTCCACCTATCCTACTTGATCATATTACCCCAACCCAAAACAAACAAACAATCCTACACTTAATAACTAGCCTAAAATCAATCATCCAAAGTGAACAAGCTCACATCCTTCGCACAATAGAGAGAGCCCTCTCTGAGTCCAGGAAGGCTAGCTCCTAGGACTCCAAAGACTGGTCTGATGTTACCCTCTCATTTGGTTAGCCAATCTACCAAATCACGGGACCCTAACATAATGGCGATCACGGTGGTACATTGATTCAAAACATCCTAGGTATCCCTTAGGAGATCTCAAAGTCTCAAACAAACTTATAAAACTTAATTATTGTCTGAAGAGTAGAAACTATCTTTTTCACCATCTTAGAAAAATGATGATTTAGATATACGACGCTCTTACAAACCATTTCGGTTGCATATAGAAACTCAGAAAAACCCCAAAACATTTCTAGATTGGCTTTTTGTCAGTATTGATGGTGGACCATAGACAACATACCTTAAAAACAACTAAAAATATCCACCTGGCGACTCCACTAGCCTCCAGTAGGCCTTTTAATTTTTCTAAAGTATCTATAGACTCCTGTAAGACTACATCAAAACAACCTCAGGAAATCTAGAACATTAGTCACACACAGTGCAAGTTTGATAGCGCATAGAGAGGCCAGCCTTCTAAAAAAAATTCATAATGGAATTCCATAGGCAATATGATCTTAGGAGTAAGAAAAACCAAGACAACTCCAGGAAAAACAACTCAGACACTGCTGTTAAGGAAACTCCCGAAAACATTCTAATTTAAGAACAGCAGACAATAACAATACCATGACTAAGAAATTTGATCCTAACACAAATAAAACCAACCAATCAAATGTTGGCACAAGCTTTCCTAGCACCTCTGCTAGTGGCCTTGAGAAAACTCTAATTACCAAAGCCCCGAATCAAAATCAGAAAATTAAAAATGTGGAGAAATTGATGGCTGATAAAACTGATGTAAATATGTCTAAAACTCAAGTACCTTTCAGTTTTGAAGGAGAGATCGCGAAAATCAAAATAACCATCCCTCTCACTGAACTGGTAGCTCAGGATATGTACCGCTCCCAAGTCTTGAAAGTCTTGACTATAGAAAATGATACCAACACTTTGAACTTGACAGATGATAAACCAGAGTTTTTGTTTGAACCCGAAGTAGATGGAAAATACCAGGAAGGAGCCATTCCCCCGTTCTATGTTAGCCTAAACATACACGAAAAAATCCTACATAATGCCATGCTAGACTCTGGTGCCTCTCACAACCTCATACTGAAGGTATTGATGGAAAGATTGGGCCTAGAAATAACCAGGCCCTACAAAGATCTGTATTCCTTTGATTCAAGCAGAGTTAAATGCTTAGGATTGGTCAAGGACTTATGTGTTAATCTGGCACAAATTCCTGCTAAGAGCATGGTCATGGATATAGTCATGGCTGACAGTCCCCCCAAATATGGCATGCTCTTGTCCCGATCTTGGGGAGCTATGCTTCTGGGAAACCTCCAACTTGACATGTCTTATGCTACCATCCCAATTTTTAACCAAACAAGAAGATTATACTGGGAATATAACATGAAGTGTATGGTAAGTAGCCTAGATAGACCCAATAACGCCCCTATTTACTCCATTCATTCAGATTTGGACTCATTCATCTTATATACTGAAAATGACCTCGATGAACAAGTAAATGAAGATTGTGAAGATATAGGCACATTAAAACAAACAGATCAATTCCTCTATGATGAGTTCGACAGTCAAAACTATCACGATCATGAAACACCACGAGACAATAAAACTGAAAGTGATTTCCTGCAAATTGCTAATGAAATGTCAGAAACAAAAATCAGTTTATAAAGGGGACATGTTTCTCAAAAGAAAAACAAATCAAAAGAACACAACCTCTTCATCTTTCTCATCCAGAAAAAATGAAAAATCCCCACAAAACACAAATCTTTGGGAATATGGAACAAGACAGTCTGATGTTTCTACCTTACCTAGATACTTCATCATCCAAGAAGTTTTCATTTCCAGAACAATTACGAATTTTCCAAATATTGCTACAAATCCCAAAGAAATTTTTACTGAAGCTGATATAGCGGAAGATAGCATTGTAAACTTAAGGAGCCTGAAATGATTGAGTTGTCTAAAATCTTATCATTACACATAAAACTAAGAAAAGCAAGACTGTGCAAAAATTTTCAGAACGCTAGTATATGTCGGGAAACTAGTCCAAAACCTTGTAACACAGCCATTGGTCTAAAAAGCCCTCCTTTCAAAAAGAATCAGAAACATTTTGAGCAATTGAGTTCACTGAGAAATAAGGCAAAAGGACATAGGTTTTGTATAGATTTTAGGTACCAGGATAAACCCTTACAAAGGAACAAATATATTTTTTCCAGAACAGATCATGATTCACAAAATATAGGAGTTTCTAATCATATGTCATTACATGATAGTGTTTCAGGTTACCATCAGATGATACCACTTGAAAACAATCAGCTCAAATATTTTTTCAAATTCATAGGAAGCAGTTTCAAGTTTAAACCGATGCTTCCCGATCTAAAGAACACCAAAGACACCTTCCAAAGAACTATGTTTCCAGTTTTAACTTTCTTCACCATGGTTTACCTTGATGATATCATCATTTGTTTTAAAAATGATAAAGAATACCTTTTCTACCTAAAGAAAATCTGTAACAGAAACAGGTATGGGAATCAAGAGTGTAAAGAGAAGCATCAAACAGAACATGAGTTGTTTAAAGATCTCTGGAAAAATCCTTATGCCATGTTTGCAAGTGAACACAACTATGATCTTTTTCTTTCCCAAAAACTAAATGGACAAAGAGTATCAGGAGATCCTTTTGAAGATAGGATGCTCAAGTACCACTGCTGCAAAGATTCCTAGTTTTAGAATTTTCAATCATTGTACATACCATTGTTTGAAGAAAAATTCAAAAAGAGAGATAACACAAAAACATAAGAAAAGTATAAAAAGAGGGCAGATTATAAGAAAGGTACATCCCCATACCCAACAAATAATAATACTGAAAGTGTGCAAGTCTAAATGTCACTACTAGTGCAAAGGAATGTCTTGTTCAGTCATCTAGCCTAATCATGGCTGAACATGTTTTAAATTTACTGCTGATAAGTTAGTGAAAAGAATGCTGGTCAAAATTATTCAAACTTGACTTGTCGAAGAAAATAGATTAGGAGAGAAGATATTGGTTCCACCTTCTCAAAACAAAACCAAGGAGAAACATAGGGATGAATAGCAAACTATGCATCTTAGCCCTGATATTTCTAGTCTTATTTTGTACAAAAATAACATTTGTGTGCAGCTTGTTTTTATGCCACAAACCCATGATAAATCAAATTGTCTAATCCTAATTTAGTCATGTTTTCAATTTCATGTTTTTAGCTTAGTGAATAAATATTGTCAAACAGTTTAACCTTGGCAGTTGAGTAGAATAGGTAGAGAATCAAAGGAGTTCAACAAGTCAATCTGAACTCCCAAAAGAGATAAGTGTAGAAGTAGATATTTTGTTTCCATTTTCAAAATAAAATGTCAATGGGTTTTCCAGTTCAAGTGCACCCAAGGAAGAAAAAATGTTAGGCAAGTAGGTTGGGTAGGTAAAGGCGAAGTTGAGCTAATCGTGCTTTCATATTTTCAAAATTTCTATTTCAAGGAAAGCATCAACAAAAGAAAAGAGAGAATCCGCCCAATGGATGAGGCATTGGTCTTCATAAAACAGAGATCTAAAATTTCAGACACCTCCTGAAAAGGAGCTGCCCTCCCCAAGTGGAGCCACTATTATTCATAAGTAATTTTCACCTATTTTAGATGACTAAATGCTTTGTCTCAGATTTCTAGAAATCAAAATTCAAGAATCATTGTGTCTTCTAGAAATCTCCTCAAAGAGAAAATTTCCACTATCCTTCCTCTCTGTTCAAACATGGCCAATCTGTTTATCCAGATAAAACCCCATCCTAGACTAGTGTCCCTCACTCTCTCTATATTTGTCACCCTTGCCTATAACCCTCTATCTCATTTTGCCTAAGCCTTCTATTTCTCACCCCTTGTCTCGCTAAGTCAACCAAACATTTTCCCCTATTCACCATGTACCTCAAGCAATGGTGTTTTCAAAGGTCCTTTCTAAAAAAACCCTTTGAAGTAAAACAAGATTTCTAGCTGTCTAGGATGGTGGTGCATAGGTATGGTGTCCAAACCCTGTATCTTCATTCAAAGTCCTAATTCAAACCTTTAGTCAAAAGACCCATTCTAAGACCTTGCAAATAAGTCAATTAGGTTTCCCTAGGTCATGCACCATCATGATTCTCATTTCATTATTTCCACAAGAAGTCAAAGATGAATTCAAGAGAGCACATATTTGAGGTTTATCATTATTTAAAGATGTGCTTAAGCAACCTCCAAAGGCACCCTCTTGATCCATCAGCAAATTTGCAAAGGAATAGACTATCATATCCAAGCATTTCTGCAGAAATTCCTTGAAGATTAGTCTAAAGCAAAACAGATGCAAAGAAAGACACCTAAGAGAGTTCATGAATTCATTGGCAGTTGATAAAAAGGTTGAATAAGCTGGAGGCTACAGGGAAGATCAAGAGCTCATTATGAGTGGTAAAAGTACTTCTCATCAAAAGGTCTGTGTCAATTTCAAAAGGACATTGGAATATGAGCAACATGGCGCATTATAGCAAAGAGATCATTAGAAAGGATTTCTTGCCTCAAGCATGAAAATGGTAGAGGGACAATTGCCCTTTGCCACACTCCTCCAAAAAGACAAAAAAAATTATCAAATGAGCCATAAGGTGAAGGAAAATACTAAGACCATCATGAAGAAAGACAATCACACTCATGAAAGGAATAGTAGGTATGTCTATAGTTGAGAATGCAAATGTATGACTGTTGTGACCAACAATGGAAAATTACTTAGGTTACAAAGTTAAATAATTACTCTAACCCTCCAAATAAGCATTGCAGACTTTATTGGGCATAAGAAGTGAGTTCAAATGCATATTTCCTTTTTAATACTTGGAGGTCAGTTTTTTTTGTTTTTCTAAAATATCCCTGAAGGTTCAGAAATTGGGAGAATGAACAAAACAGTCATGGTAAGTGGCAAGGAGAACCTCATTCATCAACAATAGAGGATTCCTAACTATTTTCCAAGATTGTTTAAAAAGACACAAACTCCACTGAATCAAAAGACAAATTCAGAAGTCAAAAGGTCAAAGAATGAGATTTTGAGGCACTGTGTGCCATTGCACTGAAGAAAAAAAATGTCAAATTTGATAGTTAAAATTGCACAAAGGGACAGTCAAAGGTGTGTTTAAAGGTATAATAAGGAAAAAAAAAATTTCATCACCCAAGCAAATGGTTATGATAGACAAGGATTAGCATGAATCTGGCCAACTGATCAAGCTGCAAAAGAAACAGTGGTGAAAAGGCAGTAAAAAGACATTTGGCAAAAGAGGAAAAGGTTCATCAAAATGAACTTTAGGAAGAGGGTTTTAAAAGTTAATTATTTCAAAAAAAGGGGGTTATAAATACTACAACAACTCTTTCCCCCCCTTCATTCCACCTTTTGCAAGACAGAGTGCAAATTTTCGGCTTCCGAAGGCATCCTCGGGCAAAAATTTCTAGGTGTTGCGCTCCTGTAGGTGGATGGTGCGCGCTTATAGCTTCCTCATTTGTAAAATCCTTCTGGGTGCTGTGCACTTGTAAGTGGGCATTGCACTCTTTCAGGCTCGCCCGGTGTGTAGGAGTGGCCACCTAACTGACGCCCGAAATCTCGTGCAGCACTGCCCAACAGTGCTGCACTCCGACACTTGTTTCCACCGCCCAAAACCTAGTGTAGTCGTGCTCATGATGTTGTGCTCCTACCATAATCTTTGTCGCCCGACTCCACATTCAGGGTGGCCCAACACCTCAGGAGTCGGGTGTTGCGCGTTCACCACTGCATATATTTCCCGACGCTGCATTCAACCCTGCCTGGGCCAACGACGCTGCGGTCCTACAACGGGTGTGCAACATTGAACACCTTTGCATTCAGGCCTGCCCAGGGTGCTGCGCTCCTGGCGTAAAAATACAACACTGCCCAGAAATCCTGCAGAAGTGCCAAAACTGGCCAGAAAGCTCAACAAAGCTTGTTTTTTGATGTGGAAGGGAATTTTAAGAGGTATTTTCCCTAATTATCACCTCTTCATGATTTTCTAAGGGATAATGGTGCTAAGTAAATTCCAAATTTGTGTCAAATAAAGCTTGAAGAAAACTTGAAAGGAAAGCTTAACCTGCTCTTTAATAAGTCTCCTAAACTTGTTTGGATGCTCAATATCTCCTTAAACCTTTTTCCTCATTATTTCACAAAGAAAATTTCCTTTCTGTTTAAAGAGTTGGAGGAAGGGGTGAAGAAAACACCATGTCTCAAGAAGGGAGGGTTAACATAAATGAAGAGACAAGTCCAAGAAAACAACAGAAGAAAGGAGGAATTCCAAATAGGTTTGAACCTATAAACACCGCAGAACTAACAGCCTCCCCTTCTATTCTTTCATGTTTCCAAGAGTTAGGGTGCTGTGAGTTCTGTAACAAAGTGCAAAAGATCAAAAGCCATCCTCAGTTGACCAAATTATTTTCCCTAAGGCTTCACAGGCATAAAGTACGTTTAGCAGGGGTGAGGTTTGAGTTGACCCCCAGTGCTATCTCTAAAGCCACAGGAATACTTGGCATAGGAGAAAGGTGGTTTAAACAGAAGCATCTTGACTTGACCCATTATCATCCGTTCTTAAAACCTAGTTGTCAAGCTAAATGCAAAGCCATTTTTCCTTTTTCACAACTTCACCCTCCATCCCTTTGCAAATTTTGCCATCATCTTCTCAAGATCCTCCTCATACCCCTCCATCGCCCTCCACTGACCTTGGTTCCTCTTCTTCACATGAATCAATTTCCCAAACAAACCTTCTTCATACACCATTCCCTAAGAAAAATGATCATGAGGAAAGTATAAATGATCATGATGAGAGCACTGATGATCATGAAGAAAGTAGAGATGATCATGATGGGAGTACTGATGATCATGAACAAAGTAGTGATGATCAAAAAGATGAAAACAATGAGGGAGAGGGTGATGAAGATGATGAAGAGAGTGATGATAAAGATGATGAGGAAGAGAGTAAGGATGATGAAGATGAGGGAGAGAGTGAGGATGATGAATATGAGGAAGAAGATGATGAAGATGATGGAGAGAGTCAGGATGATGAAGAAAGAAGAGATCATCAAAAAGATGAAAACAGTGAGGGAGAGGGTGATGAAGATGAGGGAGAAAGTGATGATCAAAATGATGAAAATAGTGAGGGAAAAGATGATAAATATGAGGAAGAAAATGAAGATGAGGGAGAGAGTAAAGAAAATGAAGAAGAGGGAGATGGCCAAGAAGAAAGCAGCAATGGCCAGGAGCAAAACAGTCAAAGCAGTATCATGGATGAGGATGTAGATAAATAAGAAAACCGAGGTGAAAGCAGTGATATAGATGATGGTCAAAGGAGCCAAAGAAATGGGTCTCATAATGAAAAAGAAGGATCTAAAAATACTACAGCAGGCAGTAGCGAGGAAGTAAAATAAATCCATGACAGTGACCAAAGTGACAAAGGCAGCCCACAAACAAATTTTAAAATTTTTTTCACTGATAAAGAAGATAATGAAAAAAGTCCAAGGAATGAAGGCAGTGATGCAGAAGATGAAATTGGCAGTGAAAACAGTAATGCAAAGGGTGAGGAGGATGATATTCATGAAATTGAAGACATGCCAAGCACAGATGCCTCTGACATTGCAGAAATAGAGCATAGCAGTGTTGAGGGTCTTGATAGTGAAAAAAGCATGAGAGATGTTAAAAATTTTGATCAAAAGGACAACCAGAAGCAAGGTAGGGAGGATATACACACAAAGAGAATTTTTCAAGGAGGAGATAGTCCTAAGATTGTAAATGATCAAAGTTTGCAAACAGAGTTTATGGCACCTTTCACCATTACTTATCAGAGAGGAAGGAGGCATGTGTTTTCTGCCTCAAAAAGGAAAGGGGCCATGCACTCCTCCTGAAAACCAGTGAAATACAAAATCACCAAACAAATGAAGGACAAGGGTAAAAATCAAATGAAGGACAAAGGTAAAAAGCCAATAAAGGACAAAGGCAAGAAAATGGAAGAAGAGGAAAGAAATCATGAGAAAGAGAGGGAATTTGAACTCATTCACATGGATAGTGATGAGGAAAATGAAACAAGGATAGGTAATTCTCTCTTACAGGACCAAAATGCATAAATTAGAGACTTGGAGGTTGAGTTGGAAAGATCAAAAGATCTTATTCATTTCGTACAAGTGAAAAACAAGCAGATGAGTGGCCAGCTAGCCATCTGTGAAATAAGGGCGCTAAAATATAGGAAAGAAGCTCAAAGATTACAAGTAAAATTGCAGGAGTACATGGGCGCTTATGAGGAGAGCAATGATGAAGAGGGGCAATCAAGAAGGAAACCTAGGAATATGGGTCCTAGGAAAGCTTTGGCAAAACAGAAAGAGGAAGAATCAACCCAAGCCCAGCAATTTCCTCTCACCAAGCTCCTTGCCTTGGAAATTGAGCATAACAAAGAATCATGGCTTGAAAGGGAAAATATACATTTAGAGGCTAAATTAGAGAAGGCCAACAAATACTTGGGCTTGCAAAGAAAGATGACTAAGCATTACAAACGGAGAAATCACTTTGCAAGTAAAAAACTCAAAACTGCCCAAAGGGAGGGCCCGAAAAAAAATGATGGAAAGGACCAAACTAGGCTTGGAATTTTGTCTCAATATTCACTACAGGTCTCTAAGGACCCTTGAGGGACCCACTCACCAAATTTGAGCAAAATTGGACAAGTTTTTTTTTTTTGTAAAATTTTAGGCCTAGGAACGCAGCTCCTTGGGTGCTACGCTTTTTCCTAGAGCACTTTCAGAGGGCGAAGCTTATATTTTTGGTTCCCCATCATGAGAGGAGTATTCCCACCAAATTTCATCTCAATTGGAGTTGTTTTGGTCCCCCACAATGGTCAAAAACACCCAATTTTTCACCTTTCTACCTGTTTTGTTTCGCAGGTGCTGTGCTCCTGGAAGCTTTGAATTTTTGCACTTTTTGGGAAACTTGAAGAGGTAATAATGAGGAAAAAAAGGTAGATTTGGAAATTATACATCAACAAATTTCCAACGGGCCATCACGGAGCCTTTTACGACATCTGGAAGGCCTCCAAAACTCTGTTGCAATAAGACCTTTTTTGGTGCTGCGCTCCTTGAAAATTTTCAAAATTTGAGACAGAGTGCTGCGTTCCTGTGTGGTGACTGAGAAAATGTGCGTTAGGAAATTTTCCTTCTGTATGTTAGAGCCTAAAAGTCAATTTTTTTTCTATTTTAGTCCGGAAAAGATATTTTGGAAGATATTTTGTGCCTTGGACCTTGCAAGGCCTCAAGGACAAGTTAGGATATTTGTTTTTGGCCAATAGGCTTCTAGATGATCTAGTGAGCTCTCTTCCTCCTTGCTTGTTATATAAGCTATGAGGATTCATTGTAAACAGTTGGGACTTGATGTGTTATAGAGAAATATATGGTTTATGAGCTTGAAGAAGATATTTGGTTTTATGAAGTGAATGAATGACTTGTGTGGCTTGATGTTGGGGAAGCTTGCTTGCAGGATTCCATAGCTTAGCGAATGGTGATGTTTTTCTAACTTGTTATTGTTTTATTGTCCTCATTTTGTTTCAGTCTACTTGTTTGCTATAGATTATAAAAGTATAGGTTGAGATATGCTCATGGAAGCACCTCAAACCTCCTGCATGCTATAGTTTTGATGTTTTCTTCTTTTAGTTCATCTTAAGGAATTATTGACTACTCCTTAGGCCCACTAAAACTTGTTCTTTATTTCATGAATGATCAATATGTTAGCTTATAAATATGATTCATGGTATGCCCTATTTATTTAAAGTTTTCAAAAACTTATTGTGAAGCTTTCCTATGGAATACTCATTGATTAGGTTAATGAAAAGAGGTCTTGTTTCGATCTTGCCCTTTGCCCATGCTCATCAACTTGTTTCACAGTTCCCAATAGTTTGATATATGTTGTTTATGATTTCCCTCTCCATATATTGAATTTTTTTTTTATCTTATATGTTTTCTCAAAAAACTGAAGGTGGATTTCTAAAGTTAGGAGTTCTAATCCTTCTATGTATCACTAGATTTTTCATCTTGTATGTTTATCAGTTTGAGTATTGTTCATAGAGATTAATGGGTTTCCCTACCTCATGAGTCATTTCTTTCAAACTATATACATTTAAGACCTTTTAGTTTCTTCCCAAACTTAATGTTCATTACACCTCATCATCACTTTAAGGATCCACTCGCCTTGCTCAATCAGCCCTGCAATACACTCTGCTTGAGCGTTTAGAGACCCTAGACTTCATTTGACCCCATAGCCCTATTGATTTGATATTCTCTCATTCCACCTATCCTACATGATCATCTTACCCCATCCCAAAACAAACAAACAAACCTACACTTAATAACTAGCCTAAAATCAATCATCCAAAGCAAACAAGCTCACATCCTTCGCACAATAGAGAGATCCCTCTCTGAGTCCAGGAAGGCTAGGTGCTATAAATCCAAAGACTGGTCTGATGTTACCCTTTCATTTGGTTAGCCAATTTTCCAAATCACGGGACCCTAACACCTTATACCCAATAAATATGCACCTTTCAGATTTATTATCCAACTTGGTCCTTTTCTCCTTTGGAACATGTACATATGCATCACATCCAAATACCCTTAGATGTGAAAGAGAGGGTTTCTTACCAGTCCATATCTCATGTGGAGACTTCTCCTCCAACACTGATGAAGGTGATTTTTTAACCAGGTAACATGTAGTCTCCACTACCTCTGTCCATAATTCTTGTCCTAACCTGGTACCATTGAACATGCTTCTTGCCTTTTCCATCAGCGTTATATTCATTATTTCTGCAACTCTATTTTGCTGAGGTATGTATGGATTTATATTTTCTTCCGTGCTATACCACAATTCTTACATAACTCTTCAACTTACTTCTTGCAAAATTCTCCACCATTATCTTTCCTTAACACCTTTATCTTCTTCTCTGTCTGGTTTTCCACCAGAGCCTTAAATTATTTAAATCTATCAAAGACTTCAAATTTATTGCTCAAGAAATATATCCATGTATTCCTTGAGAAGTCAACTATGAATGAAACATAGTACACAGACTTTCCCAGTGATGGAACCGACACATGTCCAAACACATCACTGTGCAGAAGCTCTAATATCTTGTTTGCCCTCTTAGCACCAGAAGGAAAACTCACTCGATTATGCTTCCCATATACACAATGTTCATAGAAATTGAAATCCAGAGAGCAATTAGACATACCTTATACCATACCATTTCCATGCAATATCTAAAGGCCCTTCTCTCCAATATGTCCAAGCCTTTGATGCCATAGCATGGTCTTTTCTCTAGAGTCCGCTAGGCTTTTCGCTCCACTTTCAGGAACCACAGAACTGTTGCACCCATTAATAATAGTGCTACCCTTAAGCTTGTACAGAGTTCCAATCCAAACTCCCTACATTAATACCAGTGCTCCCTTAACCATCTTGCAGGTATCTTTCTCGAACACTGTTTTTACACCTGCATCATCCATATTGCTTACAGAAATCAGATTTATGGTCAATGCAGGAATATGCAGAACACCGGGAAGTGTTCTAGTCCTTCCACCTTGCAGCTTCAACTTGAATTTTCCACATCCGACGATTCTGGCCTTCCTATCATCCCCTAAGAAGACATCACCACCATCATACTTCTCATACTCATAGAACCACTCCATATGGGGAGTGAAGTGAAAGGATGCACCTGAGTCAATCAACCATGCCTCATGATCTACATTTGTGTTTGAAGAAGAAGATAAATACACATCCCCACCTTCATCTGAGGTGGTTTTTGCCTCTGTAGAAGGAGCATCATCAGATCCCTTTCCTTTCTCAGGAGCTTTAGATCTGTAGTCCTTTTTGTAGTGCCCTTCCTTTCCACATTTCCATCACACCTTTAAAAAATTTCCTAGATATTTAGATCTCCCTCTAGATTTAGATCTCCCACTCGAAACATTATTCTTGTTTATGTTCTAGGACCTTCCTCGTACAGATAAGGCATTTCCATTCTGGCCCTCCATATTTTTCTGTCTCATTTCCTCTAACAGTAAGGCTGAGACAATGTCATCAAAATTCAAGGTAGTTGTATTGCTACCTATTGCAATAACCAGACTGTCCCGTGAATTTGGTAGAGGACACAACAAACTTATGCACTTATCTTCATCTGAGATTTTAATATCAATAGATGGCAGCTGACTTACCATGGTATTGAAGGCATTCTGATGCTCTGTCACTGAGTCTCCATCGTTTATCCTCATGTTATACATCTTTTTTTTGTAGGAACAATTTATTCACTAGAGACTTAGATTGGTACAAAGTCCCAAGTTTGTCCCACAAATTCTTTGTCATAGCTTCCCAAGATACATTCAAATACTGAATCCGAGACACACAACCATATTGTGCTCTTCGCCTTTCGATCCAACTTATTCCAGTTTTCATCTGAAATTTTAATTGGTTTAGTACCGAGATCTACCACGATCCACTGATCTTTATCCACTAGCAGATCCTTCATCTTAAGCTTCCACAACTCAAAACTCTGACAATTGAATTTCTCAATCTCTATCTTTCCACTACTCATCATCTTCTTTCACCGCAAGAATTGATCTCGTAGATCTCCCACTGAATAGGGTCTACCACAGGCCTGAGAAAAAAACCCCACAGCAGCAAAGGTGCCCCTTGAAGCCGAAACATCTCTGATTCCAAATGTAGGTTTTAACTGTTTTAACCCTATACATAAATTAACTACAAACAAATATTAAAACCAGAAAATAAACAATAGCGAGAGCATAAAACATAAAATAGATATACACAGAGATTTTTCCCCTGGATCCCAAATCGGGACGACCAGCTTTATTTTTCATTATATTCCTTTTAATGTTACAACACATATATATACATGTCGAAGCATACATAAAACCAAATCCATTAACCCTGGATTAAAACATAACCATAGTTCCCTTGACCGGATCTACAAAATACCAAGGGACGAAAACCATCATGCCCCAAAACCATGTGCAAACCCATGCACAAAAACATGGGCGGGTTCGCCGACCGAAAAATAGGGTCCAAAATTTATTTCCCAGGGCACTCCCCTAGAACCAAATAGGGAGGGCTATTTCCACCCCTGTGACCCACTTGTCGCACCTGGTGCAACGTACAAAGGGGGCTATCGCCCCTCCTGTGACCCACCCCCCCCCCCCCGCCACGCGTGTGACTAATTGTGGAAAGAATATAACACATAACCAATAGAAAAAAACCTCATTTTCACCATAAAAATCATCTTCATTGGGAGTAAGAAAAGATAGGTAATAAAATAAATGTAATTTGTCTTTTCTCAAAGAATTATGGTACATGGCCAAAAGAGCTCCTCTCTCATGCTCACAACTCTCCACAGCCATCCAAAGATTAGTCGTTTGCTACACTTTTGGTTGCAAGCTTCAAAATAGCCATATAAGGTTTAAATAATCTTGCAAAAAAGTTTAGAGACCTCAGAAAAATTAATTTAATGTTCTTCATACCTTATTCAAGTCAAATTCTTAAGAAAAGGGTGGATTCCCTCCTTAGGGTTTTTATTCACTATGGTTTTGGTTTCCTCGATGATTAGCTGGTTTTAGTTGGAAAAACCCTAATCTAAAAATCTACACCCTTCATACAACATTCATACACCATACCCTAACACTTCTATCACTATGAGCCTTCATTTCCATCAATTTCATCAAAACCATAATTTTCACTACATTTAGGTAGAAAACTAGGAAATTCCCGTGTTTTGATCTTTTCACCACCTTCCTCATACCCATTTAAATAAATTTCACTTGCATCCTATTTAAAATTCAACACTCTACCTCCTCAAATTTTGTGGGATTTTTCCCTTGCTTCTTTCTACCTCATTTTTTCCCCTAAATTCACCCTACCACCACCCCCTGTTTTCCTAATCTCCATCTCCCCTGCCCATTTCATCTATCTAGGGTTTTATCTCATTGAAAAACACCATGGAGGGAGAAAATAAGATTCATAAGGGAGGTCATCATTCTGGGTTTGAGCCAACTCAGACCCATGGCATCATTTTTAGAGCTTCGTGGTCATTTGTCAGGGTTTACATTGCACAAAGGGAAAATTTGGCTTCAAAATCAGTTTATGAAGTAATGGAGATGAATTTTACAATAGTGAAAGATTTTTTTTTCAATAATAGTCAAAATAACAAAAGCCTCCTTCAGGTTATGCACAGGTGTTATGGTTTCAGAGAAATTCTCAAAATACAGTTGCTCCAAGTCGTTTTCTGCACTTTTGGACATGTTGTCTTCAAATCGATTTTCCAGGGGTTTGGAGAAGGGTTTTGTAGTGATTGATGACTACATTTTGCATCAAAAATCATAATTTTTCCAACCATACTACGTTCATCCAAAAAACCCTTTGAGAGTGCCTCCAACCGCCCTCTCCAAGTGGCGCGACACTTCTGCAAATATTGAGTGATCAACTTCAAACTTGGATTATGAGAAAATGGTAAATTATTTTGGAAAACTGGAGGAGGTGTTTATTCATAACATGAAAAAGAAAAAAAACCTACGATATTTTTGAAAAAAATGTTATGGTTAGATAGATATTGATCGATATTTAAGTCCTATTGTTGCAGAATTGTTTTTGGAAAATTCTGAATTTTTGGCAATTTTGGTAAAATTAGTCTCCACATAAGCATCCCGTAGAGGTGCGACGCTTTCTCTTAGGGCACCCAAATGAAGTTTTTTTTACATGTATGGGTGCATATTTATGATTAAATGCCATATATGGAGTTGGTTTTCCATGACACGATCTGGTTTTGAAGAAAATTGAAAAAAACCACCTCATTTCTATGCTTCCGCCATTGTTTTGGAGCTGACACACCGCTTCTGGAGTAAGCTTGGGAAAAACTAATTTTTGACTCCTTCCTATGGGTATTTTCAACAATTTAAAAGTGTTATGGATACTAGACTCACAGGGCTACTCAGCACAACTTTCAAATTTGGATTTGGATGCTCCTAAGTGGGTCAAAAACAACCCTCAACTGGTGCGACACTTCTGCAAAATTGTTGTGACATTTCTGTTGTAGGTGTGGCATTTCTGCATAGGATTCCTTTCAGATAGTTGTCTTGCCTAGAAAAATCCAGAAATTCAATGCTAGTTGTCCCATGAGGTGGAAATTGATGTGTTTGATTTTTTTTTTGCCTCTATCATGAGGAAACATGTAATTTAATGGAGGGGACACACAATCCTAGTCTTTACCTAAATTTCAGGGATAAGTTTCTAACTTCCCTAGATTCTAGGAAGTGACTCATATGATGTAATTATGATGCTTTTTGGATAGGATTTCAACCACATGAGGTGTTATGAACTCTATTTGCTATAAATAGTCCACATAAAGTATTTTTAGAGGTTGGATAGTTGTTATTTACAGTGGAGTTATTGTACAAACCTTTGCTAATGAAATCAAGGACAATGTTGTAGACATAGTGTTGAGACTCCTGTGTTATGCCTTTGAGAATTTTTTTTTCTCTGTAAACTCATGATTTTTAATGTTATGTTACTCCTCTTTCACATATATGCTTTTTTATGCTAAGTCTTATCAATTTATTAATAGGAAACATGCTTTCCATGCTCTGTTTTTCATAATATTTACATGAAATTGTCTCTTTTCTTCTGATGAATGAATTCATTTTATTGCTCATTCTGACTCCCTCTCATTTCACTCTATACTCAATGAAAAATTAATCATGCTTCTTATCTTACCTACCTCGCCTCACCCTCACCTCTGTAACTAAACCTTTGAAATCAAACCAAAACCCTAGACCTAGTTTCTTAACTGCCATTCCTATCTAGAAAAACTCTAAAAAAACAAAAAACCGAAACTAATGAGCATAATAACTAGCCTAAAACATTATATCCAGTCATCCTTTTGACTGAAAAGTGATATTGGGAGAGCCCTCTCTGGTCCAGGTAGGGCTAGCTACCTGACCTAAAGTTTGGTCTGTGGTTACCTTTCTCCAATCATACTGTCAGCCTTAGGAAGTTGGGGAGAGTGATAATAGATATGACCTAGGAAACCCTTTTGGGAGAAAATCCATCATGAAGGTGAGTACTTTTCTCCCTTTATCTGAAAAAAAAATGGTTGCGAGTACAAATAAGTATGGCTTGTGGCTCATGGTCTACTATAGTGCATAAATCCTCTCTATGTGATTTATCTCCCATCTCTCTCAACAAACTTTTCTCATATATGGAACAAATGCCCTCAAAAGAATGGAACCCATTTTCCTCCTAGTGGCTCGGTTATAACACAACCTGATAGCCTACTAATGGTTAGGTTTGACTACCTCAAATGTTAACTAGAGTTATAATGTGGAATCTTCTAGAGTATTCTTCATCACTAGCACATTTGGCTCAATTTCTGACAGCCAAAATGTCGTTATTGTGACACATAGGCATCCCAAGAGTGACAATTTGAGGTTGGGAAAAAAAAAAAATTCCCATCCCGTCGCAATTCCGACACTTCTAATAACTATCGGTAGAGTGACATTAGACACGACACATGTCTTCATTTAGTTAATATTACAATCGCGATGTTTATTGTCGTTATTCTGACATCATGTGGAGACGTCGATATTACAACACCAATGCCTTCCCAGAACGTGTCGCAATACCGACGGCCTGTCATCGCACATGTCGTCACACATCCAGCTCTATTAATTTTCCAGCAACAGAAACAATCGTCGAAAGTGCCACGACAGTCGTCGCTATTCCGAAAACCGGCATACTATTGCTGCGATGGTTGGTCCATATCAGCGATGGAAATAAGTGTCGGTAGTGCCACCTTATCCGTTTCTAGTCTAACACTAGTCTTAGTGACGTTTGGGCCATACCGTCGGAATTGTGATAGAAATATCCATCGAACTTGCGAGGGAAACAATCGTCGAAATTGTGACGCTCCTCTTAGAATTTTGTTTTTGGGCAAAAGTAACCCTAAGAAGATCATCCACTTTAAGAAGGAACTCACATTTGGCTTATGGAATGATAGCAGTAGTTGATAAAGGAGAAAGGAAGATGTATGACCTCCCAAGAGAGCTAGGATGCAAGACAATTGTCTCAGATGTCTTGTATCCTAGCCTAGCTCACTTGGGAGGTCATCGATCTTCATTTCTTATTTATCAACTATTGGCATCATGCCATAAGTGAAAGTTGAGTTCCTTCCTAAAGTGGATGATCATTTGAGGCTTACTTATGCCCCTATGGAGGTATCTCTGGTAAGAATTTGGTACCTTTTTTATAAGATCAAGGGCATGTTCATTTAAAATATGCACAAGGAAATAGGGGAATTGCGCTAGAAAATAGGAGCTAGGATTTGTGCTAGGAAATAGGAGGATTTGTGCAAGGAAATAGGGGCTACCAATGCAAAAGGAAATAGGAGAAGGGATCAAGGATTGCCAGGGAAATTCAAGGCTATTCAACAGGACAACAAGTGTATTCTTAGAAATAGATCAATAGATGCATAAGGCAGTGAATTGTAATAGATCCAATTGCTCAAGAATTATCAATAAAATAATACAACAAAGAAAGCCAGTTTTCCAATTTGGGTTTAATGGGTAAACAAGTGTGTCAATTTGTGTGCATTTGTTTTTGTCTCTAGAGTTTTTCTGCTGCTTAATGATTGTTAAGAAACTTTGTATCTTGGTGAAAGTAAATTTGGTTTCAGTTTTTAATTGCCTTGTTTTTATTAATTCATCTAAGTAGTTGTAGAGTTTCAGGAAATTTAACATTAAGAACATTATACAATCAATTACAACTACAATTTTTTGTCAACAACAATTGCTTCAATGTAGCTACAGACCAAATCTACTTTCATGAACTTTGGTTGGAATGGAACCAAGTAAGAAAGGATGTGGAGCACATAATAGGCAGAAGAAATTACAAATCCGATCTGTTAGAGAAGTTGGATGAGAACCTATCCAATTTAGGATTTATTTTAGAGAAGGTGCATAAAGTCGACTAATTTTCAAAGAGACATGTTGGTATTTCCTCTCTCTGCCCATCATTTAGACAACTGTTAAGCCAGTCAAAAGTAATAATATTTGTATATATCTTACACAATTGGTTAGCATACTCGAATAGTGGAATGTTTCATAAGTTTAAAGGTTAAGAAAAATGATTATCAGTTTCAGGAGCTAAATTGTATCCAAGATTCAAATAGCACTAATATTATTTTGTAAAATTTGTATCGCAATTTGAATAATATAATTTACCAGAAAAAAACAAAAAAAAACAAAAAAAAGTATGTGTCAAGATTGTATAAGACTCTGGTGTTTGTTAAGTTTTTTATTTCTAGTGATAGAAAACAACTAACAAGCTGCAAAAAAGAGGGCGGAATAGATCTATTTACAAGCATCGTAGCACTACTTAATATACACTAACTAATGGAAAGAAAACATACATAACAACTAACAAGATGCAAAAAATATAATTGAATAGATCTATTTACAAGAATCGCGACACTACTTAAAATACACTAACTAATGGAAGGGAAACCTACATAATAACTGCCTACAATATTTCATTTTCATAAAAATTAGCCATGGTCATCTTTGATGAATCATTAATTTGTGATCTTATCTCAACAAAATTAATTTTACTACATCTTCACAGTTATCAGTGCACATTATGAAAAACAAAAGAGAAGGTAATAGGCACTAGTGGCATCTATTATAAAGCTGATAGTAGCTCGTTGAGAAGATAATTTTTGGTACATAAGAGTTTGGCCTTTTTCTCACATCAAATTTGAAGTTGTTATGTTGCAAGTGTGTGCTTTGAAATCAGTACATATATCTTCACATAACAAGCCAATAGCTTCAAAGTTCCAACATTCTAAATATATAAGTGGGAGCAAAAAATCCAATCCCATTTTAAATAGCAACGTTCCCTGATCTGAGTCACAGTTATGAAGGTCTCAAAGCTTCCATTACTTCCTTTAACAGTAACTACTAATATCAATGCAATCCATCCAAAATAAGAGAAAGTCCCTCCCAACTCAAGTATGAAAGAGATGACATGATAGTTTCATAATAATATTACATTATTGTAAGATTAGTTTCAACGTTAATATATGAAATTCATACATGCTACCAAAATAGTGAACTAGAATAAGGAAAGAAGAAATTAAACCAAACAGATTACAAGGAGAAAATAACTGGAACCAAACATACTTACATAGGCTACTCTCGATGGCTCAATCATATATAGTTGGGGCCCATCTCTATCATAACATCCAAGGATAACTCCAGATACAAAAGGCTTGCATGATTACAAATAAGTGTCATTCTCAATGCAAAAACAAAGCCTAAATCTCAATCCACAATTTCAAATTCGGCCATGCAAGAGATTCCTCATGATACTCTCTCAAAATCATGAAGAGAAAGTTAAATGAAACTGCATAGCTCTTTATTAATAGACATGGAATTCTGACCTTAAACACCAATATAGGGTGCACAAATGCACATAACTGGCAACACGTTCACAAAGTTCCTTAATAGGGATCGACTCACCATAAGTGATGTAAGTGACATATATTAATAGATTAATTACCTCCATAAAATTCCATGATTTTCATCTAGAAAATATAATATCTTTACCAGAGAAAATTTATTTTATTTATCAATCTAGATGAAGGTTCATATCAAAGGAGTTCCAAAACTTTACTAGTGAGCACCAATATTTAAGCTAACTATAATAAACCAGAAATTCATATTTTTCATAACCATTTTCTTCTGATTTAGCACGCACCACAATTTTCCTACCATCTGCTGCCAATCCAACCACATACTACACAATCAAATTCCCAAGAAATTTCTCCAAGTGTTAGTTATTAATCATCAACCATATCAATTTTTTTGGTTTGGCACTTTTCTACAACTCTAGAAACACACACACGCTTGAAATAAATTGTATACCATGTTCTCATAAATCCAAATGCCAATTCTTGAAGTCTATGGTCTACTAAAAAAACCAAATAGAAATAAAAGAAGAAGCATTACATGGAATCAAAGGTTTGAGAATTAATTATCTTGTTTGCAACCATGGCATTAATTCAACAACAAAGCGATCCAAGATATTGTCACTGTGATCTTCCATGACTCCCTTTAAAATCATAAGCCCCAAGCCTCAAATGATGCCATCTATTTCAAGGAATAGCCCCCACTCCTCACAAGCATCTACAATATTGGTGAAAACCAAAAAAATATAAGTTGATTTCTCTTGAAGAATATGTATGAAAATAGCCATAGTTGAAGTTGTAGATCCATGGTTTCTTACAGCTTATGAGAGGTCTATTACAAACCAAAATCCAAGTGCATTATTTCAGATCATTCTCACCAAGTAAAAGTTCCAAGTCAGAGAACTCAATTCTCTCTAAATATTTACGATCCGAGAGTGGTACCACACAACAAAAGTTTTTCTTTTGTTCTTTCTTTTACTCTAGATCAAGGTGTTGTATATTTTGCCGTATTTTGATGAGATGTGTTTCTTTCTCTTGAACCAAATTATTTTGGAGACATCCTCAAGTAGTCAAATTGGGTTATGGCCATCGTTAAGGTAGAAGAAATAAGTCCCTCAGACATCCCTCATCATGGCATCAATTACAAAACACCGATGTTTTACATACCTAAGTCACGACATAATTCTCTTATTCACGGGCATATATTATGAAAGGTGAAGAACGAATTTGGTGACCTACCTTAGTGGATTTGAACCTGAGAATATACCACATGTCACAGGATCATTACAAAAGCTAATTCTCATCTTCTATAGGTTCAACGCCAGACTATATCTGACATCACTCTTGTGCGGTTGTGACAATTCTTCTATATTATTGGGTAGAAAAGAGTTTAGGGCACAAATTTTGAAAATATCTTGAAGGCTCATGCCACTGAAAGACATTCTCCAAGATTGATTTTCATTTCAGAATTTTTGATTGAGATGTAGCACGGAAAGTGAGTATCTACCTACAAAAAAGTAGGAGACTTGTTGAAGTCATTATCTTGAAATTTGAATAAACAATTCCTGAAGAAAGCTATAATGCACTTTTGGTAGAATACAAAATTGAAGGCTCATCACAATGTTTGTATGTGTATCCGTGATATGGCTTAAAGGATAGTTGAAATATTATAGCTAACAGGGATTCTTCAATATTTGTTGTGTTACTACAACAATTCAAGCATCCTTTCACAGTGGTATGGAAAGAGAAAATTCACCATGGCCCTACAACAATCATTTTGACACATCACCATTGTATTAATAACCTTTTGTATGATAGTTATCTCAACATTTTCCATGATATTCCACCTGTGATCCTAACTGAAGAACACCTGCGGTAAGGAAGTACTGAAGATCACTCAGTTTTTATAAGTATAGAGATATTCTATAGTTTTATCTTGAATGAATACATGAAGGGATCCTAAAATCATCAACCAACCTAATCCTTGTGATATAAATATGCTTGAAGTGTAATTATCATTAACACATATAGAACAGAGTGTAGTGGGCAAGTTATTTCAGGTGTTTTTGATCTATATATGATTCTAGACCAAGGGAATTTAAGTTTAGAGATGCTAGAATAATCAATTAGACAATATCTTTGTCGTTAATACAATAACTTGATGGGTTAACCTAACAACAGAATGTTTCTAATCAGGGAAGTGCAGGAGGAATGAAGGAGCAATGATAATACTTGTTTGAAGAAATAATGGTAGTATTTGATATAATGAATTGCAGTAATAATTGAAGGAGCAATATGGTGTATGGAAGCAAACATTTACCTCCTTATCTAGCAGCAGGAGAAATTGAAGTTTATGCAACACCTTTACCTTGGTCTGGCCACTAGGAGAAAAAGTACATGGTACGTTTTGGAACTATTCCGTATATCAGCCCTTATCAACACAAAATCAAAGGCACCTTGAAGAAAATTAATATTAAATCCTACTCTTTGACAAGCACTATAAGTAAAAGGAACTGTAAGGACCCTGATCTTGATGGTGTCATTGGGCTCCTTGATGCATTAAGTCAAGATCCTATGAAAGAAAATCTTATGAATATGGATGACTGGATATCATGGATTGGGTAATTTAATTCATTGATAAAATTCAACTAGCAAAAGAGTATAATGAAACTATTTCTTCATTCTGGTTGAAGAAGGACCATCATGTTAATTCTATAAAAGTGTATTCCTGTTCTGAGGCAATATTCGTGGAAGGTTATTGTTTCAAGTGCCTTGTGGATACCTTGTGGAAGGTCTCTCACATAATAAGTTCATCAATATATGCTTCAGAGGAAGCCATAAAATCCTCCGATAGTATGTCCTAATGATTCTTTCTGACCGATGTTTGTTGACACAGTCTAGTCATGGTAGCGGATTATGGTTGATGACTTTGTTACATGGCCCTAAGGAAAAGGGTCAGGTTTCAAATGGGTTAGTGATTATGCTTTGGCATGGTCACTTTCCCTATATTCAGAGGGAGTTATGGACAAGCCATGATACAACTATTGATGACTTATGACCCTCTCATTTATCAATATAAGAGGGAGATGACCTTTTAAGACAAGATAAAATACATAGCCATGTTGCACTATTTCCTACACTTTAAGATCTGATGAAATGGATAAGAGTATGATTCGATGAAATGGGGCCCTCAAAATATCTCAGCACCACTCTCAAAAAATGATACCTGGACTACCACCATAGGAATCCCCCAAGAGAGATCTAGTGGGAGAATCGCTTGAATTAGGTTCAATGAAAAATGAAGGACTGGATGAAAGAGAAAGGCCTCAGTAGGATGGGAAATCCACCATTTCGAGTCAAGGAGAAGAAGATGTCCTTAGAAATTCTTACAAAACTTTGAAATGGAGCTAAGGGTATGTTGAGGCCTCGAAATTCATTGCAACAACATGGGGGATGACCACCCAGTCTGGACCTTAAAGCAGTTCCTTTTATGTTTGGAATAGTGGCTCCGACTGGTTTAACTAGGTCCAGTTACCTTCTCTCAATCTCCATTGGCTTAAAATATGACTTTTATCTACCAATGGGAAAGAGACATCAGATCATTTCTCTTGCTGATCAGGAAAGAAAGTGATCATTTCAAGGATGTAGAATTTAATCTATATGAAATATTATTCTAAGATGTAAGCAAAAGGAACTATCTTAATATTATCTTAATTAGGAAGATATAGATCTATCCTAACCGAGAGCAAGATATTTTAAATAATTGGGATTTAAATATGTTTGGATTGTAATGAATATCAAGATAACTAAGTAGTTTGATTAACTGAATTAGGAATACCAAACACATCCTATCTAGAGACCTCTTAACTGAAATAATCAATCAACAACACTCAGGAAGAAGTTCTCGAAATGATATTGATCATTTAATTAGTAACTTGAATAATTAAACAATAATATGTAGAAATAGTTCACAACATATCACTATTCAATAAATTAGTTTTATAAGACAGATTTCTGAGCAAATAGTTACTCAGAAATCATAATTTAGCCCATAAGAGTAGAGATAAATAATAATATAAAATTGAGGCAAATTACTCATACAGACAAAAGTGCACAAATATGGAAGTAAATTGACACATTCCTGTTATCATAACATGAAACTAGCATTTAAAATAATAGTATTATAAATACCGATTTATTAATTCCATTTCTCCAGCTCCAGTCTCTAACAGTTTTTTACAATGCCTGAACTTCTATTTTCAAAACCAGAGCTACAATAGTGCAAAATCTGTTCATTATACATAACTCAGAATGTAAAAAAAAAACCCTCAATAATCTCAAGATCTGAGGTTCCTCTCCTCCCACCTACAACTCTAAATTCCTATTACAAAAGTGCTTTTAGAATTCTATATTTGCAGAGGAGAGAAGCCCCTATTACATATTGCAATCTGCTATTTATAATATTTGCAAAAAGATTTCTTCATAATAAAGTTTGTTGAAGAGTTGTTTTTCTCAATCAATTTTCATTGACTTAAAATCATATCCTTCAAGTGCTAGAGCCTTCTCATTGATTGAGATCTTATTCTTCTCATCTCTTCAACTGTTTTCCTGCAAAAACAAATCAAAACAAAATAAAATGTAAAAATAAAATCAAAATGTAAAATATGGAATTAAAACAAATGCAATCAAAACTTAATTAAATAAATAATTGAAAATGAAATATAAGATTTCTATTGATTCTTGTGATGATCTAATTGGTCAAGGTTATCATTTATGAATGGATCTGCACTTAAAAGAAGTCGTGGGAAAATTAAAATGCAGAAAATAAAACTCAAAAAATTGATTTTGTTAAAAATTCAGAGCATGATCTTATGCTGAATTTTAGACCCAATAAATGATCAAATCTAGAAATGAAACAACGTAAAAAATTTTCTCCATGATTTTATCTATCTAATGAGCCATCCTCGACCTCATTTGGCTAAGTAAAACTTCATTTATGAGCTTCCAAAGTTGGTATATTAAAATTGCCATAAATCTGGAATTTCTGTTGCTTGGGAAAATCAGAATTTTAATTAATTTCTAAACCTAAATTAAATAAAAATATTTTAATTAATTAATACTAATTAATTTTAATTATATTATTAATCTTAACTAAGAAGAAATTAATCGTGAACCGAATTAAACTAAATAAAAAAATGATTTATTGATTTAAAATATTAAAATATTATATTAATATTATAATTTAAATTATATTATAATTAAAATATAATATTAATTATAATATAATATAATATAATTTATTTTAATTAATAATTCAAAAATATATAAATTGCACACCACGTGAGAGAGAGAGGAGGAGTGGAGTGGAGAGTAAGGTGAGTATAACGTGAGGGAGCGTGAGGTGGAGGTGCGGGAGTCATAAGGAGAAATGAAACTTTATATTAAAATCCTTTAACCCTTCACATGTTTTCCAAATCGAAATTCACAATCACAAGTTTTTTGAGATTATGAGAAACAATGGGGTAAGAATTGTGATTTGTGATTTGCGATATCGCAAATCGCAAAGTTAAAGGCTTATCGAAAATCACATTCAAAGCTTATCAAAAATCACATTTGGAGATGGTTAGCGATAATGTTTCACAATAAAACAATAAGATATGTGACATGTGATGGGAGTGATGTGGCAGTAGGCAGGTAAGGGTCCCACATAATATCGCATCGGCGTTTTAGAAGCATATCACATGAATGTGATGACGATTTTTTGCGATGGCCGATATGGGAAAAGGTAAGGGGTCCTACCAAAGGTTTTAAGCGAAAATTAGTTATATATATGATATGTAATATATAATGTGGTAAGGTTATATATTATATAACACGACTATTCGGTGGGTGGGCAGAGCTATAACATTAAAATTTTGGAATTTAATATAAGTGGGTTTATAAAGTAATAAGTCCTGAAAGGTTTGTGTATGTGGGTTTTGGGGATTAAATGGGATTTAAAGCGCTAAACCATGGGTTTTAAATATAGTTTAAGCTATGAAGTGTTTGGATTTTGGGAAAAAAGGTGAAAAATAATAAAAAATGAAGCGAGGTCAATATTTACAATGAATGCCTATTTTAACTACAAGAATTTAAATATTGGTACACTGTATACATGTTTTTAACCCAAGTGAGAAAATGATCAAAAGTTCAAAGGAGTGCCATTTACAAACCGATTGACCAAATAGAGCGAAAAAAGTATCATTGGAAAGCTTGTGAAAAATCATATTCAATGAAATAATCGAAATAAAATTTTCGAGGAAGATGAAAAATGACAAAAACATAGGATAATTAACTTAATGAAAATCCTAAAAAGTGTTTAGCCAAAAATTTTGTAGAAAGGGTCCCCATTATTTGATGTACATAAGTAAAAAATGGGGGGGTTGTGTTTTAACACGACAGGGTAGAAGATCTACTTAAGATATACTTATGAAGATTTCCTATATAAAAGAACTCAAATAAACAAGAAAATCCATAATTATAAAGTGATTAGCCGACATTTCAATCACTAATTTCAGGGACAAAAACCTAAAATATCCTAAAACACTCAAATCCTAAAACAACGTGTGAAATAAAGAAAAATACAAAGAGAATATGTTCTGGAACAATAATACAAAATAAAGACAAAGAGAATATGTTCTGGAACAGTAATACAAGACACATACAACATTTTGAAGTATTTGAATTGTCTTGGTGAACATGCATCCTTATCAAATACAAAGTAGCAATACCTTCCACACAAAATAGAAGACATGTTAGAATTGTATGTTTGACACAAACAATCATAAAGATGCCACAATAACTACTCCATTCAACACATGCAAAGGCAATACAACTTAGATGTTGATGGAAAAGTATGGGATAGAAACAAATATCCTAGATGTTAGTTGTATCACAACAATTAATTCAGATTTTACAATTAATTCATATTTTCTAAAAAATCCAAAAATGTAACATGTTTAGATTCCAAAGATTAAATTTTATGGTAGTCACAGTGCATGGATTGTCTGTAGTTGCACATAGTCCATGTTATGTCTTACACCGTGACCTTATCTTAAGGCATACAGACACACCCTTTTCTTGTATTGAGTATGTGAGTCTCTATATATATATATCATTGAATGTTCCAATTTAGCTTATCCATCCATCCCTTGATCATTCAATCAATCGATGATGGTGAAAGTATCGTCCATTCTCTTGCATTTTTGGTGCATCCTAGTTTTCATTCACCTCTGCAAATTCCATGCTAATAGTCAAGGGCAGAAATGGGAATTGAATCCAATAAATTTGGATAGGAAAGGCAAGTTGGATCGTTATGGTGATCCCTACAAAAGGATCAATTCTCCATGTTTCTTTAAACTTCGCAGGGGCGATCTGCATATAAATCTCACAAACTGGGGATATAACCTCATCTCCCTTGCTCTCACTGATGATAAAGGTAATCATCCCTAAACACTACCCTTCAACTGCTTCACCATCATGAATTACTCAAAGGGAGCTAGCTCATCAAGTATTGGTATTTCTGCATTCAAGCAATGTAGAAGACATACTTCTTAGCTATGAAAATATTGCCTCATACATGGTATGTATTTGCATTTTCCTTTGGAAATTGGTACTACCATCATATACTATGGTTTTAAGATAAATTTACAGTTTCTAATGGATATCAGATGTGTGTGTTACCATGGGGAATATGGTGGATTATTTTGTGATGATATGAGATTGTTTATTAATGCAGGACATGAGCTCCAGTAGAACTTAATTTGGTGCCTTGATGGGTTGTGTAGCCAACCATATCAAGGATGGAGAATTCATACTAAATGGGAAAACATATCAGCTGCCTAAGAATGATGGCAACAACACAACGCATGGTGAATGTCTTCCTTTTCTCTTATGCATGCATGTTTTATCTGTCTAACCAAAGCCCTATAATGACCACTACTCAGGAATAAAATCTCTCTCTTTCTGTATATGTATGTCTGTTTGTGGAGGTCTAGAGCACTACTAGCTCAGGTAACATATGTGTAGTTTGGTGATTTGAATGAATGCACTGTTCAGGAGGGCTAAAGAGGTTTTGACAGTGTCCTATGGGAAGTGAAGGAGCATAGAAGTGGAAGGAAGCCCTCTATTAAGTTAACCTACCATAGCTTTGATGGAGAACAAGGTAAATGGCATCATATCACTACCATATTAATACTCATAATGTATTTCTAAGTTCAAGATTTTGTGATTAATAAGATTCTTCCTGATTAATGATTAACCCTAAAGAATTTCATCTAAACTGATAATGTAGTCAATTGTATATTGGTATAAGTTTATCAAAACCAATCCTAGTTTGATTCTCAACATATTTCATATGACTTTTTCTCCTACCACACACTCTTTGGAGATTTATCTAATCATGTGGTGGATTATTGTTAATGTTGCATAAATATATAGAGGGATAGATGACATGATAACCATATCTATAAACTCTATTTTGGTTTATTGGGGTTAAATTTTTTGGGTTTAGTATCAACCTACCACCAGAGTGCATCTATATCCACGATCAGTGTAGTGTGGATAGGGTATTTCAATCACTCGGGGCACATACTCTCGGTATGGTTGGTAAAGGGTTGTGGATTTGTGCACCCTGAGAGTTGAAACACCCTTTGTGCCCACATTCTCTCTACAATCTAGTTGTACATCAGATAACCTATCTTTGCACTAGTTTTTCCAATGCATAATAAGTGTAAGAATTAATTAATGATTATTGCCGCTCCTTGTCGGAACATGTTTTCCTGGTGACCTTGATGTATCTGTAACATATAAAATAAATGGATACATGGAGCTAAGAGTTGATATGGAATCCTATAGATGAGAATGGGACTAGTACTAATTCTTGATTATGTACATTATAACATGGATCCTTAGAGAAGATAAGTACTCAAGAAACATCCTATCAATGAAACAAAACAAATAATCACAAAATCTATGAATAACACTTCATGAAGCCATAGTATATCGATTCAATATTGAAATTACATTGACTTCGTGATTGCCTGACAATTTCTACAAGCGGTTATGGGATATGATAACCAAAAAAAACAACTGGGGAACACGTTTACATTGCCGTCTATTGTATTATTAGGGATATCTCGGAGTATATTTATAGTTAAATTCATAATAGGAAATATGTATTAAACAATTCTTTGTGTTAAGGAATTAGTGATTCAAATTACAACAGTCAGTTGAACATTAAGGCCATTCCTTCTAATTTTCTTTTGCTTTTGTAAGCATCGATGATAATAATGTTTAATGAATTTTGTGAACCTTTTTTCAAAATTCTAGAAGTACCCATGTTAATTCATTCAAAGATATTACGTTAATCCTCACATGAATATCTAATCATAGAAAGAGAACAAAATATAGAGACACACATATATAGAAATAGGGAGAAAGAAGAAAAGCACACCAGTTTCTTCCAATAACTTCTTTCGGAGAGTAAAAAATTATTTTGAAAAATCCAGAACTAGCATATACAATAGGATAATCTGGTTTGGTTGCATCTGATACAAAAAATGTCTGTTGTAACTTTGAAAATGCTTCCTTTAAGTGCTTTGAAACCCACTGAACATTTTTTTCACTCCCACGATCAGATCCATCAGATGTCATCTTTGAGCTTCATGATCCCCTGTAATTTTGACCTCATACTTCCTCATATGATGTCCTTACACCCACACCCTGAGGTTTCTTTATCCCTACATCTTTTTTAACAACCAGTCCCCATGTTGTTGCCCTTTCTACCATGCCAGCTTCAAATAATATTTTTCCAAATCCTAAGGACTCTACATTTTTTTTTTATTTTTTTTCATTCCCATTTTGTTTGAGAAATGCCATAGCCATTACTTGTTTATTTCCCACTTCATTTCGATATTCTTGGGGTCCTCCATAAGATATATTTGATTCTTCTCCTATACTTAAAGGAAACTCTTCCATCAGTAAAGCATCATTTTCTGACTCACTTTTGATGGCGTTTACAGAGTCAGTGTTTTTAATGTCATCCATTTACCAACCGGTCCCCTCAATCTTCCAGATTGTGAAAAATTTCCATGTTCAAGGCTCAATTTATTCTCCTCATTTTCTTCGTCTCTCCTGTTAGAAGGAGATCCATCATATAGATCTAAAAAAAAAGCAAACCCATATCTGACAATGAATTTTAGGCCCTTGCAAGAAAATGCTTCAGCCAAAGGTGCATCTCCACCTAATGATTTTTATGGCATCATGCCTATTATCACTAAGCAAACACCAATGTACAAATCTACACCAAAAAATAGGCTGACCAATATGCCTATTGGCAATTCCCTCTTCCGTTTTTTGCATTCTTCAGTGGAATTAGAGACTACATCAAATCCAACATAAGAAAAAAACACCACTCTTGCACCTACAACAACTTCTTTGAATCCCTTTGGAGAAAAAGGAGTTCAATTCGACACATCAACTTCAAAAGCACCATTGATAATTACCAAGAGAATTATCTGATATAATAATTTCGTGTTAAAAATCTAGTCGAGTTGATAGAAGAATTAAATGTCAAAGAAGGGTATGGAATCTGCAGCAAAATCATAAAAATTATGAGGAGCACCGAACTTTGTCCCAAACCTGGCAAGGAGAATAGCGGCGGGGAAATAAATTTGAATAGGTCGATTTAGATTTTAGAGTAGTCACCAAAATAAATTTTAATAGGTAGTCAAATAAATTTATATGGTCGCTTAGGTTTTAATTAAGTTTTATTTTTATTTCAGTAAAAGCAGAGGTCATTTGACATAGAGGTTATATCTAATGTTGTTGAAGTTCGAGAAAAAGTAATAATTTTAGTATAATTAAGGTATTAATCAAAATTATATTATACCTCCCTAATATAAGTAAGAATGTTCATATAAAGAGGGAAAAGGGACATAGGAAATATCTATCAACCCTTAAGGAGGTGAAAACTATCTTTAAATCTATGAATAATGTTATCAATAAACTTAAGTAGCAATAGGTAGCCCCTTATTTTTGAGGAAGTTCACTTAGAGCTTAAAAATACCCTATTAGAAGCTAGCCATAGCTTAGAAGGCATTCACATGTGTTGTTAAGAGAGACATGGGATAAATTTTGACTAAAGGAAATAAGGGGTACAATAAAATCAATGTATAGCACCTACTCAAATCACCAATAATATATCCAAACCATCAAGATGACACACTTCTCTGAGTAAATATGAAACACCATGGAAAAACTCAGATTAAAACTTATATCCAAAGAATCAAGAGTTAGAACAGAGTGTTTAAGTGAACACAGTAAAAATGGTACAAATTGGACATACCATCATATACACATGGATCATACATATCCAAATAAATGTGGTAGCTAAATTAACTTCTTCCTAAACCTAGTGTCCTAGATGGCTAAGGTAAGGTGTCATCAAACCAATGATACATTCATTAATTACATATATATCCATATACCTTAGATGGAAAATGATCAATGTGACATGAATCATAGGGGTTGTGATGACAATCAAATTTTAAAATATCCTCTAAAAGCCCATATATAAAATGGGGAACAGATCCTATGACATCCAACTTGTTACATAAATATGGTGGTAAATCTGCAAAGTATCTCTGAAGAAATCTGTCTCGTTGAGGTCGAGGTCAAGAAGAGGTACGATCCCTCACTAATTTGGTAGTTGAAGAAGTTTGGATCTTGTTTTGTCAATTTGGCCTTAAGTAGGCAAGGCAATATGGAAGGAGGTGACCCCCTTGGAAGATTTCTAAAGGGGAAGGCCACATAAGGCCTTATATAAAGATCTAAATCCAATTACCTCCCTCATAAAAATTTCTAGATATGTATTTAATGAATGTAGATAACGACCCGTCCAAATGTTGATAAAGACAATAGAACATCCCTTGAATCTCTTAATAAATGGGGGCATATACAGATGAGGCAGACCTTTAATTATATCTTGTATATATGGAAACGCTAGTAGATGTTATTTAAGAAGAGGAAGGTCATTATGATTAGTTTCAACTCGACGTGAATGTAAACCCACTTTGAACACACCAAGGGGGATCTAAAGGGCAACATCTTATGCTCTTGTGCATATGTGGTTAAACAAAAAGGTCCCCTTTCATTTGCATGAAGTGTTCCTGGTAAAAATCCATATTATAGTCGAGGTCCTAAAAATATGAAGTCCAAGTACATTGAATGTATTGTTTATAAATAACCTTTCTAACAACCTGACACAAACATACAATGATGTCATTTACATTGGAGGTGTAAATCACTTGACTTGTGTTACAAATTTAATCGCCGCCCAAAAAAAATGTGCCATGATTCCTTGTGATGATGCTTCAACCCTATTGGATAACAACCTCACAATGTAAAAGGAATTTAAACATGATGTAACTTTATTAGTGCCCCAGATTCACCCTTTGGCTCACTACTCATGGCTAATTTGAGGTTATTTCAAGCACTGGGTGGATAATATCATTTTATTTTATCTTATGTGTAGTATTCTACATTGACACAATTGAGTTTGTTTAAAAAACAAAATATTTGTATTGAGGGTTCACTCCTTGTGCCTTAGGCCTAGAGAGGCCTTCTCTTTGTGAGTGATCTATTCATTTCCAACTCCTTATGTGAGAGATAACTACAAGCTCCATCTCAACATGAAGTGTGGATATTTTGAGCGATTCAAACCGAGGCTTGGAAAATTATCCAATTTTTCTATGTTTGGTATACATGGTAATAATGGCATTACCCACAAACACATACCCTCATAACCAATACCTAGTTCTCTAAAAATCAAATGTTTCAAATATGCTCAATTAGAGGTGAAGGATTCTCATAGGAGGTTAATGTGTTGGTTTGGGGTGCTTTTTTTATCCTTTTATACTTAGTGGTTAAAGGATTCAAGGGTCAAGGGTTAAGGTCTAAGGGCTTTACGTCAAAGGATTTAGCAGTTAAGGACTTAAGATTTAGAGGATTTAGGTGTTTAAGGGGTTAGAAGTTAAGGTGTTTAAGGGTGAAGGGTTAGGGTTAAGGGTCACAGGTTAAGAGGATAAGGAGTTTTGGCTTACGAGGTTCATGGATTATAGTTTAGGGGTTAGTTTATTAAGATTTAATGAGTCAAGGGGTTTATGGGTTATGAGTTATGAGTGTAGGGGTTAAGGGATTATTGATTGGGGGTTAAGGCCGGGATATGGAATTCAATGGTTATGGGTTATGGGCTTATGGTTTGTGATGGTTGGACTCATAATCCCCTTATCACCACTATTCGGGGATCCCCTATCGATTTCTCTCGCTACCTTCCCTCTAGGTCCCCTAGCCCCTATGGAATTAGGTCCTAAGCCCCCTTCTCATTCCCTAATGATAGGATTATAGATCATAGTAAACCATGCTTGCACCTCTGACTTATACTCATCCAAGCTACCCTTTTTTCCATTTTCCCCATTCTTTCACATTCCCCAAGGCACAAATCAAATATTTGGATGTATCTTGGATGACTTGTCACAATCCACTAGCTTCACGCACGAATAGGAATTCTCATTATTTAAGAATTTTTTGGAGGTTTTTCATGGCATAGTCAAGGGTCACATTTACAAAAAAAGAGCGTTTAAGTATATGTTAGAAGGATTAACGACTATCGGGTTGTTGACAGGGAAAAAATTCCACCTTTCCAACAATGGGGAATTAACCCGATCATAGGTCCCAACTAGAGCTGCTCTCATTTGGAATGGCTAATACCAATGGGTTTTAAGGACTGTTATAAGGGTTAGGGGAATAATGAGTTAGTGGTTAAGGGATTAGGGATTAGGGACTTAGGGGTTAGGGTAATAGGGGCTTAGGGGTTGGAGGTTTAGGGTTTAGGGGTTACGGGAATAATGAGTTAGTGGTTAAGGGGTTAGGGATTGGGGGCTTAGGGGTTAGGGGATTTAGGTGCATTTAGGGGTTAAGGGAATAATGAGTTAGTGGTTAAGGGATTATGGATTGGGGTTAGGGGAATAATGAGTTAGTGGTTAAGGGGTTAGGGATAAGGGGATTTAGGCACATTTATGGGTTAAGGGAATAATGAGTTAGTGGTTAAGGGATTAGGGATTGGGGGCTTAGGGTTAGGGAATTTAGGCACAGATAGGGGTTATGTGAATAATGAGTCAGTGCTTAGGGGATTAGGGATTAGGGGCTTAGCGGTTAGGTTATTTAGCAGTTAAGGATTTTAGGGGTAATGGGTGAGGGGTTAATGGGTCATGGGTTAAGCATTAACAATTTATGGATTTAGGGGTTAAGGGGTTAGGGTTTTAGGTGTTAGTGGTATATGGGTTTAAGGGTTTAGAGGTTTAGGGTTTAGGGCGTTAAATGGGTTAGGGTTTTAGGGGTTTAAGGGTTAAATAGGTTAGGGGTTGGAAATTAGTGTTTAAGGGTTTAAAGGTTTAGGGTTTAGGGGGTTAAATGAGTTAATGGTTAAGGGATTAGGGATCAGGGGGTTAGGGGTTAGGGGAATAAGGGCTTAGGGGTTAGAGGTTTAAGGTTTAGGGGTTAGGGGAATAATGAGTTAGTGGTTAAGGGGTTAGGGATTGGGGGCTTAGGGGTTAAGGGATTTAGGCACATTTACAGTTAGGGGAATAATGAGTTAGTGGTTAAGGGGTTAGGGATTGGGTGGTTAGGGGTTAGGGGATTTAGGCACATTTAGGGGATAGGGGAATAATGAGTTATTGGTTAAGGGATTAGGGATTGGGAGCTTAGGGGTTAGGGGATTTAGGTGCAGTTAGGGGTTAGGTGAATAATGAGTTAGTGGTTAAGGGACTAGCGATTAGGGGCTTAGGGATTAGGGGATTTAGCAGTTAAGGATTTTAGGGGTTAGGGGTTATGGGTTAAGCGTTAATGGCTTAGGGGTTTCACGGTTAAGGGGTTAGGGGTTTAGGTGTTAGTGGTTTACGAGTTTAAGGATTTAGAGGTTTAGGGTTTAGGGGGTTAAATGGGTTATGGTTTTAGGGGTTTAGGGGGTTAAATGGGTTAGGGGTTGGTAATTAGGGTTTAAGGGGTTAGGGGTTAAGGGTTTAGAGGTTTAGGGCTTAGGGGGTTAAATGTTTTAGGGGTTTAGGGGTATAGAGGGTTAAAATTGTTAGGGGTTGGGAATTAGGGGTTAAGGGGTTAGAGGTTTAGGGGGTTAAATGGGTTAGGGGTTTAGAGGTTTATGGGGTTAGGGGATTTAGCAGTTAAGGATTTTATGGGTTAGGGGTTAATGGGGTTAGGGTTTAGGGGGTTAAATGGGTTAGGGTTTTAGTGGTTAAATGGGTTAAATGGGTTAGGGTCGGTAATTAGGGTTTAAGGGGTTAGGGGTTAAGGGTTTAGAGGTTTAGGTTTTATGGGGTTTAATGGGATAGGTGTTTAAGGGGTTAGGGGGTTAAATGGGTTAGGGGTTAGGGGTTAAGGGTTTAGAGGTTTAGGGTTTAGGAGTTAAATGGATTAGGGTTTTAGAGGTTTAGGGGGTTAAATGGGTTTGGGGTTAAGGGTTTAGAAGTTTAGGGTTTAGAAGGTTAATTGGGTTAGGGGTTTAGAGGTATAGGGGTTTAAATGGGTTATGGGTTGGGAATTAGGGGAATAAGGACTATAGGGTTGTTAGAAAACATCTTTACAATGCGCCCTATATATTTAAAATAAACCGTCGTTATTGTGATGCTAGTTGACCAAGTCAACTTTGACTTTGTCAAAGGGAAAGTGACTGGTCTTTTCATATCCTTCAGTATATCGATGCGCATAACAGGGACATCGCTATAGCAACACCCTAGTTGAGTGCGTCGCTATAATGGCACCCTAGCTGGGTACGTCACAATAGCAATGCTTTTTCATAGTGTCGCAAGAGAGCCAACGTTTCCATCAGCGTCGCAAGAGCAACACCACGTGGTAGGATGAAAAAAATTGAGAAAAATTGGGGAACATTCCAACAATGCGTCAAAATTGTCGGAACTAAAGTGTCAGAAAATTTCCCATATGTACTTGTGGATCATAATCACATGATTATCCCCTTTTCCAGGAATAATGGGGGATGGCGTGGAATCCTCTTTAATTATGGTGGTGAAAACATGAAGGTCAACTTTTGAGTGGCAAAACTTTTGCATACAGATTCAGATTGGGAAATTACTATGTTATTGTGAAGGTATCTATGTGTAGAACAGGAAAAAAATATGTAGCACTAAAGCAACAAATTTTTACCCCAAAAAATTGTATTTTTATGCTTCAAAATGCTCTTAGAAGGTTTCAAACCCCAATTTGCCAAACTGGGTCCCGCTGGTAAAAATGGTCCTATGAATTGATTCCTCCACTTTTTCCACTATAAAAGAACCAATATGGATGAAAAACAATATAATTATTCAATATGGATCATTATTTAAGACCATTTTAGTGATTTTTCCATTTATATATTGTTATATGCATAACTAAAAAATTTTCTTTTATGTATATTTACTCAATTCAACTTCCTGTAACAACATTGAAATCCCACATAAAATAAAATAACAACCTTAGAAAATATGACATGCCAATTATGTTCATAAATTGTAGGAGAAATTGTTGAACATTGTATAGGTTACATGATAAGTATTATTATTCATAGTTTTACATAAAAAACGTGTTAGAAAACAAAATGAAAGAAAAAATTACAACCGTCACTAGACAAGTTAATGCATATAACTCAACCATGGTGAGTGCACTAGAAAATAGAAAAAGGGTAGACAAAACATTATAAAATTTAGATGATGATTCACCATCTCTTTAGTTTTTTATCACATATAATTCTCAAACTATTGTACCTTCCAATGGAATCTAAATTCCTAAGACTTCAATAAATAATATTAGCTCAAGGTCTAGAATTTCACCAAATAGAATATCCAAAGAAAAAGGATGTTAGGTCCCTATAATACTAGTGTATCCCCTATATTGTTTTTGTTGTGCTCCATAGAATCCCACTATTTTTATTGTTGTACCCTTACATTATTATTGTTATGTAGGCCATAATTATAGCTTTACTCTTTAGACTTGTATATATACCAAGGAGGTATTGTCATTTGAATCATCCAAGAATTGTTCATTGCATTATTTGTAAAAGGAGTTTTCCCCCTAGAAGCAGATTGTAATTATTTATTTTTTATCATTATTAAGTTGCAATGATCGTAACATTTTTATCAAAAGGATAATAAATTTTCTCCCGAGTATTATGGCCCTTATAAGATGTTGCAAAATATTGGTATCATGGCATACAAATTGGAACTTCCTAAATCTTCGGAAGTACACCCAATTTTCCATGTTTTGTGCTTAAAGAAGGTTATAGGTGACAAAATCTGAGTTCAAACTATATTTCCATAACTTGATCAGGAAGTAAAAATAATATTAGAACTTGAACCAATCATAGAAACAAGCCTATCTGACAGTTACAGAATCGATCAATTTTAGAGTACCTCATTAAGTGTTACCTATTGAAGATTCCACATGGGAGGATGATAAATTTATATAGAAGCATTTGAAACTACTCAAGAGTTGAGGACAACACTATTTTGAAAGAGAGGGGCATGTTAGGTCCCTATAGTACTAGTGTAGCCCCTATATTTTATTGTTGTGCCCCATAGAAGCCTACTATTGTTATTGTTTTTACCTTGCATTATTATTGTTATGTTGACCCTAATTATAGTTTTACCCTTTAGACTCCTATATATACCAAGGAGTTCTTGTCATTTGAATTATCCAAGAATTGTTCATTGTATTATTTGTAAAAGGAGTTTTCCCATTCAATTTGGATTGTAATTATTTGTTTCTTATCATTATTAAGTCGCAAGGATCATAAAAATTACATATTATTGTTGTAAGTGTGCTATACAGAGTTAAGAGATAAGAATGAAATAGAAAGTAGATTGACACATTCACAATTTCTATCAAATACGTGAATAATATTGCCTAATTCTTAGAATGTTCTTTGAACACTAATTCATTAATTTAATAATATTTTCCAATAGTAATTCAAAACAAATTTTTCATTTGAAATGTTGTATGAAAAATATATCTTAGTAGTGGCATGTTTTCATAGATCATACTAGATATTATATATACTTTAGATTGTTACAAGCTAGTCATAATCACTAAAAATTAATCAACAAATAGTTAACCACATTTTGCTATGGAGTCAATAGAAAAACACCAAACCATATCATATTTGAAGGAATCAATTGAATTACCTATAATTACTTAATTGACTTCCAATACATGGTCAATTTTAACATTGAACTACTTTTGTAGTCTAAGCATTCCATGTAATTTTGAAGTTACTTATGCTTATATCATTGATTAGAATTCAAATAATTTGATAGGATCTTTACAAAAACTAAAATTATAATTGATCACCTACCTTCAATAAAATAAAAACACATATTATGAATATATTATTTACAAAAAAAGTTTTGAATTCAAATGATCAACACTTCATAAATGTTTATTTCATTTATGTGTGGCATATTTGACACTAGGTTGATGACTTGAAACATTAATTTTGTGTCAAAGGTACAACGTAAATTTCAATTAGAAGTGGAAGAAACATGGATTTAAAAATTTTAACATGGAATTCCACACTCCATTGATGCAATTAACATTGATTTGGCATCGATTGTATGTCATTTAATCAATGCTTAATATGTGTATAAAAAAAAATTGTCCATGTGATTACAATGGGTTTTGCAATTTTTAAGTAATGTTTAAATGTTGATTCATATTTAAGTGGTGTTTAAGGATATTCATATTTGATGCATAATCAAAGTACTTAATGTTGTTTTCATGTTGCATTTTGACTTCAAATGTAGTAACGGATTGAAAATTTCCCATTGGCCACTTTAAGGCACTTTTGGCTTCCATCCCCATCTTTTTAGGCTCCAAACTTCTTTGTACCATCATTTTGTTTAGTGATTACCTATTTTGAGGCACTCATATATTGTTTTGCCTCTATCATTGCAATGAATCATATTCATTTACAATAAATTATCTAGCATAACGAGGATAATATTAAAAAAAAAAAAACTTATAAGATAAAAGATATAATAATAATCTAATTTTAACGTCGTGACCTCGCCATAACTAAATTGATTTATGAGACCTCTTTCTTTGTGGGACAAGAAACCATATTCATGTAGAAATTTGACTACTTAGTTCTATGTAGTTGTACATACCATACCACACTCTTGATTCAATTCTATGACTAAGTGAGTTCAATAACATATAATGCTTTCCCCTAATTATTTGTCCTTACTATTGTCGCAATTGAAGAAACCAAATAGTGTGATATTTGAAATGTTGGCAATAAATTTTGCATTATATATGGATCAATCCATCCCAAGACCATATTTATTGAAAAAAAAATCCAATTAATTATTTGGATAAAACTTCTCATATTATGTTTCTGAATAGGTTGAGGTTGTTAATTTTTCTCTCATTTTTTGGGGGGGATTTTGTTTTTTCTAAATGTACGAAGAATGTATCATTTATATTCATATTTATTTTTTTATTCGTCAATTCATTGAAAAATACAATGAATTTATGATTTTTATGATAATATGACATCTTGTTGTATTATGTCTTGATTTTAGTGTCAGAACATTCATCGTTTTTCACTCCTAGTCTCCTATTTATGACGTTTATTAGCTCCATATTGGTTCTTGACTCTCCACAATTTGGATTTTTCTCCCTAATTCAACTAGATCATATCTTCATTTTTTTATGAGTATTTTTTTTTCTCCATGCCTTTTTATCATTGTTTAACTTCTTAATTCGTGTAAGTAAGCTTTGGCTATGACTCCTTATGTGAGTGATTACTTAAAATTCAACTAGATCATATCTTCATTTTTTTATGAGTATTTTTTTTTTCTCATGCATTTTTATCATTGTTTAACTTCTTAATTCATGTAAGTAAGATTTGGCTATGACTCCTTATATGAGTGATTACTTCAATTTTCTTTGACAAATTTTTATTGAAATTATTTTTGAGACCTTGATTTTCCTATTATAATTTTATAGTATAGATTATTATCCTTTTCCTATTATAATTTTATGGTATAGATTCTCATCCTTTAACTTATTAATTTATGTAAGAAAGCTTTGATTAAGATTTCTTGGGAAAAAAATTTCTTCATATTTCTATAACAAATTCTTCTAAAAATTTTCCTAGACTTCCAACAACTTTTATTATGAATTCTCATTATTTGAAAAATGTTGTCGGGTACATATTCTACATCTTTTGATGAGGGAATGTTCATGCATGGATTTGTTACAATTCCATGCACCCCCAGGTATGGCCTATGCTCTATCTAGAAAACATAAACACACTAAAAATGACTAACTAATAAAAGAAATTGTACAACAAAAAACATACCAACAATTAGATCAATGTATAGTACACAAGATTTATGCCCAAACTTGCTTTCTTATTTTTCCATTGACAAGAAAATCCATAGGGCTCTCGTACCAGGGAAATTGGCCATTTACAATCACTTGGGAAATTCCCAAATATCAAATCAATCCCTTTGAAAAATTCACCTTGGGTTGAGGCTTTATCCCATAAGCACTCACAACCCAGATATTTACACCTACAACACCCGAATTACATTTTTGTAGAAAAAATAGGGCTTTACTAGCCCACCTTAAATTATACGAATAGTAAACTTCTTATCTGCAAATTCCTTATAACCCACTGTCAACCTGTTGTCCCTTTTTTTCTTCCACATCTAGCTCTGATCAGCCTCAACCTACTCCCTTAGGCCCTTAGTTGCACCTACAAGCATGCATCTTGTCTCCTTAACCCTTGTCCAGTTACTGTGTCAATTACCAAACCCTCAGCTTCCTTTTTAATCCTTGTGGCTTTCTCCTAGGCCCATGGTCACCTCTAGCTAACCTCAACCTACTCTTCTCTCCATGCGGGTTCCCTTAACCACGCCTCCTTTAGCCCCACGAGATGCTACAAAAACCCTAAATCAACCCCTATTCAACTCAGTTATCCTTATATATTTTATCAATAGTTTTTTCCTGCACAAAATCACAGACCAAACCTTTCCACAAGCCTATACTTCCTCTTTTCCCAAAAACAACCTAAAAAATAAACTCAATCCAACCTTCCTCCAGTGCTTCTTCTGTATTTTCTTTAGCAGCCTATGGTTAGGTCACTTCTAGCCTCCTCACAAGAACAATTATCCTTAATCTTATTCTCTCCAAATTTGTTCATTAGTTTCTTATTTATACCTTTCCAAATGTCTCTTTGGAAGGCCCCCTTATCCTTCAATAAACCTCCAATCTCAACCTTAACATTAAATTAAAATTTCCTTGGGTTACAAGCCTACTCACTTTGGGTCTAAAACCTCAAACTTGGGTGCAAATCCCACACATCACATATTTTTGGGTGTTTCTCTCTCACAAGCCTAGCACTAAGGGCATGTGAGAGTACCTCCAAATTCTACCCAATTTCAAACTCCCTCTTAATGAGGGAGGTACTTCCATTCTTTGGAAGTTTCTCTTTTTCCAAAACTGGAACACAATCATCTTCCATGACTACTCTCCAACATTCATCATAAGCTTCATCTTTCATCATAGAAAAAAAACTTGTTGTAAGAACATAACCCTTCTTGATACTAAAAGTCTCCTACTTCGTGTTTTCAGCTTGATAGGCCTTTAAGTCATTCCATGGCTCCTTCTTAGATATGGAATTATCCTTTCTTTTCTCCAATGATGCACTCTTATGGCGTTGCTAACTCTCCCTTTGAGTCTCTGAAACCTTATTCTTTCCTTGGTCAACAAGCTTTCCCTTTAGCTTGTACAGACCATTGTCTTTGACTCCAAGAACCACTCATGGGTTAGAGTTATATCCATTAGGATTGACCATCACTTCTCCATTATGAAATATAACATCAAACCCATTTTCCTCAATTTATAAGACTAAAATCATGTTGCACCTAATATTTGGTACCCAAAGTACATCTTGGACTCATAGAAACCCACCTGACTCCATCCTAAATGGTACACTCTCAGTTCCTCTAACTTCATGTTGACTCTTATCACCAATATTCACATATATATGAGAGTCCCACTCAATCGAGCTCTCAAATAATATTGGTGTTCCTGTCATATGCTTTGAGGCCTCGCTATCTAAGAACCAAGCACCCTCACGAATGGTGCTCCCAAATAAATGAGAGGTAACATAAAACTCCTCGTCGAATCTCCTAGTGAACTCATCCTTGTAGACTGTAGTTGAAGAAACCATCTCCATCTCAAGCCTCTTATCTTTCCTTCCTTTATTCTTATGTAGACGCTTGCATAATGACCAAACACTTACATGTAAAGTGTTTCACTCTGCTTTAGTCCTTCTTCTTGATGTTGAACTTCCCTTTTCCCTTCTTCAACTTACAAGCGAGCGAAACATTCACTGCATTAGGAATATTCTGTTGAAGATCCTCATCTTGAAGTTCCTCTTGGATGAAATCATCCCATTACATGTTCCAATATGGAGGTTTATCTTGTGATACTACCCCTTTGATGAATGGCTTCCACGGCTCTGAGAAACCCTTTATTTCATTCATCACCAACTTTGATTCTTACACATTGTCCCCTATAGGTGCAAGCTCATCACAAAATTGAAAAATCCTTGTGAGATATGATGTCAAAAATTTCTCTAAACATGCCATCTTAATGTTCATGAGATTGTCTCTCAATACCATCTTCTAATTCTCATTCTTGTTCTGAAACAACACTTTGAGAGCTTCGCATATGTGACATGCAGTGTCTTTTTCGGTAATATGAGGTATCAAGTGATCCTTGAATCCATCAATAAATATCAACCTGGCCTTTGCATCTCCTAGGCTATACAAATCTAAAGTTATTGCAATATTGTGTGCCTTGATTTGGGTGTTGGCATAATTCCATAGATCATTTACCAAAAACACTTGCTTGTTTCTTTCCTTCCATGAATAGTATTTGGATGTCCCTTCCATCTGGTCCTAAAATATCAAGCCAGAAACCATTTTCAATGTTGGAAAATTACCATGAGATCAATTTTCAATATTTCAATAGAAATACAACTCAGCTCCCTCTTACAGTCGCCACATGTGTGTAATTCTAATCCAACTTCCTTCAAAGCAGCTCTAATATTGTGTTACAATTCCATGCACCCTAGGTTTGGTTTATGATTTAGCTAGAAAAATTAAACACACTGAAAAATCCTAAGTTTAAAATCTTTTTCATAACAAAAATATACTAGCTATTATATCATTTTATAGTACACAAGATTTGTGCCCAAACTTATTTTCTTATTTTTCCATTAACAAGAAAATCAATAGGGCTCTCGTACTATGGAAATTGACACTTTACAATAACATGGAAAATTCCCAAATATCAAGTCAATACCTTTGACCAAATCACCTAGGGTTTAGGCATTGTCTTCTAAGCCCTCTCTACCCAAATATCAACAACTATAACACCCAAATTACACTATTGTAGTAAACTAGGGCTTTACCAGCGCATCTTAAATCATCTAGAAAATAAAATTATTTGGGGAATTTTGAGGTCTAAAATGGGCCTCCTAAGGAAATTATAAAATAATAGTTAAAATAATAAAATAAATTTTGATTACATCATCAAATTTTAGAGGGAAAAAAAGAAAAAACTCATTTTTTAACTCTTTTTTTCAACTTATCTCCCTATGGGTTTACTCAAATTTCTAGTGGGAGCACTCGTTGGATGGAGAATTTGATTCCTCATCCAAGGAGTACCCATGGTACATACTTTCAATGGATCTTGTTACACGAAAAATGAGAAATGCATGAAAAATGTGATTGCAATCACGTTTTTTCATGTATTTCTCTTTACGTGTAGCAGGGTCCATTGAAAGTATGGAACATGGGTACTCCTTGGATGAGGAATTAAATTTTTCATCCAATGATTACTCCCGCTCAAAATTTTAGTAAAACCTTATGTAGATAAGTTGAAAAAGTAGTTTTATTATTTTATTATTTTTTAATATTTTTATTTTTTTACTCCAAAAATGGTGAATCATTCCCCATGGTTGATATCATCATCTTGAACCCTATTGGTTCTTATAAATTTTATTTTGGTTGTAGATTTTTCTTAGGAGGACCATTTTAGACCTCAAAAGTCCTCTAATGTTACTTACTTATCAATTCCTTGTAGCCTATGGTCAACCCGTTGTCCTTTGTTTCCCTCCACAACTAACACTAGCCAGCCTCAACCTACTCCCTTAGGCCCTTAGTTGCATCTACAGGTCTGCGTCTTATCTCCTTAATCCTCGGCTAACTATTGTGACAACTACCTGTCTCTCGGCTTCCTTGTTTAGCCCCATGCCCTGCTCCTATGCTTACTGTCACCTCCAATTGACCTTGGCATCCTCTTTTCTCCTTGCGTCTAACCTTAACTAGGCCTCCTTTAGCCCTTCGAGCTACTACAACAACCCTAAACCAACCCCTATTCAACTTGGTTGTCCTTATATCTTTTATAAACAATTGTGGCCTTCACAAAATCACATACCAGCCCTTCCCACAGGATTGAACTTCTTATTTTCCCAACAACTACCTCAAATAGAACTCAGTTCTACCTTTCTCCTATGCTTCTTCTACATTTCCTTTAGTAACATGTGGTTAGGTCACTTCTAGCCTCCTCACAAGAGGAATTATCCTTAATATTCTTATCTCCACACTTCTCCATTGGTTTCTTATTTTTACTTGTCCTTAGATCTCTTTGGAAGCCCCCCTTGTCCTTCAAGAAACCTCCAATATCTCAAACTTAACATTAAATTAGAATTTCCTTGGATTCAAATCCCAATCACTTTGGGTATAAAACCACAAAATTTTGTACAAATCCCACACATCACATATTTATGGATGTTTCTTTCTCACAAGGGTTGATGTTTGCAACATCGAGAAAAAATTCTGATATGGGTTCATGCTGATTTGACTAGTAGGGGAATGAATCATTTACCCATGGCGCCATGTTGATTTGGCTAGGGGTGAATGCCCCACGGGAAAAAAATTTCCTGTGGGGTCATGTTGATTTGATTAGGGGAGAATGATAAATTCACCCATGGGGCCATACTAATTTGGCTAGGGGTGAATGGCCGATGGTACTCACATTGTGCTCTAGGATGGAGCTCTTTATATTTTTGATAGAGCAGGTTTGATTTCTTTATCTAATGGGGTTTTCTGCCATTAGTGGGGTAAAAAATTCTAGTTTGATTATTATTTGTGATGTAGGCTCTATTAGTAAAAGGGTTTCTTGTGATGAGGTACCCATTAATGGTTCTCCACTCAACATTAGAGCTCTATATAAATAGATGAGCATGTGAGAGACAAATCATCAACATAGAAAATTCAATTTATCTTTTCTAGTGGAGGAGAAGTTTTTAACTAAGGAGAAATATGTTTTTGGAGGATCATATTTCATCTTTCTTCATCATTCTTCATTCTTTTTCGAGGTTACACATGTGAGGAAGAAGGCCAAGTTTTACTAAATCATTGACCAAGTTGAGTTTGAATAGATCATTGAACAGACCGAGTTTGACCATAGCATTGACTAGGTCGAGTTTGAATGCGACTATTTGATCAAGAGTTGAATGCAAGAAGGCCGCACATGTGAGGGTTTGACCAACCATAATTTGACCACAAGTTGAGTTGACTACAGGACCAAATTTGATTGTAAGTTGCAGTTTGACCAACATTGACTTATGAATGTTTGATTCGTTTGATCAACATTAACCAACAACTATTTGACCATGTTTGACTAGTATTTGGACTTATGTATCATCATAGATATCTAGAAAAATTTATGCTTTGTAAACCTTGTTGAAAAGACGATTTTTCATCAAGAAAATATTGTTTGGTTTTCTCCCAAGGTTGGGTTTCTCAGGGTAAAAATATTGTGTGTACTATACATGGTTGTCTTTATATTATCTTTTTTGTTTTCTCTACATTTATTTTTGATACATTTTGTGTATAATTATTCAATGATATTGGTGGAACGAGAAAAAATTGTTTGAAAATCATTAGAAAGTAATTATCATATTAGAAAAGTGTATCCTACTACACTTGCTATAGAATTTCAGCATGGTATCAAAGTAGAGATCAAAGGGGAAGTCAACAATGACTTCCAAGTGGATCTATAAAATCAAGCATGTAGCATATGTCAGCATTGATAAGTACAAAGCGAGGTTTGTGGCAAGAGGGTTCTCCCAAAAAGAGGGAGAGGACTATGAGAAGACCTTTGCTCCAGTTGCCAGGTACACTTTTATTAGGATCATTGTTTCTATTGCTTCAGTTATGGGTTGGATATTACATAAGATGGATGTAAATACGATGTTCCTCAATGGTGAAATTGATGAGGAAGTGTACATAGACCGAACTCAAGGCTTTGTGATATATGGGAAGAAGTCCCATGTTTGAAAATTGAAGAATTTTTTGTATGGGCTCAAATAGACACACAAGGCACGATATTCAAAGATTAATGGATGCTTGATGCATTTGGGATTCACCAAGAGTGATGCAAATATTGACCTTTAATTCATGGTTATTGATGGCGATCCTTTGAGCTTGGTATTGTATGATGATGAATTGTTCATTACTGAGGCAGAGAAGCTCATTGTTGGGTGCAAGAGGGAGTTGGATTTGAAGTTCAATATGAATGATATTGGCTTGATGCATTATTTCATGGAATTGGAGTTGTGGTAGAGACCAGATGAGATCTTCCTTGGTTAGGTGAAGTACACAGTCTAGATCTTGATGAGATTCAGTATGATGGATTGTAAGTCCATGGTTACACCTAAGGTGACAAATATGAATAAGTTGGGTGATTCTGCTTCATATTTAGATTTGGTGGATTCCATTATGTACAATAAATTGATTGTATCCTTGATGTACTTGGTATTTTATTTGTAGTGAACACCCTGAGACAGTTTATGGTTCAGCATGTGTTTATGTACATGTGTGGTACGGTTGGATATGGTTTGAGATATGTATTAGGTGGTGAAGTAAGGTTGCAAGGATATATTTATTCTCATTGGGTCGAGAGTTAAGAGGATAGAAATAGCACCTTGGTATATTTCTTCAGCTTCAGATTAGATATGATATCCTGGATTAGAAAAAAAATATTTTTGTCGCACTCAATAAAGCATAAGCAGAGTATATTGCAACCATTTTCACAAGTCAAGAATCTGTAAGGCTTCAAAAGCTACTTGCAAGACTATTTGATCGGGTGCTAGAGACAACCTTGATATATTGTGATAATCAAAGTTGTTTCAAGCTTTCGTAGAATCCAATATTTCATGACAGGTCAAAGCACATTGAGATCAAATATCACTTCATCTAAGACATGTTACAGGAGGGAGCAGTGAGGATCCAATACATGTCCATAAACGAGAAGATTGTGGAAATTATCACCAAGCTCTATCTAGGGGAAGTTTGTATAATTCTAAGATTGTCTCCCTCACTGAGAGGGAGTTTTTATGTTTGCAACATCAGGTAGACATTCTCCCACAAGGTCATCCTAATTTTAATTGTGGGGGAATGATACGTTCACCCATGAGGATATGCTAATTTGGTAATGGATGAATGGTCCAAGGGTATAAATTTTCCCCTGGGGTCATGCTAATTTGACTAGGTGAGAATGATACATTCACCCATGGGGCCATGCTAATTTTGCTAGGGGTGAATGGCCCATAATACTCACATTGTGCTATGGGATGGAGTGATCTATTTTTTTATAGAGTAGGTTTGATTTTTTTATCTAATGGGGTTTTACACCCATTAGTGGGGTAAACAATTCCAGTCTAATGTTCGGTTGTGATGTAAGCTCCATTAGTGAATGGGTTTCTTATGATTAGGTTCCCCTTGATAGGCCTCCACTCAACATTAGAGCTCTATATAAATAGATGAGCATTTGAGAGACAAATTATCAACATAGAAAACTTAAATTATCTTGTCTAGTGGAGGAGAAATTTTTAGCTAAAGAGAAATTTGCTTTTGGAGGATCATCCTTCATCTCTCTTCATCATTATATCATTATTTTTGGAGGTCGCACGTGTGAGGAATAGGCTGAGTTTTATTAGATAATTGACAAAGTTGAGCTTGACTAGATCATTAACTAGGTCAATTTTGACCAAACCATTGACCAGGGCGAGTTCACGCTTGTTAGACTGAGAGTTAATTGCATGAAGGCTTCAGATTAAAGGGTTTGACCAATTTCATTTTGATTGTAGACCATTGACCACACGTTGCAATTTTACTAGTGTTGAATTATGAGTGTTTGATTGGTTTGATCAGCATTGACCCAAGATTATTTGACCAATTTTAACTAGTATTTTAACTTGTATATTGGAATAGATTTCTAGACAAATTTTTTATTTTTAAACCTTGTTGAAAAGGAAATTTCTCCTCAAGAAAGGATTGTTGGGTTTTCTCCCAAGGTTCGGTTTCCCACAGTAAAAATATTGTGTCTACTATGTGATTATGTTTCTACGATCTTCATATTTCCGCTACATTTACTGTTGATATTTTATGTTTATAACTATTCAATGATATCAATGACATGAGAAAAAATTGTTTGAAAATCATTAGGAAGTAATTATCATATCATAAAATTGTATTCTACTAAACTTGTTATAGAATTTCAACAAGGCTAGCACCAAGGACATGTGAGAGTACCTCCAGATGCTACCCAATTTCAACATACTTCATTATAAAGCCCTACAATGTTATCGTCTTTATATAATTTTAAAATGTGACATTTTCAATTTCCAAGGTGGAAGTGAGTGGAAGTGTTGAGGGCTCCCAACTATGACCAACCTAAAATGATGTCAATGTTTTCACATGGTACAATTAAAAGTCAAATTTAGAAACAACTTTCAATCAACAATTGTAAATTTTTCATTTCATATCATTTTTTGTCAAACATTATCATTTCCTTATGTAATTGGTTGACCAAATCAACATTAATTTAATTTACGCTTTTTCTAATAGTAATAATTAGTAAATGGATCTCTTCTATAAACCCTTTTACCTTTAATTTAGTGTGGAAAATTAAGTTATAAAAGATTATAATAAACAATTTTTCTTTTTATATGTTACAATCATTTGTTTATTTTTGTCAACCAATATCATTATTGTGAATTTTTTTCTCTTTGATTCTGAGTAGAAAGTGTAAGAGTCTCATAAAGATATAATCTTTTTAACTTTGGTGGGACTTAGGAACCCTTAAATGATTTCTTTATAAAAACTACTTTAATCTTTACACCTTGAATGGTATTTCTTATCTATATGTAAAATAATAAGAATCTTTAGTTCATAATTTCATTATGTTATATTAATTCCTTAACTTTTAGAAAGGTGATTTTCTAACTAAATACTTATAATTTCCCTTATATTGAAACAACCATCTTTTTTATATATATATATAACATTAAATTACACTTTGTAAATAAATTAAATTCTATAATCAAAACATTAATTAGTCATCCAATCTACTTATCTAAACAATAGAAGGATAAAAACACTCCATATTATAATTTCACCTTTATACTTCATAGAAATTCAATTAAAATTTTCTTAAAATTTTCCTTTTAAATTTAAATGGTTTTTGTTAGTACCCTTCTTATTATTGATTATAGATATTTTAAGTTGTTTTCATTGTTTTATTTAAATCAACTTATAATGGTATGTTTGAGATACCAATAACATGTTTACATTAATATTATAATTTCACTAATATTCAATTATTTTTTTTTCCCTTTTAAATTTAAATTGTTTTTGTTAGTACTCGTTTTATCATTGATTATAGGCATTTTAAGTTGTTTTTATTATTTTCTTTAAATAAATTTATAATGGTATGTTTGGGATTCTAATAACATATGTTATATTAATAATCTTTATCCACTATATAATTAATGACTTAAGTCAATGTACATTTCCCTTTTCCATCCAATGATTAATTTACCCTTAATTTCAAGTCAAAAGGTATCCAAATTTTCGATGATGAAACATTACCAAAGTTATTGTATTTCATTTGACAAGACTAATCAAAGAACATACTTCAAAAATATGTATTCTAAATAAAGTAGTGTTCTTTCATCTTCTTACAATGTTAAAAATTAACAAATGACCAGATAGATAAGTAATGATTTCAATAAAAGTTAATAATAAGCATAATTTGTAATTTTAAATATAACATTTTATTGTATGTAAATTAAATAAAATTATAAACACTTAACCACAATTGTTTTCTTTGGAGAAATTTCATAGTGTTAAAAATGAGAATATAAAACTTCAAACACAATGTTATAACCTAAAGTCTTAGACATAGTGTTAAAATCTGAAGCTTCAGACACAAAAATAAGAGATAAAGTTGGTTTATATGCATGAGGTGTGCATCTTGGATTCAAATCTTGAACATATTACAACCATGCTTAACCATGATAGTCATGTTCCTTGTAGATATCATAAAAAGGGAGAAATGATAGTAGAGCTTGAGGCATTTTTTGAATAATTATAATCACATCAGAACACTATAAGAATTATGAAGGGACCATACTTCTATATAAGCCTCTAGGAACATGTAAATCTGACATGATTGTATTAATTGCTTACTATTTAGGTTAAGATGATTTTGAGCTTATTAAGAGCCACAGAAACACAAAGCCCTAAAAACTACTCATCAAGAACACCAAGTATGTAATTTTTATTGAGGATATTCATTTTTCACTTTATTTGTCAAATCAAGTAAAATCCGTGTTTGAGAACATTTAAAATCATAATCCCTAATGAATATAAGCAATGATAACAAGAATTGTTACCTTCTATTAACTTTCTTGAGAATCCTACCTAGACATAAGAAAATGTTACTCCAAGGTTAAGTTTGCAAGGGATACAACTCATTGATCTTAGGTTTGAGATGAGGCAATCATAAACATAAATATAGGGAACTCTCCTATTATTCCTACTATGGTAACTTCACTACAGAGCACAAACATAGTGGCTCTTCATTGTTACAAATAAATGGTGCTTCTTCTTCTTTAACAAGCACGGCTACAATTCTTTGTTGATTTTCCTTTTTTTATAACCTTTAACTATGGGTGTAAGACTTTTTTAGTAATAATTGCATCCCCTATAGGACTAAGGTTCTCTCTGGTGGCAACATTCTTCCAAGAATTGACTAGATGTGACTTGGCATATTTTTCCAAAATTTCAACAGGTCCTTTAAATTTTATTAGCAATGGTATAATGGTATATTTGTTGAATAATTGACTAGGAGAAAAATGATCAACTTTACAATAGTTCAATGAATGGCAGTGGATTTTTTCCAAAAGTTATTTTTTGTATTTTTTGGCAAACATATGCCACAAAGAGAAGTGGAAAGGGGTCAAGTTTCATAGCAACTTTGAAAAAATGTGTCCAAAGGTCAACAACAGACAATGTTCACTAAAACAAATATGTCCAAAGCACTTAATCTTACTATTATCTTTGGATGGAAATGTCTTAGAAGATATTCTAATACCAACATAACGAACCATAATAATTTATATAGAAATATTGTTCATAATAAGAATAACATAAAATAATCCATGTATGCAAGCATACCTTTTAGACATGTGACCTTTGCTTTAGTATTATCAATGTATTTATGGTTGTTATAGTGATAAGTTATTTTGGGGTCCCTTTGAAAAAATGGTGTTAGGGTCCTATAAGTATAGGATTCATAATTTTGAATTGACTATTGATAGTCTTGTAAATATGTACATACCTTGCTTTCTACAAGTTGTTTTCCCATATTTTGAAAAAAAAATTAAAAATCAAAATCAAAAAATCAAAAAGAGGGTAAAAGTCCTAAAACAAAGATCAAAGGACTTAGAAAAAATAATAGACCCTAAAGAAAAAGAAATAAAACATGAGAGTGTGCAAATCCAAATGCCACTACTTTTTACTTTGTTACTGATGATTATGGTAGAGTATCAATAAATTCCATAATCCATGATGAGTTGAACTGGTTAATCTTGACTTATCATGTTTCAATTTTATTGTTGTAGATAGTGAATAAAGATTAGTCAGACAGTTTAATCCTAACTAATCAGTAGATAGGTAGAGAATAAAGAGGAGCTCATCAGTTTAATCTGAGCCCTCGGATGATATAAGGTAGGTTTAGATAGTTTTAATTGCTTTCAAAATACTAAAATGTTCAAGGTTGCTAGCTCAAATGCACCTGCAAAATGGAAGAAAAAATGTTAGATTAAAATTTGGGTAGATAGAAAGAAGTGGGAAAATCATGTAAATACTTTTCACCAGGCAAAAATCACTAATTTCCCCTCCCCTATAGTTATTATGCATTCTAAACTTCCAGTCAAAGAGGCTCAGAGCATTTCTCTGACTTCTGTTGGGACCTAACCCAAGGCTCAATGACTGTTAAGTTAAAAGTGTTGAATTCCTATATTAATCTCTAATTATCATCATTTACCCTACATTCATCCATTTGCACTTCAATTTCATAAGTAAAGACCTTTTTACTTAATGAAAAAGAGAATCCCCTCTTGATTAATCTCCTTCATTCATAAAAACATAAAAACCCTCCAAAAATATTATATTCTAGGTCAAAGTGGTCAAATTATAAATGATAAAGCTTGGCTTTTTACATTATCACTTTACTTATTCATATAAATATATTTTGGTGTTTCCATTGTCCTTGGTCATATTAACTTCTAATTTATATATTAAATCCTTATAAACAAACCTTATCCTATTATTATAACCCCTTTTATTTAATTATCCCAAAAACCCACTATTATAAGCTTTTTGCAAAGTTAATTATCCACATGTTTAAATAAAAACCCCAATTATACCCCATTTGGCATAAAAATAACATTATATAAATATCCCACCCCCTATGGTTTATTAAACCATTCAATAGGTTTAAAAACTATATAATAAAATAAACAATAAGAAAATCGCTTTCATACATATCCTATGTGTTGAAATGCCCAAAAATATTTCCCATTCCATGTTTATCCTAACTTTTAACCTAAGGTTTTACCAATATGCAATTAAGATTTTAAATCCTTTAAAAGGTTAACCTTTCCCGTGTTTTCTCCCCGATATGTAATAGCCTTATGCTATACATAAACTTGACCTAGGTTAAATCCTATATTAACCAACCTCACGCGCATCCCTCCCATTTAATTATCATATATATGAAATCTGTTTTATATATATGCAAACCCTTTTAAACCATATCGATGCATATAAGAATTACCCTTTCGATATAAAACCTTGGATATAAATTCATGTAATATAAAGGTTTTATTTCATAACCCAGCGCATAAAGCCGCCCGACCCCACCTTTGTTAAGCCCCAGCTTTCCTTTAAATCTCAACCTTTCGCGCTTGAGCCACATATCTGACGGTGGACGATCATCTTCGCGCTCACAAACTAAACGTTTTCCAAATGCCCAAACAAGCGTGAAATGGGTATTTTTCGAGTTACCGCCTCCTATGACGTGTCCAAATTTGATTCGATCACGTTTATTTTTCCCAATACCATTTACAGCCCAAACCCAACATGAAAACGACTTCCAGTTTTTCGCATTCATAAAATAAAAACCACTCTCGCCGGTGATTTGACTCACAGTTATTGCATTTTTTAAGATTTATGGTAAAGTTAAAACCTTTGTTATGAGTTTTATTAACGTATTCTGAGTATTAAAATTGCACCTGACTGGTTGTGCGTATCCCCATTGTTATCAAAGCTTCCCACTGTATTTTGAAGCATTAAATCCCCATTCAAAGCTTTATTCACCGCAGACTTCCTGATTCAAGACTAAGAAATATTTTCTCAGATCCAACCAGTAAAACAAAGCTTAGAGTCAACCACAGAAGCAGTTCAAAGCTCGTCCGACTGTCGAAATACCTGCATTTAAGGTATTCTTCGACTATTTAAGCCTGAAAATCCAAAATTGAAGTCCTTAGGACTAAAATAAATTTGAATTAGGAGAAATCAACCATATAAATTTGCCCTAAAATTCTCAAAATCAGGGAAAACCCTTGCAAAATTTCCCCAGAAACTACTATTGTCTTAAAAAACCATTTCTAAAGCCAAATCCTTAGTTCAGAATCCTTTAAAGATAAATTCCAGGGTTCAAAAGGTTTTTTAACGTACATAATACCTAAAAGAATCTCTTTTGTAGCCCCAGTCATTCAGAAAACCTATGTTTTCTATCTCAAATTTGTTGCCTATGTCCCAAATTCCTAATTGAGCAACTCAATTGCCCACTGCCATCATCCTTACCTATAAAATTGCTCAATTATCCTCCATCGAAGAAAAATTAACTATAGAAAACTGTATATTCTTTCTTTAGTTATTTCAAAATGATAAAAAAGAAAATGACACCTAAAGATGGAGGATCCAAGCATGTTAAACTTGGAGGATCCAAACCTTCCAAGACTGAAGCAGCAAAAGCCCCAAAATCTAATCCTGCTATCACTACAAAGACCACTATGACTGTTAATCCTCTTCAACCTCTAGTGTCTAATGAAGAAGTTATCCCTTTAATTGATTTGGATTACAAAATTGTAGACCCTATAGTAGAATTCAATCTATTAGAAGTTCACAACTGGTGTTATGAGAACTTTCTAGATAAAGAAGAAATGTCTCTCTAGGATACAAATTTACCCAAATATGTAGTCCCAGTAACACATCCTGGTCAAGAACTAGTAAGAATGTGCCAGAAGTATTATGTCCCAGACCAAAGATCAATTGTAAATACTGACAGGGAAATCCTTTATCTATCACTACAGAGTCAATCAATGAAATGTTGTAGTTATAGTTTGACCCTATGGCAATCCCCTTATCCATTGAAGCATTGACTCAGTTATATTTGGGTTATATTTCCCTAAAAGATTCATGATTTTTCAGAACTTCATGCCTAGTCATGTGGATATTCCAAAGCTGAATCCTCCCTATTCCACTTCCAAGTTTCCAGAAGGTTCTAGGCATGTAATTTCTATGTTATCCTTCATATTGGGCTATTTCACTGATGAGTTTACTAATGATTCAATCCTTGGTTTTTTATGCACTTTGTCTCCTGGTGAGCCTCCTTCTATGATCTTTGATTTTGCTAGGTTTATAGCTGATTCCATACACCATCAATTGACAAAGTTATCCACTGAAGGGGTATTTAGGTATTATTCCTATTTATTCCATTTGTTCTTATTCTCACAAGCAGAGCACTTTCTAATAGCATTGCAGAAAATGAATGTAGAGGGCCAACCTCTATCAGTTGTCTTTTGGACATCACTATTGAGAAAAGAAGGAAATGAATACAACTACATAGATTTCACAGATTTGTTCATTAGGCCAGCTATGAATTTTCTACATAAATCAGAACAGCCTAGGGTAAATGAAGAAATGAAAAGGATATTACAGTTGTCATAACAATGTAAAATGGGAGATTGGTACTTGTATTAGAAACACACTGAATTAAGTATCTTTGGAACCAATCTGCTTCCATATGAGTTACCTAAGTTTTTGACTATCAGAGTCTTTGCTCTAGAATATTTGGGACAAGTTTTGAATGTTGATGCCATCAATTTCATGGCATCCAAAAAGAAGACCCAGTTCAAACTAAAAAATCAGATTGGTCCATTCATAGTAAATATCAGGGATGTTGAGAAAGAGATAGAAAAGAGATTATTAGAGTTGAAATTTCAAGTGAGTTTCCCTTGGAATTATGACCCCCAAGGTCTATTGAGCAGTATAAGAGTTAAGTGTAAATTACCTCCTTTTATACATGAGCCAAAGCCTGATATTGAAAATTTTTCTAATCAGACAGAATGGGAAGAAAATACATTGGTTGATTTAACTGCAAATACACAGCCAACAAGAAAAATGGATACCACACTTATTGTGGTAACTTCTAAACATTCAAAGTCTTCAAACAAAAGAAGCAGAGATGAGGGAGCCTACACCGCGGAAACTACTTCAGATACTAAGTTCAAACTCATTTACAATAAGAGGCTAAGATTTGGCTCCATAGGCAAAGAAAAACTAATTGAGGTTGAAGATGAACCAAAGGTCAGCAATGATGAGGCCACTACAATTATAAAGGAGACTTTGATAGAAATTGAAAAAGAACAAGCTGCATCCAAAGAAAAGGAGACCCAAATGATTGAACAACAGGTTAACATGGAAACTTCTTATTCTCAAACAACAGAAGAAAAAGATTTGGACATCAAGGAAAGATATAAACAGATCAAACAAAGGAATTAGGAAATTAAAAGTGAGATTTATTCTCAATTTCTCAAACAGAAGCCAGGAAATCAGGACAGGTTGCTTACAACATTTGATTACTCCTCAAATAAGATGATCATGTCTTATCTACAACCAACTACTTCAACCCCAAAAACAATGGCTGACTACAAAAACATGGAATTTGAAGTAGATACTGAAAAAGTGCATGAATTGGATCAAATAGAATTCCACAGACATAGCTCTGAGATGCTATATTCCACTGTGGTGACAAAGGTCGTGAGTGTTACCAATTTTCCGAATACCATTATCAACCTGCAAGACCAAATGAAACTTGACAAAGGCTCTTTATATGCAAAATATCTAATGATCAAGGCCTTAGAAGATTTGATTTTACAAATAAGAGTTGACCCATCAAATGTACAAGCTGCTGAAGTATTAATAAAGAAGAAAAATGATGATTATGTTGCTTTAAGGAAACAGTTAAAACTTCCTCAAAGTGAGCACCAACAGAGTAAAGAGATACTTCAAGAACAAAAAGAGAAAGAAGATATGATGCAGTTGATCATAAATCTAACTTCCCAAATCAAGGATATGGAAAGTCAATTGGATATACTGATGAAAGAAAAAGAAACTTTGAAGGAAACTGATACTTCCACCATTCCTACAATTATACCTATTATTACTGCTGATGTTCCTTCTACATTGGGAGAAAAGTTAGCACCCAAAGAGACACTGGCAACTGTAGTGTCAGTAGAATCAGCTAATACCTCCAATTCATAATCCTCAACATCACAGGTACAGCAGACAAATGATGCAGGGAAAATAGTCAAAGTAATGGAGGAAATGTCTCTGAAATAATGAAAAGACTTGAAGAGCAAGTCAAAAGCCTTCAAAAGTATTTGAGTTTCACTACACAGATTTCTTACATAAGAAATCACCTATGGACCAATATTATTGAGGCTATACATCTACAGTGGCCATCAATCCAGATAATATATGAACAGAAAGTGTTATAGGTCAATTTGGGCACCATTCCCAATGACCTGGTTAACTGGGCATCATCTCCAGGACTGATGATCAAAGGGTCTATCATTCCCTATCATCTCAGTTGCTATATGCCCTAAGACATGAAACAACATGAATCAAGCAAGATTTTTACATGGTTTGAAGCTTATTATTAAACATATGGGAGCTCACCAACGTAGGCTCTAAGGGGCCTAAGTGCATTTCATATGCAGGTAGCCCCATTCAAGGCTGCTCTGCAAAGCACTTCCCGACATTCAAAGGTGCATTGGACACATTGGGAGCGAAATTCTCATTGTTCTAGAATCTCCACTTGGCCAGTGTCTTCTAGAAGGGTTCACATGTGTCATGCTTCGAATCCAAGTGTCCATTTGACATCTACATGACTGGAAAACATGTCTTACCTATTTTTGGAATGCAATTTATTGCAAAACAACCTACAGTTCATCTATAAATTGAATACAGATCTAAGTGTTCAAAGAGGAAGAATTTGAGTAGGGAAATGCTGGAGAATTTTCAATAGAGAGTTTGATTTGTGGAGCTGCTACTGGAGAGACTTATGTTGTGATGAGACTTGGGAACTTTGTTGGAAGGTCACTTCAAATTAGTCACTAGGTTGTAACCTCTCCTTCTATCATCAATAAAGAGTACTTCTTGTTTTTCCCTACATGCATCTATGATAACCTTGATTTTCCATGTTGTAAGATCTTGGTTGATGAATGTAGTTTATTCTTAACTGATTTGGCTAATTAACTTGAATAGATATCTATATTATTGTATCTTCTGCTGTTTCAATGCTCTTTCTTGCAGGAAGCATTCAGCTATTTGAAACTGCTTGAAGTTGAGGTTGTAGTGGAAGCGACAGAAAGGAGCCATTTGGAAGCGACTGAAACAAGTAAGCATCCAATCCTCTCTATATATCTGTTTTGAGTTAAGAAAAAGGGTAGTGTAGTATTTCACCTGTTGTTCTAGACTAGACATCGGTCTAAGGAAGCGTATTTTATCCGTAGATTACAATTCTGGCCCAAAAAATTGGCGACTCCGCTGGGGAAGACTTTCTCTTGATTCTTGGTGTTTTAGTCTCTGATCTGCTTTCTAAATCCACCCAGTAGTTGTTTCACATAAAGATTAGACTTTTTCAGAGCTTAATTTGCAAAGTTAGTGAGCCAAACAGTAGCTTTTTCTTTGTTTATTGTGCCCAATGCACCCTTGGTCAGGGCACAGTGCTTTGCAAAGCATTGTCTCCCTTCTTAGCTTGCGTTGCAGAGCATTGTCTCCCTTTGGAGACTGCGTTGGCTCCTGAAAGGAACAAATTCCCTTAAATCTGACTTTGTACTTTGCTTCAGTTCTATTTTCTGATTTGTTCTGAAAAGTTTGATGCTCTATTGACCGGTAGCTCTATATATTTCTTCTCATTTGACTGAAAATTTGTTCAATGTTGTTTTAAAAAAAATTTCATTATCATTGACAAGTTGATTTCAAAGTAATTTTTATGGTCGCATTAAGAATCGTTTGCTTTCGAAATAGGAAATTGTCATAAAATCTTCATTTCCTTGATAGGAGAAATTATTGTTGAAATCCTCATTTTTCCTTCAAAAGAGAAATTGTTGTTTGTATTCTTCGTTTCTCGAAAGTAAAAAGCATCTCGATTATTGATCTAGTGCACCTAGTTTTCTTTCTGCGTTCATAACATTAAGGAAACTGAAAATAAAAACTTGCATTTACATGTAGGATAGTGTGTTTTTTGCAAAAGGAACATTAGGAATTCTGCATTTAGTTTGAGATTCATTGATTTGTTTTGTTCATTGATTTTTTTTCTCTCAAATTACTTGCTCACTTCCCTTAATAGCTAGGTCTTTCATTGAAAAAGCTGAAAGTGAAAGTTTGTTTATCATTCTTAGCTTGCATTTTAGGAATTTCATATACATCATCGTGGTGAACCTGAAAGGAAAACTGTTAAGCAAGATCAACATAAAATAAATCTCAATTTACTTAACAACGCTTTGGAACACTAATGATAAAATTAGAGGTCTAGGCTAGAGACGTGTTCCGGCGTCATAAAACATAGCAGCTGTCGTTAACTTTTCTGCGATACGTAAGTATATCGTAGCTCGTCCACGTACTCTCGGGTATATCGGGCGGTGTTACAGTACAATAAGTATAAAGGGGTGCTCTCACTGTGTGGTTTCGCATCAGACAGCGCTAATACGGACTTAGGCCTCCATGTACCTTCGGGTATATTTAGAGGACAACTTTTAGGTGCTATCCATCCATAGTGAACTGAGTCGGCCGCCTTGAAATTGTGATACACCAAACACAGCATTCGGGGAGATTACCTACCCGTACTTCTTGGTTCGCCAAGAGGTATTCTGCAGTTCACAGTTTCTTGGTAAACCTTTTTGCCTAGCATTACCCTCTTTTTGTTTTTTTTTTTTTGGATAAAATAAATCAATAATCGTGGAAGAACACAATCCTACCCCTCGTCGTTCGCGTAGATTAGCTTTAAAACCACCTTTACCACCGGAAGTTATTTATGGTAGGCGAAGGCGATCATGATCTGCCGAATCAAGTACAATTTGTACCTCTGGCGAAACATCATCTTTTAATCCAGAGTTAGCTCAAATTGTTTCCACACATCCCGGTTTGTTTACTGTTGTCGAAACGGAGTCTTCACAATTACTCGTGGTCACGATCCATTCAGTTGCTGAGACCATGCCTCCTAGATATGACGTTGTTCAAGCACACATTGATCCAGATCCTTTCTCTTCTTTTCCATAATCTCTGAATCCTAAATCTGAACAGCTGGAAGTTGTTCCTACCTTGGTCATCCCACAAAGTTTTGTAGCCACTAAAACTCCTATTTCACACAGTCAACCATCTGAAATATATTTTGGGCCTGACGGTGAAGTTATTCCTCCTGGTTTAATTGCAATTGAAGGAATCCCTCAACCTGATACACCTTTAAGTCAAACCCACTTTGGGGGAGACCTTTACCTGTACCAGTCTTTTCCTCAATCGTTTCCATCTGCTTTTGTTGATCCTATTTCCATTTAGTCACCCATCGATTTTCGAGGGTATACACTTGGTCAAACAATCATGTCTGAACCCACATCTTCGGTTGGGTCTATTGTTACAATTACGTCAGCTCCTACCCTCGCTACCATGTCGATGTTCACAACATCACCAGAGTCATATTTTCATGGTGGCCCTTCGGTCCCAACAGGTTACAAATCATTAACTGGCACTTTCTCTGGTGCACCTTCACGTTCATGGTCTTTGCCAATGCCATCATCTGGTGTTTTAACTGGTAGTCCTATAGTCAGTACTGAATGAATTGATTCATTAAATCCATCATCAGGGCAATATCAAGCCGGTAATTATGGGTCAATTCCTTTATCAACTAGACTCCCAGCATTCGGTGAACAATATTTTCTGTCTTATTATCCTCCTTATGCTGGGGGGAAATATTTGGTTACCCAATATGATAGTACTCAGTCACTTTTTGGTCACACTAATGTTGATTTAAATGTTTGTCAATGACAGCCCACTCTGCCTATCCAACCACAAACAGTTGTCCAATCGTATCAACCAATTGAACCTGTTACACCCACTTCAATACTACTTGTTAATACATCTATACCCCTGTTACAGCATCAAAATATTGTACATCAACCTTATCAGGTGAGTTCTTCAACTCAATATCATCAAATGTTGGGTCCACAGACTCAAAATCATTTGGTTAATTTACAACAACCTGTATCAGGAATCACTTATTCACAAGTTGGTCCACCATTTTATGGGATGTCACAAACATAATCTGGTTATACATATCAACCGAATCCAACTTATACAAATTTGGGTTATAATCTTGGTGGACAGACTCCTTGGCAGCCACAAGCGCAAATTCCACAAACTTCATTTCAACAAGTAACATATCCAGGTTTTGGTCAACAACACTCTCAAGCATTTGCCATGCAAAACAACCCCTATCTGGGTTACCAGCAACAAATCCCATATGCTGGTGCTCAAAGACCTGTTGCCCAAGAAATTCCATCTTATCTTGGCTATGCTCAACCTGACCTTAATAGACAGTTGCCTTTTGTTGCAACCTTGGAATTACCAGATTTAAACCGGTTAACTAATGATCCTATCAATTATGCTCCTTGGTGGTCGGTGATACCACATAAATTACCCTTCGACATTCCTAAATTAAATGGAAACCCTAGAGAAGACCCATAAACTTATGTTATGACTTATCATTTATGGTGTTCATCAAATTCCCTAAATGATGATTCTGTTCGATTACGTCTTTTCCAGAGAACGCTCACAGGTTTTTGCAGCTAAATCGTACATTGAATTACCTAGAGCTTCATTTGACAATTTCACTGCCTTGGCTACTGTATTTTTGACCCATTTCCAGTTACCGATCAGATACGAAATAGGAATGGAACTCTTGACCAACTTCAAACAAAGTAATGCTACTCACATTTCAGATCATATTCATGAGTGGCGTTGCCATCAAAGAATGGTTAAGACATTTGTTCCTGATCAGCTCCTTGCTGAAAGGTTCATCAAATCCTTGTTACCATCTATAACAGAGGATGTGGCTAAAGGTGGTGTCGTCATAGAAGAGCAAGTTATCGCTCGTGCCCAGTATTTAGACTTGATTTATACTCAGTCTGGCACGCTCTATGAGAAAATACCAAATGCGCCGCGATCTAATTTCAATGTTCCTCCTCAAATAAAGGGCTCTCATGCCAGAGACGGCTTGATAGGAACTGTAAACACACATAACACTACTGCATCTGATCCTGCTCCTACTTCTGAAATAAACGTCGTCTCATTTGACAAAGGAAAAAGTGATAAGCAACCAGGAAGTAAGAAAAAGGGGAAATCAAAGAAAAAGAAAACTTCTAACCTACAGGAACGATCATATGATCAACCGTCAGGACCACGGAAACCTAGTTATCCATGCATAATCTGTAATGAGGAACACTTTGTTAGGGATTGTCCTCACCATGCTGAAGTCTCAAAAATCATCAAGACTTCTAATGCATCAGCTGTGTTGACAAACCCATTTCCAAATCCAGACACAAATTTGGTTGCTACCTAGTTCCCAAGTGTTAATGTTATCCAGTACAAAACCTTCACAATATATTTTGGTGTCGACGCGGAATAAAGACTATGGTAGTCCGGCTGATCAACCTACTACCTTGACAATGGATCCATCTAATGAATCAGTACCACCTCCTGTTATTCCTGAATTGACAATTAAACCACCGAAGGGAGTAATTCATAAATCGACATATAATCCTCAAGCAAGAGCTGCATAAAATTATAATATAGTTGAAGATTTGGCTCAATCCCCTTCAGCTATGTTTTCTCTTGAGGTATTACAAAATTATCCCTCCCATAAGCAGGCTTTATTGTCGGCCATTGGTGGAATTGATCCAACTGATTCTAATCTTGTCGTCTTTAATCATATCGGCTATGTGTCACAGCTACCAGCAGAATTGGCATTCTCTATCCAAGTAAAGTTCTTAATCACCTTGTTCATCGTACTATTATTGATGAGGGAGCATCTACCTGTATTATGTCTCTAAACTATTGGAATTCACTTGGCTCGCCGCGATTATCGCAAACATCAACGACGTTGAAGGCTTTTGATGGAAGAACATATAAACCTTGTGGTATTATTAATAACCTGCAAGTTGAATTAGGGGGAAAAACAGTAAGTATTGATGTTGAGGTTGTTGACGGACCTCTTGATTATAATATTTTACTCGGAATACCATGGGTATATGCGATGACTGCAATTGTTTATACATATTTTAGAATGGTTTCCTTTCCTCATAAAGGTACTATTATAGTCATTAATCAATTATCCTTTTTTGCCTCCGCTTCACAAGTAACTGGAAGAGTTCTGTATATTCACTTACCCCAAATAGAAATTCAAAAAATTGGTGTAGGACTCTTAAAGGATTCCACTCTTATGGGAACCTTTTCATTACCGCCGCCAACGACATCGGCATAAATTACAAGCATAGAGACCTGCTACATGATCTCTTCCACTCCATCTGGCTTAAGGGAGAGTACGGGTGTTTCTGATATTTCTACATTGGATGATGTTTTACCGCTCAGCCCTATTGAGCTACAATAGCAATAAATCTATTTGGCTTGGACGAAAAATTCAAAATCAGCGTCGCCGAGTGTTTAGGTTGATCGTTCATTAGATTTTGGTACTCCATCTGATCCATTTTCCTCAAAAATTTTGACAGATGAAAATATTTTGGAAGCTATGATGGTAGAAGGAGAACCATGGGAAGATTATCATCATCGTTCCCATCTTCTAGATTATGAAGAAAATAATCTTAGTGAACTATATCACCCATCCATTCGAAATTTCTTTTCGAATTCTTTTTTGATTAATGCAATTGAATCTGAGTGAAACTTATCAAATATTGAAGAAACGATTTCTATTGATATTTCGACTAAACTTGGCGTTGTAGAAAATATTCATGTTGGTGTATCTTTTTCTCCATCATAACTTGATCCATATCGCTTTCTTTTTCGTGAATTTCGTGACGTATTCGCTTGGTCTTACGAGGAAATTCCAGGCATAGATACTAGTATAGTTGAACACACTATTAATATGTATCCTGATGTCAAACCGGTGCATCAACGGCTTTGTCCTGTTCATCTGAAGAAAGCCGTTGCCATCAAAACAAAAGTTGAAAAATTTTTGCGTGCTGGTTTCATTTACCCTGTTCCGCTAACTGAGTGGGTTTCCAATATCGTTCCTATTATGAAAAAACAAGGGACCATTAGAGTGTGTGTCGATTAGCAGGATGTTAATCAGGCTTGTCCAAAAGACAAATATCCTACACCATTTATTGACCAGATTATTGACGATTGTGCTGGATGCGAGATATTTTCTTTCATGGATGGATTTTCTGGCTACAATCAAATCAATATCTACCCAGATGACCAACATAATATAGCTTTCATTTGTCCCTGGGGCACATTCGCATATCAAAAACTTCTGTTTGGTTTAAAGAACGTTGGGGAAACTTTTCAGAGAGCAATGAATTATGCTTTCAACGACATCAGCACATTGTTCAACCATATCTAGATGATTTACCAGCGTATTCACGAAAACGGACTGATCACCTGATGCATTTGAGAGCCATTTTCTTACGATGTTGACACTACAAGATACGCCTCAATCCGCACAAATGTGTGTTTTGTGTTGGTTCTGGTTGATTGCTTGGATTCATAGTCTCAAAAGAAGGAATTCGAATAGACCCACTAAAGGTACAGGCCATTCTTGATTTTCCTGCTCCCTCAAACTTACTTCAGATACAGAAACTTCAAGGAAAGGCTAACTTCCTGAGAAGGTTCATTCCAAACTATGCCGAAATGGCTAAAGGATTTACTCGATTGTTGAAAAAGGGGGTTCCCTTCCATTGGGACCAAGTTGCGCAAGATTATTTTGATGTTTTCAAGGACCATCTTGTCCGAGCGTCATTAATGTATCCTCCAAATTATCAAAATGATTATTTCCTATATATCGCCGCGGCTGAAACGACCATCGCTATGGTTTTGGTCCAAGTAGAAGATGGAATTAAACATCTGATCTATTATTTGAGTCGTAATCTCAATGATACAGAAGTTAAGTATTCGTACGTGGAAAATCTTTCCTTGGCATTTGTTCAAGATGTCCAAAGATTTCGCCATTATATCCTGCTCCGAAAAACAAAAATAGTTTCAGATTGCAACCCCATGACTTACATTTTATCACGTCAATTGCTAGGGGGAAAATATTCAAAATGGATCGCTATTTTGTAGGAATTTGATTTGGAATTCATCAAATCCAAGTCAAAGAAGTCTTTAGTTTTGGTTGAGCTTCTCTATGACCTTCCCTGTGATAGTACTGCAACTACGTCGAAACCATCTATTCCAGACGAGTCTTTGTTTCTGATCGGATCATCTGATCCTTGGTATGGGGATTTCATCATTTATCTCCAAACCCAAACTTTTTGACCCAATACCTTTCGCTCTGATCAGCGACGTATTCGATACCAAGAAAAATACTATCTGATCGTCGGCGATACACTTTATCGTCGTGGTCTCGATACCATTTTAAGGAGGTGCCTCACTCATGAGGAGGCCGAAAAAGTGTTAAATGATTTTCATGTTGGGGCTTTTGGTGGACATTTATCTGGTTATGCTACCGCGTAGAAGATACTCCACGTCGGTTACTTTTGGCCCACTATTTTTCGAGATTGCATCCTCGCAGTCAGAAGTTGTCATGCATGCCATATTTATGACTGTAAAATCCGCAAACCGCCAATGCCAATGCATCCCGTTGTCTCTGCTGGACCATTTACGAAATGGGGTATCGATTTCATGACCTGTAACCCTCCTTCGCCTGGGGGGCATGGTTATATTATTGTCGCAGTCGACTATTTTACCAAATGGGCCGAAGCGATGCCTACATTCAACAACACAAGACAAACAACTGCATTGTTTTTCTTCAACCATGTTATTGCACGATTTGGGGTCCCACAGGCTATAGTTACAGATCATGGGAAGCATTTTCGCAACCATATGATGTCTGAAATGGCAGCCAAGTGAGGATTGTCGCATGATAATTCCACTTCTTATTATCCACAATCGAATGGACAAGTTGAGGCTATTAACAAAATTCTTAAACGAATGATAGGAGTCTGTAAAAGGAACTGGCACTTGATCCTGTACTCTGCCTTGTGGGCGTATCGAACCTCGGTGAGAAACGCTACCGGGTTTACTCCTTTTCAATTACTGTATGGTCTGGAAGCTATCTTACCAATCCAATGTGAAATATCATCGTTAAAACTCGTGATAGACTTGTTACCTGACACCTCTGAAGAAGAAGCGCGTATCCTTAACCTCATCCATCTAGATGAAACGCATCATGAAGCCCAATTAGCCAACGAAGCGCATAAGAGATGTATAAAGGCGCAATACGACAAAAATTTCCAGCCTCACATCTACACAGAGGGCGACTTGGTCCTTCTTTACGACCAGGAAGCTGATGTAATTAGTATAGGGAAATTCGAGCTGTTATGGCATGGCCCCTACATTGTCAAAAGAGTTCTTGCTAAAGGTGCCTACGAGTTAGTTGATTACGATGGGATTCCATTGGAAAAGCCTAGAAATGGGTTGTATCTTAAACGTTACTATGCTTAATTATGAGCGTAGTAATTTTTTGTATTATATTGTTTATATGTTGTTGATTTGCATTCACTATATTAAATTTTTTTTTAGATTTTTCTTGTAGTTAGTAATCCTCTTTAAATTTTATGGCAGATGTCTGAATCTTCAGAACCATTTTTTGGATATGTTGATGGTGCTAGTCGTATTACGTAGAATATATCCTCTGCAATGTGGGCCATTTTCGCTCCGAACGGCGAGTTAGTGAGTTTTCAAGGGATTTGTATTGGTAGATCAACGAACAATATCACTGAGTATAGCAGGTTGATCGAACTTCTCTCTGATGCCATTTCATTTGGTATTAACCACATAATCATCAAGTTAGACTCACAACTCGTGGTACTACAACTTACTAGTGTTTATACTGTTAGAAATCCAACACTTCTTAGATTGTTCCTAAGAGTTCGACTTTTGTAAAGACATTTTTATTTCATTCAATATCAACACATTTCCAGAAATATGAACACTTTAACTGATTCATTAGCTAATAAAGTTTTAGATAGAAATTTGCGACATAGGTAAAGAAAACATTCACATCATTGAATAGGATTGTGCATTAAACATAGGAAAAACTCTAAAAACATATAGACAGATAGTTATAGGTTTTTTACAAAATTTGTGCCCAAGACACGTTGGTCATCTGACCTCAAAATGTATGCAAAAAATTCATAAGTAAACTAGTGGTGCTCATGATAACACGCTATAGACCTAGCAATCCTACGGAGCAACCGCATCCAACGGTTAGGAACCCCAATTGTGTGTCACTGCAGTCGCATGGGAAGCTCTTCGATCTGGCAATCCGAAATCCCGAAGGTCAACCCCTCTATGTGCTATTGGAGCTCAGCAAGAGTCTCAGCCATATCAAGGTCCTGAAGGACTGCTCTCCCGACAGCCCTCTCTGCTGGCGCATCTGCTTTGCACTCTAGTTCCTCTACTGGTTGAACATGACCGATATCTGCATTACATTAAAACGCTTAGTTTAGTATTGGAAAGAAATCAAAACACAAAAAAATTTGTATAAACCTTATAAAAATAAAAAACATGGTCAAATCAATCTTACCTATTGCACCCCACTGAGCACCTTCTAGTAAAACTAGATTTGGATCTCCTCGGAAGTCAACGTCAGCATATGCATATTCGTTGATGGCGAAAATCTGTCGCCAGAACCAGGCGAAGAATGCAGTTGGGAACACAATGATCTATTGGCCTGAATGCCGACCCATGAGTTCTACCCATCTCTGCATTCGAGGATCTCTAGGACTATATATATCCAATGTTACATGTTTTGGCTGCATCAGTGGAATTCGTTCCAAAGCGAAGGAGATAAGGATTGAACCATAACTGAAATTTTTCTTCCTTCCTCCCTTTGCTTTATTTAGTTGTTCCTTTATCTGAGATAGAACAGCTTCAGACCAATTGAAAACTATTGGCTCTAAGCATTCCAACGCATACTGCATGTACGACCTGTTTTCTACATGGAGTGTAACGGTGCTGAAAAGTTTAGCAATCGTGAATAGGATGGTTCTCAAAGGAAAATCCCTAACATCATGGATGTTTATTTTTCCATCTTTTCTAGGTTCTGATCCCAGATAGAAATACTGCATAACATAATCCCTCACTGTTTCTCCTCCAACGGTAGATCCTGTGAGTGCAATGGGCAAGCCTCTCTTCGACAAACTTGTGAGAAAATACACATCCTCAACTCTTATGGACAACAATTGATTTTTTATGTGAAATGCCTCTATCGCTGGATCCCATGCTCGAACAAGGAACTCCAAGAGTTCTATCTGTTGCCTCATTCCTGACAATTTGAAGTAGTTAAGCAACCCGCAATCCCTTAAAGCTCTTACAGTACCGGATCATTCAAGGCAATCATATCTTGTTCTTCTTGTTCTCTTTCTGTCCATTTAATCATCATTATTATCCAATGGAAACCTGAAAATCAACCACAAGATCCATTAGATACCATTCATTGCAAAAAACTAGGCAAATTTTGAGCACATCTTGAAAACAAAAAACTTCAACTGCGCCCAACGCACTCCCTGGGCTGAGACAGTGCATTGCACATGCAAGTAGACTTCACTGTACCTACTATGCAATGCAGGTTTCGACATTCAGGGGTGCGTTGCCCTAATTTTGGGAAAAATTTACCCTAGGGGCCTCAAAACCCTAAAAAAATTTAAGGGATGGAAATGAAATGAATACTAAAAGAAAGAGGAGGTTTTTACTACTAGCCTAGATCAAACGGCGATGAAATCCGTCCACTGAAAAGACCACAATCAACGACTAAAGTTCGAGGGAAAAATCAGGTTCAGAGCTCCAAAATGCAAATGGTAACTATGGAATGGTAAAAATGAATAGTGAAATTGCTTTATATAGTCATTTAATTACTTGCAAGTTAAATTTATTGCTATGACTATGGCTTTATTATGTTTTTATCATGAAATATGTATTTTTAATCCATTTGATGTTGTTTTGAATAGGAAATACAACTGACGAACAGGTTAATCGTGCAGATTTATTTCAAGAAAGAATTGACCACAAAGCATACTTTTTCTCCTTATTTTTTGAGCTTTGTTAAAAACGAAAAAGGATTTGAAGCGCACTTTTATCTCTTTTTCGAGCTTCGATAACAATGAAAAAAGAACACTTGGAGTCTTCTTTCAACTCTTTTCAGACTCCAATAATTTGAAAATATTGCCGAGCACTTGTCATTTCGAGCTCGTTAAAATAAATGAATTGATATATACTCAGTATAAGTTTAACCCTTTTTCGGACTGAGATGGATTATTTACAGAAAAGGAATACCTTGGTTAACCATGAACAAAGAGGTTCTTTCATATATCATTTTACACTTTTTCGGATCTAAGAGACAAATTTATGAAAAATTACTTTTGGAGTCCTCTTTCGTCCTCTTTTTCAGACTCTCTAAACATGAAAAAGGACCGGGTTGTCACTGTCATTAAGCTCGTTAAAACATAAAATAGTGATGGTCTTGTCAATCATGGCAAGAATCGAGTTTCATTCATCGCTAGACTCGTTAAATTATTAAATAGCGATACTTTATTTTTTATTCACCCGAAGGGTTGAATTATAGATCAAGAAAATGTTATCCTCCTCAAGCTTGTTAAAAAATAAAGAGGTATTGGTCGACAAATGACCGGGGAAAATTTGGGAAAAGCAAGCAAAGTTTATTTTTGGTAGTAAGTCGCTCTTGAACATGACACTTCTTTCACTCCATGTCCATGGCTGTTTGAGTTGGGTAATCATCTTGACAGTTCATTCATACCTATGGTTCATCATACCTTCACTTAGGTTTTGGGTCAATACTTCCAACTCATCACAATGTCGCCGATATGTTCAAGAGAATTCATCCAATGATTTAGAACTCATCCATCTGCAATACTCGTAAACCTTCATTTTCATGACCTTCATCCCTGAAAATTGCTATATCAAGTCATACCCTTGTCTCCGAAAGCAGTAACTCCAGTTTTGCAATAAGGTGACTTCCTGTTGACTACAAATCAATATCTAGGAAGTTCACTTAGAAACATCATATTCCAGTACCATGAGGCTTCTTACAACATCGACAAGATCCTCGCTTCCGCACTTTTGACTGAAATATTTTGTTTAGCGTTCGACATCAAATCATCTATTCACGCCTTACAAAATGTACTGCAGTACCTTGAGGGCCATATTCATTAATGGTGGTTCTCTCGCATTTGTTAACAGCTTTCATTATTGGTTGGTAATCAAACGATGTCTTTCCATGTTCGATGACAAATCATATATTCGCATGGCTAGACTTGTACCTGAATGATCGAGTGAATGAGATAAGAAGACCCTGGATCTAATTTCAGCCATCCAGGCTGTGATTTTAGGATTGTTGTACACATCATATGTACGGTGACCTTACATATAGATTGTCATCCAAACATGGGCCTATATCTGTAGGCGATGTCTGCATCTGGGCAACATTCCAATGTAGACGAATTTTTGAATTATGTACATGTTATTAGATTGTTTTATGTGCTGACTATGGGAATGCCTACCCTCAGAAATTATGATCAATAGAGGATTTATCATGATGTAATGTATTGTAAGATTGATGCAGGTGACCATTCCGCTTTGTTTCCAAGCTCATCACAGTGTAAATCATCTCAATCAAATGTTCTTATTATTTGGATCTCATGCTTTAGGGGGAAATTGTTATAGGTCAATTTGGGCACCATTCCCAATGAACTGGTTAACTGGGCATCATCTCCAGGAATGATGATCAAAGGGTCTATCATTCCCTATCATCTCAGTTGCTATATTCCCTAAGACAGGAAACAACATGAATCAAACAAGACTTTCATCAAGCAAGTTTTTTCCATGGTTTGAAGCTTATTATTAAACATGTGGGAGCTCACCAACGCAGGCTCTAAGGGGCCTAAGTGTGTTGCATATGCAAGTAGCCCCATTCAAGGCTTCTCTGCAAAGAACTTCCCGACATTCAAAGGTGCGTTGGTAACATTGAGAGAGAAATTCTCATTGTTCCGGAATCTCCACTTGGCCAGTGTATTCTAGAAGGGTTCACATGTGTCATGCTTCGGATCCAAGTGTCCATTTGACATCTACATGACTAGAAAACATGTCTTGCCTATTTTTGGAATGCAATTTATTGCAAAAAAACCTTAGATCTGTATTCAATTTATAGATGAACTGTAGGTTTTTTTGCAATAAATTGCATTCCAAAAATAGGAAAGACATGTTTTCCAGTCATGTAGATGTCAAATGGACACTTGGATCTGAAGCATGACACATGTGAACCCTTCTAGAAGACACTGGCCAAGTGGAGATTCTGGAACAATGAGAATTTCGCTCCCAATGTGACCAACACACTTTTGAATGTCAGGAAGTGCTTTGCAGAGCAGCCTTGAATGGGGCTACCTACATATGCAACGCACTTAGGCCCATTAGAGCCTGCGTTGGTGAGCTCCCACATGTTTAATAATAAGCTTCAAACCATGGAAAAATCTTGCTTGATGAAAGTCTTGTTTGATTCATGTTGTTTCCTGTCTTAGGTCATATAGCAACTGAGATGATAGGGAATGATAGACCCTTTGATCATCGGTCCTGGAGATGATGCCTAGTTAACCAAGTCATTTGGAATGGTGCCCAAATTGACCTATAACAGAGATATCTCTTTCTAACATCTCAAGTTGAAATACAAAAAACAACAGAAGAATTAGCAGATAAACCAGCACAGGCATTAAAGCTAATCACTTTCTTAAACAGTAAGAATAGGACTGAGCTAGAATAATTGAAGATACAGGACAAGACAGAGACTATATTGCTAATCAAGAAAGTATTGACAAATAAAACTCTAATGAACAACTTGAAAGAAAAATGTGATGCCATGAATTTTTCCATTACCAAGTTTTTAGCAAAGTACACTATGCTAAGACAAGCTGGCATTCCAAACATTCATTTCTTCAATGATAAGTTGATGGACCAAAAAGAATATGAAAAGAAGATAAGAGACCATGCCAAAGAACAGGTTAATAAGCCACTGCCACGGGGCTCTCTAATAGGGAAAGTTGTTCTCCAATACATTGAAGATTTATTCTTCCTTCAGAATGAAATCAAACATTTGTTTGTAATTAAACCAAATTTTTCCAAGTATACTGATGCAAATGATAACTTCAGAAAGCTCAAGAGTGTAAAAATACTAGATGTTGAACAATGGTAGACTTTTACAGATTTATTGTAGCAGCAAAGAAGTAAAACAATGAAAGAAAGTACAGATGAAGCAGTCAGTCTGGGAAGGAAACAAATAAAACAGTTGTTTGATTTTTATTTTTTAATGCTGAAAAGTCTCTTTTTACAGCAATTGAAGGTTAAAATATCAGTTTAAAGAGTATCAAGGTGAAAGAGCAAATTCAAAGTGTATCAGAAAGAAAAGCAACAATCAGCTGATTTTGACTGTTGTAATTTCCCTTTTTATAGCAGTAACATGATAAATAAACAGCGTGAAAGAACCTCAGGGATGAAGTAAAATGTCAAAGAGTATCAGTGAAGTCATCTTCCAAAAAGATATTTTGCAATATGCCAGCAAACATGAACAACTATTCAACAAACAGTTTTGTTAGATAAGATAGATCTATTTTTTCTAGATAAGAGGACAGGTTGCTAAAGTTGTTAAGGAGCTGTCCCTCTTAATGTGTAAAGATATTTTATATTTCCTAGAATTATTCCTACATCTCTCTAGGACATTTGTAATAAACATTTTTATAAATACTTCAGTTAATGAAGTGTTTAGGGTGGAATAAAATTGCTAAGAACATTATAGACATTTTTTTGGTACGTTGGAGGCTCACATGTGTTGATTTCAAAGCAGCAGTCTAGACAATAGCCAATTAGGCTTCATAATTCAGGATTCATGCGATAATTTGAAGATTAAAGTGCATTTATCTTGTCATTCTTTCCATTCTGAGTTACATACAATTTCATATATGTTGTTCAGTCTTAATGATTAATTAGGAGAATTACTTCAGGACTAGTGTAAGAACTCCCTGTCTTAACTACTTAATCATTTAAATGTTTTCTGTTGATTTCTGGATTTAGGAATTCTTAATTGCTCCTAGTCCCATTTGACCCCTGCCTCCTTCCTCTTTTTCTGGATCAAAGGATCCTTCATTTCCCTTTATCCCGAAGCAAGCCATTTCATCAAAGCAATCTATCCAAATCTCTGAGGGTTATCTACCTTGCCCTTAATACATTAGCATCCTTTTGGCCTTGCCTTCTAGTTCTGCTTGCTAGACTTTGACTCCATAGCCCAATGGACTAGTAGATCCCTCTTTAATTTGTCTTTAAGTAATCTTATTTTCCACCAAACATTTCAAAACCAAAACCAATTTGAACTATCATAACTAGCCTAAAATATTAAACAAAAACAAAGGCAAATCATAAAGAGAGAGCCCTCTCTGAAATTTAGGAAGGCTAGATCCTAAATTTCCAAAGTAGGTTTGTGGTTACCCCTAGTTTTCTTAAGCTAAAAAAATCAAAAGCCCACAATCTTGAGAATTTACTAGGGTGATAACAAATGGTATACAAAATCTTTACTTCAACAACTTTGTTGCTTGGATCACATCACTTTATAGGGCATTATAGACCTTTAGCACCTTGTTTGGTGGGAGATTTTAGTTGACTTATAACATTATTAAAACTCAAAATGGGTTTGGGTTCACTCTTGTTCATTCACATCATTTTAAAGGTAAATTTTAATCATTATATAATTTTTTTTTAAAGGCTTTGTATTATTGGACTTGAGAAGCAGAGTTTTCCTTCTACAATTCCAAATTGTAGGTATTTATCTCATTGGACTTGTCATGTATCATCTACTTCCACTTTTGTTGTTGTTAAGAAATGTATGTTTCTACAAAACCTTATGGATTTCTCCACCTCATATGTAATAACATGTTTCCCTTTCTTCTAGAACCGGTAGAGGCCAATGCTTTGGGATCATTAGTATGGCCTTATTATCATAGTCTTGTTTTATTCTACTTCTATTACAAGCGTATGTAATAATCATGTCTTACTCAATATATTAGTTATTGTGTAAGTAAAGTTTTGTCTTAATTGGATGATAAATTCTTTCAAATACTAATTGTCCTTAACTTGGTTTATTGGTGGAGAGATTTTCTCAACCTCTTTATTTTTAGCTGGAAAATGGTTGAATATTTTATTTGTATAAATATGTGACAAATAATTAATGGAAATCATTCAGAGCCTTCATTTTCACAATTTGTATGTTGCTACGTTTTTTTTTCAATAAATCCTTATATCAAAAGTAAGAATTGTTACTTATTGAATTCATAACTTTTTGGCAAAGGTAAATTGGATTTTATATGATTTTATATGTTTTTTTCTCATTCATGATTATGAACATAACTTTCTTTTCATGGAGGCTCTAAACCAAGTAAAGATTACTTATTGACTTATTTTTTAGGATATTTAAACATTTAGAAGTTAGTTAATATCAACTTAGTTTAAATTATCTCGAGGAAAAATGTGCTTATTAAGTATTCATTGCAATTTTATAATATGGAAATCATGATTTATCTTGTAGACATAAAGTGATCCGATGAATCCTATTCTCCTCAATGCTAATTGTTATATTGATCAATGACTTCACACCCAATTGGACATCTATTTCAGAAAAAGTCAAAGGAGAGAGAGAGAGTGAAGAAGTGGCAGTTATTCGACCTCCTATACATGTATAAATAGAATTTCAACCTCATTTTCTCATCAATCATCACTTTGATTTCTATGCAAGAATAAGTGGAATTTTAGCAAAGTAAAAGGAGAGAGGGAGTGAAGAAAAAGGAGAGATAAATCTTATTTTTCTGTCCTAGTTTCTACTCACAAGTGCGAGTTTTCTGAGGCAACTTTAGCGGTATTGTAGGCTTGAAATTATAGGGCTGAAATTTTAAGAGATGACCAAATTTCAGATGTTTGACCAGCTTTGAATATGTTGACTGGCCTATTGGAAGAATAATTAAAGGATGGTTGACTTAGGGTCTTTGTGGTAATCTTTGTCTTGGTCTTGAATCTTGGATATCTCACTTTGATCTAACTCTATAAGAAGAGGATTTTCTTGGGTTTTCCCCCTTGTGGGTTTTTTCCTTGGCTTGGAGCCTACATCATTATATTCTTTGTCTCTTGTAATATTCATCTTTTATATGTTTTGATAATTTTTTGATGAAAAGAACATAATAAAAGAAATAATAAGCCAAAAAAATTTCACAAGCAACTATCAAGTAAGAGAAATCAACCCTAATTTTCTAGCTTATTAGTTATTTGTTGATGATTTATTGTGAGAAACTCACATGAAAATTATTTTCCTTCTACATTAATATATTTCCTCAAAAAAAATTACAGTTTTAAAAGTTCTCCGTAAAATCAAGCAAAATGCATTTTCAAGGGATTTAAGAGCATAATCCCTACTTAATACAGTGATGATAACAAGAATTTCTACCTTCTCTTAACTTTCTTAAGAATCCTACCTAGGCATCAAAAATTTTACTCAAGCATTAATTGCAAGGGATGCAACACATTGATCTTGGGCTTGAGATGAGGTAAACATAAACATAACTATAAGGGATTCTCCTATGGTTCCCACTATGGTAACTTCACTACATAGCACAAACATATTGGCTCTTCTTTGTTACAAAGAAATGGTGATTCTTCTTCTTTAACAAGCACAACTACAATTTTATTTTGATTTAATTTTTTGATAACCTTAAACTATGGGTGTAATACTTATTTAGTAATGAATGTGGCCCTTGTAGGGCTAAGGCTCTGTTTGGGGGGAAATTTCTTCCATGAATTGATTAGATGTGGCTTGGCATATTTTTCCAAACTTTCAACAAGTCCTTCAAATTCTATTGGAAATGGTATAATGGTGTCTTTGTTGAATATTTTATTAGGAGAAAAATGATCAAATTTACAACACTTCAATGTATGGTAGTGAAATCTTTCCCAAAGAGTTTTATTTTTTAGTTTTTCTGCAAATGGTGTGCCACAAAGAGATATGGACAAGGGTTAAGTTTCATAGCAATTTTGGAAAAATGTGTCCAAAGGTCAACAATAGACAAGGTTTACTAATAAAAACTATGGTCGGGGCATTTAATAGTATCATTATCTTTGGATGGATATGTCTTCGATGATATTATAATACCAATGTAATGAACAAAAATTCATTTATAGGAAAATATTTATCATAAGAAAAATAACATAAAAGAATCCATATATACAAAATACCTTCTAGACATGTGACCATTTTTTTAGTATTAACAATGAATTTATGTTTGTTACAGTGATAAGCTACTTTGGAGTCCCTTTGAAAAAATGGTATACAAACTCTTTACTTCAACGACTTTGTCGCTTGGATTGCATAGCTTTATATGGCATTATAGCCCTTTAGTGCCTTGTTTGGTGGGAGTTTTTAGTCGACTTAGAGAGTTATTAAAATTCAAAATGGGTTTGGGTTCACTCTTATTCATTCACATCATTAAGGTGAATTTTCTTCATTACAAAATTATTTTTGCGGGGCTTTGTCTTATTGGATTCGTGAAGCAAAGTTTGGCTTCCACAATTCCAAATTGTAGGTATCTATCACATTGGACTTGACATGTATCATCTACTTCCGTTGTTGTTGTTGCTAAGCAAGGTATGTTTCCAGATCAAGAATGATGGATTTCTCCACCTCATATGCAATGGCATTTTTAAGTTCTTCTAGAAGCAATAGAGGCCAATTCTTTGGGATCATTAGTACGGTCTTATGATCATAGTCTTTTTTCATTCTTCTTCTATTACATGCATATGTAATAATTGTTTCTTACTCTAATTCATTAATTAGTTATTGTGTAAGTAAAGTTTTGTATTTATGTGAGTTGTCCTCTTATAAGTTTTAAGAGGTTACTCACTCTTTAATTAGATGATAAATTATTTCAAATAATAATTTCCCTTAACTTGGTTTATCGGTTGAGGTATTTTCTCAACCTCTTTATCTTTAGTTGGAAAATGGTTGAACATGTTATTTGTATAAATATGTAACAAATCATTAATGGAAACATTCAAAGTCTTCATTTTCACAATTTTCATGTTGCTACATTTTTTGTTCCCTAAATCCTATATCACAAAATCAAGTAAGAATTGTTACTAATTGAATTCATAACATTTTGGCAATGAGAAATTTGATTATGTATGATGTTATCCAATTTGTTCTCATTCATGGTTATGGGCATATATTTCTTTAAATGGAAGCTCTAAACCAAGTAAAGATCAGTGATTGAGTTATTTTTTAGGATATTTAAACATTTAGAAGTTAGTTACATTTATCTCTAGGTAAAATGTGTTTCTTTAGTATTCATTGCAATTATTTAATCAGAAAATCATGATTTATTTAAATCCAATTAATTAAAGTGATCTGACAGTTTATATTCTCCTCAATGCCAATTGTTATATTGATCCATGGCTTAACAACTAACTAGACCTCTATTTAAAGAGTATGGAGGGTAATTTGTTGATGATTGATTGTAAGAAACTCATTCGTAAATTATTTTCCTTCTACATTAATTTACTTCCTTAAGAAATATTTGTGTAGCCTTGAGCACATTGTTCGAGCTTGGTACGTTAAAATGGATAGCTTTCTTCTTGGTTGTCGCTTTATTAGGTGATACTTTGACCCTGATGCCTATACCAAGAATATGGGTAGTCGTCTCATAATTTGTATTCTTTATATTGATGACCTTATACTCATTGGTAGTGACCAAGAAATTTTAACCAATGTGAAATCCAACCTTAAGAAAAAAATCAAAATGAAAAACTTAGAACATTTTCACTATTTTCTGGATCTCCAAGTTTTGTGAACTGAGGGAATTTCCCTTTCCCATACTATGTATGCATGTGACCTTCTTTGTTGCTTTCACATTGAAGATTGTAAATTGATCCCCTCTCCCTTCCAGTCTAAAGTCAAAATTTCTCCCCCTTGTACTAGACACAAAGTAAATGCCACTTTGTATTATTTCAATCAATTGGTATCCTTTTGCATTGGACTCAACAATATGGATATTTACTTCGTTGCTGGTATTATTCCCTGATATATGAAAACAACCAATAAGAGCCATTGGAAAGCAGCGAAAATATTAGTATATTCAAGCTATAGTTCAATTTGAAATATATTATAGCTCGTGGGGGGCTCCTTTGTTTGTTGGTTTTATTTATTCTGATTATGTTGGCAATATTGATGATTGAAATTCCATTGTAGGTTTTGTTTTCAATGTCGGTTCCATTCAGATTTGAGATTCTACCAACAACATTCAACCAAACTTTGGTGTGACAATCAAAGTGTCATTAATCTCATCCAAACACAAATCAACATCAACATAGAAAACACATTTAACTACACAAGAACTTCAATAAAAGGCTTCTTCATAATCACGTTGTATAAGATCAAGTTGTAGAAATTTTCACAAAGTCTCTTATAGAAGTGAAGTTTTCTAACTTTTGATCTCTATTATACATTCAAAAAGTAATCATTAAGGAGGGGGTGGGGTCTAATGCCTCCTTCCTTCTCCTATAGTGTTACATTTGCAATTTTTTCAATCCTATAGCAAGTTGCTCTTGTTGATTTTTGGGTAGTTGTAGGAGATATTCCCCAAATACACAAGTTAAAAGAAAGAAAGAAATTAAATTTTAAATTAAAAGAAAGAAAATTTAATTAATTTTATATTAAATTTTCAAAGAGAGAGGCACCCTAAAATCACTATAAAAAAACACTTGAACTCATCATTTTCATACACTCTCATCAATCACTCATCACTCACATTTTTCTCTCTCACACACGCTAAGTAATATGAGGAAGAGATCGAAGTTTCTAAGAAATCAATTTTCTAAGACAACCAATATTTGACGAGTTTAATTTTTTGGGTGTAATTACTTAATGATGGTCTAGAGTGTGTTAAAGTAATACCATATATCATTGGAAGTAATTATCAATTGCAGAAAATTGTGCTTGTCTAATTAGCACTCAAAAATCAACATGGTATCAAAGCATAAATTATGGTGGGCAGTGTTAAATTTTTGGGGTTGTTACAGACTTTATGGACAACATATTTACTTTTACTCCTACCTAAATTTATGCAAAGAATTGCATAAATTATGGTGGGTTGGTAATAGTTTAATTACTGAAATATTTACCTTTTTAATTTTACCTAAATTTATGCAAAGAATCACATAAATTATGGAGGAACAATTGAACAAAGTCAAACACTATGTGGGTGCATATAGCCTAATTCCAATGGAGTAAAATACAAATTTTAATATGAGGAGATATTTTATGCGGGGTGAATAGCAACATATATCCACTAATGTTCATAAGAAATTAACCTAGGATATTTAAAGGGCATCTTAGAGGATTCTCCCAAGATCAAGAATAAACTTAGCAAGAGTGATTTGTGTTTGAGAGGGAGAAATTGTACAAACATCTAGAATTGTGCCAAATGATCAGAAGAGCTCATAGTTCAAAGGGAGTAGAGAGTCAGGTAGAACGGAAGGATGTGGCCTACTAGAGATCCAAAGTGCCTCAAATGATGGTGAGGAGAAGGGGGCTCCCAAGGATGTGGGTTCGGGTCCTTCTGTACTTGTGGAACATCCTTTAGATAATTAGGAATACCTAGAAGGGCCCATTGAGCTAGTGGGTAGGGTCGTTGTTCTAGAATCCAAGAAGAGGTTAGCATGGCTTCGAAGTACATTGCAGGATGCAGAGGGGCATGCAACTCCTCGTGACACTTTCAGGGAAAACAAACATCCTAAGAAGTACTTGAGATATGAAACACTTATGAGTCACACCATTGATTTCGAGCCATCCAACTATAAGGAGGTTGTTGACAAACAAGTTTGGAAGGATGCCATGATGGAGGACTATCAATCCATCATGAAGAATGATGTGTGGACAATTTTCTTAAGACTTAAGAGGAAGTCAGTGGTGACTTCCAAGTGGGTCTACAAGATTAAGCATGTGGTAGATGGCAGCATAGAGAAGTACAAAGCAAGATTTGCGGCAAGAGGGTTCTCCCAGAAAGGGCTAGGACTATGAAAATACATTTTCTCTAGTCGCCATATACACTTATATTAGAACTATTATTTCTATTGATTCTATTATGGGTTGGAAATTGCACCAGATGGATGTGAAAACTGCTTTTCTCAATGGATTGATTGAGGAAGAATTTTAAATATGTTGGGTGTGGAGACTGATTTCTTCTTTATTTAGATGTATCATAGTTTTGGACCTGAACGATGCCTGGGGGGTCTAGGGGGGGGCTTTCGGGGGCAGTGCCCCCAAAGCTAAAAACATATGTAAAATTTCCTTGTAAAAGTATTATAATTTCTTGTCAATTTGGTTTGTTCATTAGGCGGATGATCTGACGGTAGAAGTTATGTTTAATTTAGGGTTTTTTTCCCTACAAGCCAGCCCCTCATTTTGTATGAGGGAATTTTATTGTGGTTGTGTATTGTATGTGTATTCTCAGAGCGAGAAATAGATAGGCCCGACTGTGAGAGAGAACAGAGGATATTACAGTGGATCTGATGTAGGTTGTGTCTCTTCATTTAGTTGGATAATACAAAGAAAGGACTGGTCGTTCGGGGTGGACGTAGCCCAAATTGGGTGAACCACGTATATATGTGTCTCTCTTGTTTTATATGTTTTCTATTTTTGTGTTTCCGCATATTTTATGTGTTGCATTGCTCTTTAATATATAATTTTATAAAAAAATAAAGAAACCTCGGGGATTTGAGGTACATGAGAAGGAGTCTCATGTTTGTGGACTAAAGCAGGGTTTCTACGGACTCAAGAAAGCACCTCGAGCTTGGTATTCTCGGATTTAGGGATACTCGATGAGTCTTGGTTTCACAAAGAGTGATGATGATCTCAATATTTACTACAAGGTTGTTAAAAGTGAGTTAGTGATCTTGTTGTTATTTTTTGATGACTTGTTTTTGACAGGAGAAAAAATCTCATTGATCAAAGTAAGAGGGTGTTGAACTCTAAGTTTGAGATGAAGGATATAGGTTTGATGCATTACTTATTGGGATTATAAGTGTGGTAGAAGTAGGGTTAGATCTTCCTTGGTTAATGGAAGTATATTATTATGATCCTTCAGAGATTTGGGATGATGGACTACAAGTCCATGGCACTCCCATGGTGACCAAGTTGAAGAATTTGAAAGGATTTGACTCAAATTTGGTGGATCCCTCTATGTATTGACAATTGATTTGATCCTTGATGTATTTGGTTAATACTAGACCTGATATTTTCTTTTCAGTGAACACTCTGAGCCAATTTGTGGTGGAATCTAGGGATTATAAGTGTGGTAGAAGTAGGGTGAGATCTTCCTTGGTTAATGGAAGTATATTATTGAGATCCTTTAGAGATTTGGGATGATGGATTACAAATCCATGGCCACTCCCATGGTGACCAATCTGAAGAAGATGAGAGGCTCTGACTCAAATTTGGTGGATCCCTCTATGTATCGACAATTGAACTGGTCCTTGATGTATCTGGTTAATACTAGACTTGATATTTTCTTTGTAGTGAACACTCTAAGCCAATTCATGGTGGAACCTAGGCATGTCAATTAGATTGTGGAAAATCATGTGTTGAGATATATATGCGGTACAATTAGTTATGGATTGAGATATGTCTTAAATGGTGAAGTACAACTACAGGGATACTCATATTTTCATTGGGCAAGAAGTGTTGAAGACAGGAAGAGCACATAAAAATATTTCTTCTGTTTGGGTTTTTCTATGATATCCTGGATGAGAAGGAAGCATACATCTATCGCACTCAACACTGCAAAGGTTGAGTATATTGAAACTATTCTAGAGAGTTGTGAAGCAGTGTAGTTACATACGCTACTCACGGGATTGTTTAATTAGGTGTTGGAGATGACCGTGATGACAAGTCGAAGCACATTAAGATGAAGTACCACTACATTCGAGACATGGTACAGAAGGGATAAGTGAGATTCCAATACATTTCTACATACGAGCAGGTTGCTGACATTCTCACAAAGCCTCTGTCCTGAATGAATTTTGTATACTTCAAGGACAAGCTTGGAGTGGTTCAAAATGTCTCCCTCATTGAGAGGGGGTGTTAATGTTGTAACATCAGGGTAGACATTATTCCTAGGTGAAGGGTATTGACTAGGTTTCATGTAATGTGGCTAAGGAGAATGGCCCAGATAGCATCAGGACCCAGCGTTCTCCCTTGGTCAAAATGTTCTGACCATATTACCAAGAGTTACTTGGCTAGTGGGTAAAGTGAGTGCCTCAAATCATCGGGTAAGTATTTTTACCATTCAAATGTTATGTGATGACATGGGGGAATGGTAAATGGGCTCATGGTTTCACCATTGGTTAGGAAAAATTGACCTGGTTCCAAGTGACGACTTGGTTAGTTAGTGACTCAGGACTAGTTTTGTTTTACCCCGCTCACGGGGTACCTGGCCGTATTTCCAAAGAGTATTTATCTAGTGGTTGAATAGATCCTTTGCATCATGTTGATGTGGAATGTTTTCAGTGTGGTTCTGGAATAGAACATGAAGTGGATGGATACATTAACATAGAAGTCCCATTCCATCTTTTCTTCAGATGGAAAAAAAAAATCAGCTAAGTGGATATCTTGAGGAAGTCAAGGTGAATACCTCCCTAGCTAAGATGGAGTGTTGATTCTTGGGTAGTTGTGGGAGGTATTACCCTGCTACACAAGTTAAAAGAAATAAAAAATAAAGTCTAACTTAAAAGAAAGAATTTTAAATTTAAATTTAATTTTCAAGGATATGTGCCTCTTGGGCACCCTAAAATCACTATAAAAAGACACTTTAACTTCTCATTTGCATAAACACTCATCACTCACATTTTTCTCTCTCACACGTGGGAAGTAATTTTAGGAAGAGGTCGATGTTTCTAAGGAGTTGAATTTCTAGACAACCAATATTTGAACAGTTGAATTTTTTGAGTGTAATTACTTAATGATGATTTGGAGTATGTTAAAGTAACATCATATATCATTTGGAAGTAATTATCAATTGCAGAAAATTGTTCTTGTATAATTAGCACTAGAAAATCAACAGTTCTTAAGAAGGTATGTTAAAATATTTAGACAATTAGGAGTTAGTTAAGATCAATTTGGTCTAATGTGTCTTTCGGTAAAATTTATTTTTCTAATGTGTATCTTTAGCATGCATTGTAATTATATAATCCAATGATCACAATTATGTTTGAAATATAAAGTGATCCAATAGTTCATCTTATTCTCATAATATTAAATCTAGGGACGGGGGGGGGGAATATGTATACCTTTGTAGACTTTGGAAATCAAATCCTTGCACGAAGATGGCTCCCCTATCCCACAAGAAAGGAGGTATGATCTAGATTTATTCAGGAATGCAATAAAATACAGAAATAGAAATAAACATAGAGATGCAACAGAAATAATACTTCGTTTCATTAATATCAAATAACAGAAATATGATTATAGACATAATGGAAATAAACTAGCTAGGGCACTGGTAGCTTACCTTTGAGAAGAGATGTGGCAACTACAAGCCTCTGAACAGTGTTACAATGAGGCTCGAGGGCCTATTTATTATTGAGAAACAATGGAAAACTCTAAACATCCAAATACCTAACCCTAGGAGATGAAGCGCCAAAACTACGGTCCCCGTTTGGGTAAATTAGTGTTTCAACTTCTCGAGGACGTAACTTTGGCATATGATCTTCATTTGACGCGCACCATACATCATTAAAAATTTCTATCTGAGGAGTAGCAACTGTTGTAGCTCCTAGTGACAGCCTTGAGTTTAAAAATACCAGTGCCTATAACATCTTAAAAATTAGAGGTTAAAAGTGGACAATTGTATGAAATTCCTCTGACAAAATATGGAATAAGAGAACAATGGTTTCGGTGGTTCATGGATGGAGAAGACCTTGGAGTTGATTCATGTGAATTCCTTATATTGTGAGAGGGCTCAAGGGGTTTTGAGACTGATGGATTTTAAATGGGCCAAGTATAAAACAATCAACAAAAATTTTAAAATATGCAGAGGTGTTGAGAGAGGACAGAGAAGGAACCCACAAGAGACAGGCTTAAAATATTTAAGAACATGTCCCCTATGAACTTAGAGGAAACGAATATGAATAAGATATGGACAAAAACAGAGGTTCGTGGAGGGCGAATTAAGGGAGTGCAACAAGCTTAAAACATGAGCGTTATACAGACACGAATTTGTTGGAAATATTGTCATTGATGGCAAAGACAGAAGCAAAGTAGCAGAGAGGCAGCAGTAAGAAAGCATAAAAGGAGCACAAAGGAGATAGACATGAAGCAGAGGCAGTATTAGAAGAGCCATTTGATTGGATATCTGGAGAGACAAAGTAGTGAGGTTGAAAGGGCCACTGAGTTGAAGATCTGGCCAAAACAAGGAGGTTGTGTAAGTAAATTCAGTTGTGTATGTAAAAGGATTTGTTTCAGTATTATATGGATATTGTTGACCTAAATTCTATGTGAAAGAGCTTTGATTTCAATAAGAACTTGTATGAGAACCAATGAGGTGAGACTCTGTAATTGGGGGTCTAAATGGGTCCTATGTGTTATTGAAGAAATCAACATTCATGTCGATGTTGTGGTGTGCAATTATCTGTGCACTGATTGCATATGTGAGTCGATCAGGGTTTATAAAAAGATTTGAATAAACTCTGTGGCAATGGATTTTGTGTATAAATTGAAGGAATTGATGGTTTCCGAGATGTGATGGTTTTGAATGTAGTAAAGATTATATAGTTTTGTGCGAATGGGCTTTGAACTTCTAAAGCACAGTTTGGGAACAGGTGAAGTGAGCATCAGAGTTTAAGTTGTGATGGACCGAAGTACAGTGATTAGTTTGTGGAATCACGAACTTCAATGTGCAGTTAGAAGCGGAACTGGGACAGGGTGGAATTGTGCGATGGAGGTTAGAACCCCGAACATGCAATGGAAAGTTGATATTTTATATCACAGCAGAATTGAAGACGCAGAATAAATCATAATTTATTTGCAATGGAACCATGGTGAAGGGTGAATAAGAAGAGCGGGGGCAGAGTTATATATATAGTAAAGGCGCTAAAGAATTGGCGTAACCCCGAGTTAAAAATGGAACCATGATTTGTGAATAGTGAAGGCGGTTTGGAAGGGAAACCCAGTAGTATCGTGCGACCGTTCAAATGGTAAGTGGCATTCCTCAAAAAAATGTGATATACCCCGTCACTCGACACGTATCCTAAAGTGGTATTCAATTACCACTTTCATCGCGTAATTTTTGAGAATTAAATCTCAAGCAAGTTTATTGCGCGATTACCATAGGATGAGTGTTCAAATGAGTTTTGGAATGCGAGAAGATGTTGACCGTCAGATCTTTGCGATGGATAATGAGGGTGTGGGCCCCGAATGTTATTTTATGTTGGCACTGAAATTTTAATTAATGTTGTGAAGATTTGATGTTGGGTTAATGTTAAAACATTAATATGGTTCGAGCATAGTGTGATAAACAAAGTTGACATTTGTTATTGATATGAGTTGAATATGATGTGGGGACAATGTTAAAGGTGCAGTGGTTTATGTTTTAGCCAAGGTCGAAGACATATATTAATTGAATATGATGCCGGAAATTAAAATAAGGTAAGAACCTTATGATTAGAGGATAAGCTACATATGCCATGGGACCGAAAGGTTCATCTTAATATAAGTGTTGTGACATCCGATGGTAATTGCGATGATCGAGGGTTTATTATGATGTTTCATAACCTTTGAATGAAAGGTGTAATATGTGTTAATATATTATGTTGAGGTGATAAAGCCATGGGCATATATTTGATGGTAGATATGTTGTGGCTCATCATATAATGAGTTTATCAATAAAGTTCAAACGTTGAAAGGAAATTCACACAAAAATTCCGAATACCTTTGGGAGTCAAGTATAAATCGAATATTTATTCGATCTCATGAATGGGTTCAATGCAAGTCAAACATTATTCGACTTCAATAGAATGGGTTTATTAAAGGTGAAAGGTGACTTGTGAAACCGTTACCAACATTGATGTGCAATGGTATTTCTCTTAACGTTTAATATATGTGGGACCCCAGAAATTTAATACACATTGGCCTTTGGTTTTAATCGAAGTTGGGATTGATAAAGCATTGGCACATATGTTGATATCTAATTAATCAAGGTCTGAAGTATCGTATATAGAGGAAACTCCGCATATGAATTCATGAAGTGGGTTTAGACCATGGTTTAAACATTTATTGAAACAAGTCAAGTTTCTGCATATTAATGTAATCTGAGGAATATGGTTTGAACCACAGAAAGAAAAGGCAAGCTTCCACATTTATTTAAATTGCCCAGTTTAGAAAAAAAGAAAAGCATTAGCATGTAAAGATTTCCAGACTTTGAGATTTATTTGGGGCTAAACTTGTAAAGTAGTTATATATGCAGCAGATACACAATTACAGTGAATAGGAGAGTATGCAGAAACTGAAAAAGACAGTGACAGTAGCAAAAAAGACAAACACACAGTGAACCAAGAACTGAAAGGGTTGAATGAGATATATCAGCTACAAATGTAAATTTAAATGTTTTAATTAATTTTATATTGTTTGTGATGCAAAGGAAAGTCTCCGTAGGCAAACAAAACTCCACTATAAAACTGAAATTTGTGCATATTGCTATATTCCTCTGAATGAGCTGGACAAAGAAATGAGAAGGCAGAAATCAAAGAGTCATGGTTGTTCACTTCAAATTCCCTAAGGAATACAAACAGTCATAAGGTAATCTCTATAATTAATGTCACAAACATATGCATAGAGAGGTTAGAGAATGGAGAAATGAGGCAGAGAGGGTAAGAAGAAGGAGGAGCAGATAGAGAAGTTGTGTAGACTCAGAGATGATAAAAGGCAGATATGAAGGCTAGTAGACAACAGTGAAGAAGGTACATAACAGAGCTGATATCTAGGTAAATCAACAAGTGGTTTTTATGAAAGAGTGAGGAAGTTGGTGCATCCATATCAAGTTGTAGCTTGATATATGTTAGTTGTTGCTAGCATAGGTAGGAGCCTCCTGTAGGTTGTAGCCTGCAGAAAATAGAGGGAGTTGGAGCTTCCTTGCAAGTTGTAGCTTGCATAATTGAGGTAGGAGCCTCCTGTAGGTTGGAGCCTACAGAAAATCAGTGGTGAGAAGGAGTTGGAGCTTGCCTTTGCATCACAACAATAATAAGATGTGGTTTTCTCCCTTATGGGTTTCCACTTATATTTGGTGTCTATGTGCATGATGATCATGTGTTGATACTCTGTATTTAATCTACTTAATACCTGCTACTTACTAATTAAGATTGTGGTTTCACTGTACATTAAGTTAATCATGAAATGAAGATGTAAATAAGTGTAATTGAAATTTTTACAAGACCATGAATGCATTAAACTGATTCACCCCCCCTCTCAGTTTAACAAAGGATTCAAAAATTGGTATCAGAGCTGGTTCCTTTTGTATCAGTTTAACAACTGGAAGGAGATCATATGTCCCCACGATGGCTAGTCTAGAAGGATGCTCAACAAATAAAGCCCCTTTGTTCACCGGTACAAATTATGCCTTCTAGAAAATAAGAATGAGGACGTACATAATGTCTCTAGGAATAGAATTTTGGGCTGCAGTGGAATTGGGATATGCCCCAAAGGATTCTAACTCAGAGAAAGATGCCAAACAAGATTTTGTAGCTAATGTAAAAGCCATGAATGCACTCTTAGGTGGACTGGGTGAGGCAGAATTTATCAAAGTAATGCACAACAATACTGCCAAAGAAATATGGGATACACTAGAAAACATCCATGAGGGAGACAAAAAGGTGAAGATAGCCAAACTTCAAGTCTATAGAGCTCAGTTTGAAAATATAAAAATGAATGATGATGAAGACATTGCCAGCTTCTTTTTAAAGGTTGCAGAAATTGTGAATAACATGAAAGCTCTAGGAGAAACCATAAAAGAATGTGTAATTGTTCAAAAGATTTTAAGATCTTTACCATCCATCTTTAACCCCAAGGTTTCTGCCATAGAAGAAACAGCTGATTGGGAAACTTTGACCATGAACCAATTACTTGGAAACTTAAGAGCCTATGAGATGAGACTGCCACAGAGGAAGTCAAATGTGAGGGAGGCAGCCTTTAAGATAGAGAAGAACAAAGAAGAAAAAGAATATACATGCTCCTGCTCTGATGAAGAAGAGGCCAAATTTATCAGAAGATTAGATAGAGGCTCAGGCAAGTATAACGGTAAGCTTCCATTTAAATGCTTTAAATGTGGAAGAGTTGGACACTATGCTTCTAAGTTTCCTTAGAAGAAGACAAATAATCAGACTCAAGAGACAGAGAAAACCATATCAAAGAACTGGCAGAAAGGGAATAGATACAGGAGAAAATAATTTTATGCTCAGCAAGATAGCAGTGCATCTGAAAAGTCAGATGAAACCTCAAATGAAGAAGGAACCTCTAAATTTGTATTGATGGCCAAGGAAGAGCTTGACGGATTCCTTCTAGAAGATGAGGAAGAAGGTGAAGTTGATATTGAGGGGGAGCTAAGAAGTGCCCTGGAGGAAATAGACAGAATTAGACTAAAGTGCATAAAACATAAAGACATTCTCCTCAGATATGTGAGAGAAGAACAAAATTCAGAAGACCTCATTCAGTTGAAAGTAGAGCTTGAAGAAGCCAAGAAGGTAGAAGACACTCTACTTAAGCAAATTGAGGATAAAATTCAGAAGCAAGAGAAATTGGAAGAAGAAGTAGTATGCTTGAGGAAGAAATTAGAAAACACCCAAAGGAAATTGTCAATAAAAACTCCTCAAATGACAAGCTCTGATAAGTTGAATAAAATACTAGACGCTCAAAGATCTCCTCTGATAAAAATTGGGATAGGTTATGAAGGAGAAACAAGTAAAGTCAAAGAAAAAGATAACAGGAATATCATTTTTGTAAAAGTTGTTAAGGATAATGAAGCAGCTCAGAAAGTTCCTACAAAAGTAGAAGCCTGCAATGAAGTAAACAGAAACAAGAAGGAACCTCAAATGACAAAGAATGAAGTAAATAAACAGTCAACTGAAAAAGGATCATATACTCCTAAATATATAAAATTTGGAAGCTATTAAAGGAGATTCTTCCCCCCTATGAAAAATGTCACTTGTTATGCCTGCCACAAACTGGGACATATTGCTGCATACTATCATAAAAGGAGAATCGATTCCAACCAGCAAAGGACGAAAAAAGTGAAAAGACTACCTCAAGCAAACAAATGGAGAAGACAACCCTTCATCAGGTACGCTAATTGTTTTTGTGGGTATTGTTTTTACTGTAAGGAGTTCGGCCATAAAGCCAAGCAGTGCAGAACGAATGGAAAAAGACTGATGTATGGAAACTCAAGGAGATGGATGAACAATGGAGAATTCACTCATGTACATAATTCATTCAGAAACATAATCAAATGCTTTGATTTCCATCAAGTTGGGCACAAGTGTCACAAATGTCATCTCAGAGAATGTGGTCCATCATCTCAGGAAAGGTACCAAACAAAAGGAAGCATGCAGTGGAAAAAGAAGTTGAATAAGTGTGACCTAGCTCTAATAGCTCAAGATTAGAAAAGCTAGTGGTATTTGGACAGTGGATGTTCAAAACATATGACTGGAGATTGAAGCAAGTTTGTAACCATTGATGAAAAGAAATATGGTAATGTAACATTCGACAATGATAAAGCAGGGAAAATCAAAGGGAAAGGCTCAGTCAGTGGGGATAATGGCAGAGGAAAGGCTCAAGAGGTACTATTTGTGGATGGGTTGAAAGCCAATCTACTAAGTGTCAGTCAAATGTGTGACAAAGGTTGTGAGGTTATTTTTAGAGCACAAAGACATAAATGCAGATCAGCTTCACAGAAAGACGCCGTCAAGGTATTCGAATAAGAAAGTAATGTATATATGGTGAAGAAGAGAATGAAGAAACGCCACTAAGCAAACTTCGATGAGTCATGGTTGTGCTTTTGAAATATTGGAACACCTCAGAATTTTACAACATCATCGATGCGAGCAAGAACAAAGCGATCCCGATTTGCCGACAATAAGGAAAACCTTCCAAAATACCATCGCCAATGTTCCAATTCAAAGAAAAACGAGACCCTTTGTCTTTTAAGACCAAAGTAGACTATCGACGAGTGAAGCCACTTTAGCTTGTGCCATAGTTTTTAATAACAGACCTTCGAACACAAAAGCACCAAGTGGAGAATCTTATTTCATGTTGATAATAGATTATTTTTCCAGAATGATGTGGGTAGCATTTCTCAAATATAAATCTGAAGCACTTGAGAAATTCAAGATATTCAAGGCATTGGCAGAAAATCAAATAGGATGCAAGCTAAAGTGCATCAGATTAGACAGAGGAGGTGAATTCACAGACTATGATTTTGCAGAACTATGTAATGAGCATGGGATAAAACAACAGTTTACAATTGCAGGTACACCTCAACAGAATGGAGTGGCAGAGAGACAAAACAGGTCAGTACAACAGATTTCCAGAGCAACGATGCAAGAAATTAACATTCCCCAAACCTTCTGGGTAGAATCAGTACACACAACTGTTCACATTCTTAACAAAGCTCAGTTAAGACCAAACAGTGACAAGACTTCTTATGAATTATGGCATGGTAAACTAGCATCAATCAAGCACTTTAGATTCTTTGGAAGCAAGTGTTTCATAAAAAATAATGATGAAAAACTGGGAAGTTTGATGCAAGAGCTGATGAAGGAATATTTTTAGGATATGCATCCAAGAGTAAGGGATACAGGTGCTACAACAAAACACTACACAAAATTGTGGAAAGCATTGATGTAAGATTTTATGAAGATCTACCAAACAGAACAAGAAGTACAAGATGTAGCAATCCCCCAGAAGATCATGAAGAAGAGAACCAAGATAATGATGAAATGAGCAAGACAATAGAAGATATTGAATTAAACTCAAAAGGTCCCTCAAGACACACTCAAAAGAATCATCCAGAAGATCAAATTATTGGGGAAAAAAGTGTGGGAGTCCAGACTAGAAGACAGCTAGCTGAACAAAAATAAGAAGTATACCTAGCCATGCTATCTCAAATAGAGCCAAAGAAGTTCGAAGAAGCCAGCAAAGACAAAAACTGGGTAAATGCTATGAATGAGGAATTAGACCAAATTGAGAAGAACAATACCTAGGAATTAATTCCAAGACCCACTGGAAAAATGTCATTGGCACAAAATGGATATTCAAGAATAAGATGAATGAAAAAGGGTAGGTAATCAGAAATAAAGCCAGACTTGTATGTAAGGGATATTCACAAATTGAAGGTCTTGATTATGATGAAACATTTGCCCCTATAGCCAGAATGGAAGCAATCAGAATGTGTTTGGCCTTTGCATGCTACCATGACTTCAAGGTATATCAAATGGATGTGAAGTCTACCTTCCTGAATGGAGATTTAGAGGAAGAAGTCTACATGGAACAACCCGAAGGATTCTCCTTAACAGATAAACCAGACTACGTGTGCAGATTAAAGAAAGCCTTATATGGGCTGAAACAAGCTCCTCGTGCATGGTATTCAAGGCTAGACAAATACTTGCAAAAACAAGGTTTTAAGAAAGGAGGAGTAGACAGCAATTTGTACATAAAGGCTAATGAAAATGAACTCCTAATTTTAGTAGTATATGTGGATGACATCATGTTTGGTAGCAACAAAGAGAAGTTAACAAAAGAATTTGTTGAAGACATGAAATCAGAATTTGAGATGTCTATGATTGGAAAGCTCACCTTCTATTTAGGACTTCAAATTCAACAAAAGAACATAGGAAATTTCATCTCACAAGAAAAATACTTAAGAGAGATGTTGAAAAGGTTCCAAATGGAAGACTGCAAACTTGTGTCAACTCCCATGATCACTGGATGCAAACTATGTGCTAATGATGGATCTACAGATATAGACCAAAGACTGTACAGATCCATGGTAGGAAGTCTGCTATACCTAACTGCCTCTAGACCAGACATTGTGTTGGCAGTAGGACTTGTGGCAAGATATCAAGCAGCACCAAAACAAAATCACTTACTAGCAATCAAGAGAATATTCAGATATCTACAAGGAACTGCACATTATGGGCTATGGTATCCAAAAAGAAAAAGCTTCACTTTGACAACATATACAGATGCAGATTGGGCCAGCTGCATGGATGACAGAAAAAGCACAAGTGGAGGTGCATTTTATTTGGGAAAAATTCTGGTGGCATGGCTAAGCAAGAAGCAAACTTCTATCTCTCTATCTACAATAGAAGTGGAATACATAGAAACAACAGCATGTTGCACACAAGTAATGTGGATGAAACAAACTCTCTAATACATGAAGGTAAGCATAGATGATCCCATTTCAATAAAATGTGACAATACAAGTGCAATAAGTATATCAAAAAATATTGTATTTCATTCAAAAACAAAGCACATCCCAATTAAGTACCATTTCCTCGGAGAACAAGTAGCACAAAAAGTAGTGAAGTTGGAATATGTACCAACAAAGGAACAAATAGTAGACATATTCACAAAACCTCTTGCTAAAGAGCCATTCGAATATCTAAGAGACAAACTAGGGGTAGTTCCTGCAGATGTTACTCTCTGACATGAAAAGAAAGCATCATTCCTGGGGGAGATCAGAAAAGAAAGCATCATTCTAGGGGGAGATCAATCAACAAATATTATCACAAAAGAACCAAAGCAAGTGAGCAGTGCATGGAACAGGTCCTCAAGATTAGAGTATTATGGACAAGATTTGGAAACCACACTAGGAAATGTGCAACCCTTTGCCATTGATGTCAAAGGGGGAGGAAAAGCAAGTAACAAAAGAAAGTGTTTTCTAAAAGGCAAGCAGAGGAAGTGTATTGCCATCAATGCCAAAGGGGGAGACTGTTGGAAATATTTTCATTAATGGCAAAGAGAGAAGCAAAGTAGCAAAGAGGCAGCAGTAAGAAAGAATAAAAGTAGCACAAAGGAGATAGACATGAACTTGCAGAGGCAGTAGTAGAAGGGCCATTTGATTGGAGATCTGGAGAGAAAGAGTAGTGAGGTTGAAAGGGCCACTGAGTTGAAGATATGGCCAAAACAAGGAGGTTGTGTAAGTAAATTCAGTTGTGTATGTAAAAGGATTTGTTTCAGTATTATATGGATATTCTTGACCTAAATTCTATGTGAAAGAGCTTTGATTTCAATAAGAACTTGTATGAGAACCAGTGAGGTGAGACTCTATAATTGGAGGTCTAAATGGGTCCTATCTGTTATTGAAGAAATCGACATTCATGTCGATGTTGTGGTGTGAAATTATCTGTGCACTGATTACATATGTGAGTCGATCAGGGTTTATAAACAGCTTTGAATAAACTCTGTGGCAAGGGATTCTGTGTATAAACTGAAGGAATTGATGGTTGCCAAGACGTGATGGTTCTGACTGTAGTAAAGATTATATAGTTATGTGCAAATGGGCTTTGAACTTCTAAAGCACAGTTTGGGAACATGTGAAGTGAGCATCAGAGTTTAAGTTGCGATGGAGCGAAGTACAGTGATTAGTTTGCAGAATCATGAACTTGAATGTGCAGTTAGAAGCGGAACTGGGACAGGGTGGAACTGTGCGATGGAGGTTAGAACCCAGAACATGCAATGGAAAGTTGATATTTTATATCACAGTAGAATTGAAGACGCAGAATAAATCGTAATTTATTTGCAATGGAACCGTGGTGAAGGGTGAATAAGAATAGCGAGGGTGGATTTATATATATAGCAAAGGCACTAAATAATTGGCAGAACCCCAAGTTAAAAATGGAACCATGATTTGTGAATAGTGAAGGCGGTTTGGAAGGGAAAACCGGTAGTATCGCGCGACTGTTCAAATGGTAAGTGGAATTCCTCAAAAAAACGCGATATACCCCGTCGCTCGACACGTGTCCGAAAGTGGTATTCAATTACCACTTTCATCACGTAATTTTTGAGAATTAAATCTTGAGCAAGTTTATTGCGCGATTACCATCGGATGAGCATTCAAATGATTTTTGGAATGCGAGAATCTATTGACCATCAGATCTCTGCGATGGATAATGAGGGTGTGGGCCCCGAATGCTATTTTATGTTGGCGCTGACATTTTAATTAATGCCGTGAAGATTTGATGTTGGGTTAATGTTAAAACATTAATATGGTTCGAGCATAGTGTGATAAACAAAGTCGACATTTGTTATTGATATGAGTTGAATATGTTGTGGGGACCAATGTTAAAGGTGCAGTGGTTTATGTTTTAGCCAAGGTCGAAGACATATATTAATGGAATATGATGCCGGAAATTAAAATAAGGTAAGAACCTTATGATTAGAGGATAAGCTACATATGCCATGGGACCGAAAGGTTCATCTTAATATAAGTGTTGTGACATCCGATGGTAATTGCGATGATCGAGGGTTTATTATGATGTTTCATAACCTTTGAATGAAAGGCGTAATATGTGTCAATATATTATGTTGAGGTGATAAAGCCGTGGGCATGTATTTTATGGTAGATATGTTGTGGCTCATCATATAATGAGTTTATCAATAAAGTTCAAACGTTGAATGGAAATTAACACAAAAAGTCTGAAGACCTTTGGGATTCAAGTATAAATCAAATATTTATTCGATCTCATGAATGGGTTCAATGAAGTCAAACATTATTCAACTTCAATAGAATGGGTTTATTAAAGTTGAAAGGTGAATTTTTAAACCTTGACTAACATTGTTGTGCAATGGTATTTCTCTTAACGTTTAATATATGTGGGACCCCAGAACTTTAATACACATTGGCCTTTGGTTTTAATCGAAGTTGGGATTGATAAAGCGTTGGAACATATGTTGATATTTAATTAATCAAGGTCTGAAGTATGGTATATAGAGGAAACTCCGCATATGAATTCATGAAGTGGGTTTAGACCATGGTTTAAACATTTATTGAAACAAGTCAAGTTTCTGCATATTAAAGTAATCTGAGGAATATGGTTTGAGCCACATAAAGAAAAGGCAAGCTTCCGCATTTATTTAAATTGCCCAGTTCAGAAAATAAGAAAAGCTTCAACATGTAAAGATTTCCAGACTTTGAGATTTATTTGGGGCTAAACTTGTAAAGCAGTTATATATGCAGCAAATACACAATTACAGTGAATAGGAGAGTATGCAGAAACTGAAAAAGACAATGACAGCAGCAGAAAAGACAAACACACAGTGAACCAAGAACTGAAAGGGTTGAATGAGATATATCAATTACAAATGTAAATGTAAATGTTTTAATTAATTTTATATTGTTTGTGATGCAAAGGCAAGTCTCTGTAGGCAAACAAAACTCTGATGTAAAACTGAAATTTGTGCATATTGCTATATTCCTCTGAATGAGCTGGACAAAGAAATGAGAAGGCAGAAGTCAAAGAGTCATGGCTATTCACTTCGAATTCCTTAAGGAATACAAACAGTCATAAGGTAATCTCTATAACTAATGTCACAAACATATGAATAGAGAGGTTAGAGAATGGAGAAATGAGGTAGAGAGGGTAAGAAGAAGGAGGAGCAAATAGAGAAGTTGTGTAGACTCAGAGATGATAAAAGGAAGATATGAAGGCTAGTGGACAGCAGTGAAGAAGGTACATAACAGAGCTGATATCTAGGTAAATCAGCAAGTGGTTTTTATGAAAGAGTGAGGAAGTTGGTGCTTCCATATCAAGTTGTAGCTTGATAGATGTCAGTTGTAGCTGGAAGAGGTAGGAGCCTCCTGTAGGTTGTAGCCTGCAGAAAATAGAGGGAGTTGGAGCTTCCTTGCAAGTTGTAGCTTGCAGAATTGAGGTAGGAGCCTCCTGTAGGTTGGAGCCTATAGAAAATCAGTGGTGAGAGGGAGTTGGAGCTTGCCTTTGCATCATAACAATAATAAGATGTGGTTTTCTCCCTTATGGGTTTCCACTTATATTTGGTGTCTATGTGCATGATGATTATGTGTTGATACTCTGCATTTAATTTGCTTAATAGCTGCTGCTCACTAATTAAGATTGTGGTTTCACTGTACATTAAGTTAATCATGAAATGAAGATTTAAATAAGTGTAATTGAAATTTTTACAAGACCATGAATGCATTAAATTGATTCACCCCCCCCCCCCCTCTCGGTTTAACAAAGGATTCAACAGAATTCATGAATAAAATTGCAGACCACTGACAGCTACATTACACAAACCATCAAAGCAGAATAGAATGAAATATGATTACACATAAAGAGGAGATTAATGATAACAAAAGAAAACAAATACATACTAATCATTGCTCCATCTGGAATCCAAATATCAACTCTGTATTCATATTAAGTTTAAACAGCTCTCCCAAAAATGTGTCTCAGAGCATAGGGAGCACAATCATACAAAACTATAGCAAAATTATTCAAAATTCTAGAACCTTTGTTCCATCTTAGAACTCACTACATATAGATTTATCCCTGAGGGTCGATGATCGAATATTCTATCATGATTGACCCACACAAGTGCAACCAAAACATCCTAGCAAACTCTTAGAGTGTGCTTCAAGAAATCGCTCCTGCAATAGAAGATTCAACACAGAATTGGGTAAAATCAGGATTTTACCAGCCAAACATCGCTATCTTAACAGTAAAAAGAAACCATACATTTAGCCAGGGAGGCAAAATTCCAGAATCTTCAGAGGAGTGGCAAGAAGTGGTGGACGGTTTAGAATTCATCATGTAATTCCACCTGTTGTTCGGCATCCTCCACTCTTTGACTCTCATGATCTCTACTCGTCATTGTAGAATGGCCAGTTGCGTTGTGTACACTGAATGATTTAGTATGGAGCTCTAGGAGGGACTGCGTAACCTGTGAGCGAGTGCTTCACTAATGAAAGACTCGTGCTGAATTTGAAAACTAGGATCCTTATTCCAGAGGGGGTCCCAAGCGGTAAGCGGTATCAGAGAGGGGGGGTGCGAAATGACAAGAGGAAGGCACGTGGAGGAGAGGTTGGTAATGGAAATCGTCTATTTCGGACCCCTCCCCCCCCCCCCCATAGTTAAAGTTAGACCGTCAGATGCATTGGGGTGGAGCAGAAGTGACAGAGAGATGCAGAAGTCTTAGTGGTAATGGGATGTATGCCAATGAATGGGAATGGCGGGAGTAATGGTGGGGCCTTGCTCCCATCGCAAATCGCAATCAAAAGGTTTTACCAATGCACATCGAAGGGTAAGGGCTAAGATCCACAGGGAGCGATACGTGATGGGACAGAAGTGATGTGGCAGACAGTGGGACCTGACCGCATTGCAGGTTAAACAAAATAGGTTGTTAGCGTTCTAAATGGTAAGTTAAAACTTGTGCGATGTGACATATCACAAATCGGCAATCGCAAGTTTTAAGTTTTATTTGCAATGTGAATGGTTATAATATGTGATCTGCGATGGATGAAGGCAGGGAGAAAAAGGTGACGTGGAGGAAGGTGGGACCCACCCGCTGCCTACAGATTGCAAGTTTTAGCACAAAACAATAGAAGTAAACTTTAATGGATGTGATGCGCGAAGTGCAGGGGGGAAGGTAAGTGACATGGCACAAAGGTGGGACCGCGACCGCAAGTCACAAATCGCAAGTTTTATAATGCGCACAACGGGGGTTAAGTGTTATTTGTTGCGAAGTGAAAAGTGCGGGGGAGAAAGGGGTGACGTGTTGGAAGGTGTGACCTAACCGCAGATCGCATGTCGCAAGATTCAGCTAGGAGTAGCGGGTGGTAAGTGTTAAAAGTTGCATGGAGAAATGTGCAATGGCGTGGTAGGTGACACGGAGGGAAATTGGGACCCAACCGCATCACAGCTTTAAAAAAAACTTTGTGGCCATTTAAGAGGTAAGTTGTAAATTGTGCGATATGCGACATGCGACGCGCTAGACACTGCAAAGTGCAAAAAGGCGACAAGTAAGGAAAATGCGGAATATGAGGGTTTGCATGCGGATTTGGGTGATGTATCAAGGTTGGATGGGTCTCACCAAGTCCCATCGGTGGCAAGATAAGTTTCGGTAAGTTAATATGTAAAGGTTAATACTTGTGGGAAGCGGTGATGCAAATGAATAAATGCAATGCGGGGGCTTTAGAAAAAGGGAAAGTGGAGGGGTAAAAGAGGGTAAATGGGGATAGAGAGGATAGATGAGATGAAGGATGGCGGAAATGAATTTTACTTACCATTTATGCCTTATCAGCTACATTTTCCCCCTTTATACTGAACTGAGATGCAGATTAATTCCTTTGAAGCTCTTTGACAGTCAATACTTGCCTTCCTTTCTCCTTCTCCCCCTTGTGTGCGGTCACAGGCCAACATTGGCTCCATCTGGGGACAACATGTTGTTCTTCAGTGCGTTGAGAACCTGTAGACCTGAATACCTATGCTTTATTGGGTACATGGAGTCGCAAATGCACACTGATTAGACAAATTTTTATACCAACAGTCAAGTGGACAAAAAATGGAAGATGAAATGGAAAATGAAAACAGTGGATGAAACAAAATGGGAATAGTGGAATATGATATGGAAGATGAAATGGGAGAAATTAAAACAAAATGGAGTACGATGGAATGATATATATAGTGGAAAGATATATATAGTGAGTTGGATTAGCCCTCATCAGCGATGAAAGTAAAACTTGAGGAACTGCCCATTTACGGGCGCCTCAAGTATGTATCCTTATAAATTCTCTAGCGCAAAAGTATTGTTGCCTTTTTCCTTTGCCACCTTGAATGGACCAAACCATAGGGGGTCGAACTTCCCATGTTTCCATTTCTATGCTCGCCTGATATCCCATCGCAGCACCAAATCCCCAACTTGGATTTCTCTATCTTTAACTCTTTGGTCAAATAAGCCTTTCATTTTTTCTTGATATTCTACTAGTCTAAGGCTTACCTCTTCCCAGGTTTCATTCAACTCCACCAACTAATTCATTCTTCGCATAAGGTCATTTGGCTCCTCCTCGCTTTCTTGTAAGAATCGAGCCACAGCTAATGCAAGCTGAATTAGGAAGACTGTGGCTCTGCCATACACCAGCTCATAAGGGGACTTTCTTGTGGATCTTTTAGTGGTGATGGAATTTACCCAGAGTGCGAACTTGAGCCGAGAATCCCAGTTCTTTTGATTTTCATTGATGATCTTCTTCAAAATCCTCACCAATGTCATGTTAGATGATTCAGCTAGCCCGTTGCCCTGTGGGTAGTATGCAGTGGAGTGTCTCAGCAAGATGTTGTAACATTTTAAAAAGTTTACAAATTTATCCGACTTGAAAGCCTAGGCATTATCTGTGATGATTTTAGTTGGGCATCCAAACCTGGCTATTATGTTCTCCTCCAAGAACTTGATCACCACTAAATCTATAACATTTATTGTGGGCACGTCTTCTACCCACTTGGTGAAGTAATTTGTAGCAGTGAGGATTCGTCGATGTTGATTGCTAGAGGTCGGGTAATTCTCTCCTATGAAATCAATTCCCCACTACTTAAAAGGTGCTTCCACATGTACTGGGATCAACGAGAAAGGTGCATACCTTTGCTTATCAGCGAACATCTAACATTTCTCGTAGGCTTGGACACGAGCATGTACATCACCAAACAGTTTGGGCCAGAAGAAACCTACCCTCAAGATCTTGTGTGAAGTGCATCACCAGCTATAATTCCCACCATATATCCCTTCGCGGAATTCAACCATCACTTGGTCCACTTCCTGCTATGTTAAACACAATAGTAGGATCCTCGTCGAGTATTTCTAGTAAATTCACCCATTTTCCACGATATACTTTTGAGACTTCAGACTTAAGGTGCAGTACTTGGCCTTATCATATTTAGGAGGACATCTCAGCGATAAAATATATTCCATTATATCATTATACCATGGGGAGAGAAGGTACTTCACGTGTGTTTTTTGAGTGGAAGATTCTATGCCTTGATTTGCACCTGTGCCCTCTTGTGCCTCTCCTCCTGTCATAGACAGATTTACCCCAGAGCTTGACAGTTAGATTCAGACAAGATTTTTGCTAGCCCTTGGCCTTTACTGAACTTGGTAGGCTTTATATCCAGTTCATACTCTTAAATATTCTCTATGCACTTGCTCCTTCTTCCTTCACTGTCGCCCTATACTAAGATATCTTTCACCACTGTTGTGGGAACATAGGCGGTTATGGTAGAATGTAACACATACACTCGGAACGACTTTAGAGATTTGACCAGGGCATAATCTTGCTTCTCCAAGATATCATATTTTATCTCAACGTCTCGCAAGACTTGGCTGAAGAATGCAATGGGATGTTCATGTCCTTCGGCATTTTTCTGTAAAATTACTGCAGCTATTGTGTGAGGAGATGCGAAAGAGAAAATCACGAAGGGATTCCCATAATCTGGACCGGCTAGCACTGGAGCTTCTACAAAGGCCTGTTTGATCCTGATGAAGGAGTCCCTGGCTTCAAGAGACCATCTAACTTCATTGTTCTTCTTCAACATCCCAGTGATGTTTCAGATGAGCTCAACGTAGTTGGGAATGAACCTTCTTAGGAAATTTATTCTTCCCGGGAACACTTGTATCTCCTTCTTGTTTCTTGGTAGGGGAATGCCATATATCACCTCTACCCTCTTCAGATCTATCTTCACTCCCTCCTTAGTTACTATGTGCCCCAATAACTTTCCTTCCTCCAAGGAAAACATGGATTTCTGAGGATTCAGAGATAGACCATACCTATGGAATTTTTCAAAGGTTCAGCAAAGGTGCTCGATGTGTTCAGCGTCACTCAAAAGACGATGATGGCATCCAGGTAAATCACCACAAATTTTTCTTGCTCTCCTATGAAATAAATTTCCATTGCACGCTAAAATGTAGCACCGACATTTAGCAGGCCTAAGAGCATTCGAGCGTACATGAAGGTTCCCCAAGGCGTGGTGAAGGTCATCTTCTTTTGGTCTTCTAGGAGCACTTCCACTTGATTATATCCTGAGAAGCCATCCATCATGGACATGCGGGAGGATCCCACCACCTTTTGCAGGATGTGGTCCATCTTTGGGAGGGGATAGCTATCCTTGAGTGAGGCTCTATTAAGATTGCAGAATTCCACGCAAAGTCTAATTTCACCATTCTTCTTCCTTACAAGCACCAAGTTTTCCACCCATTCAGAGTATCTTAAAGGGACAATGATCTTGGCCTACAACAGCTTCTTTATTTCCTTCTAGATAGCTGGGAGGAGAAGGGGGTTGATCGATCTCAACTTATACTTATGAGGCTTCGCATCTTCTTTCAAAGGTATTTTGTGTTGTATAATATCTATGTCAAAAGTCTTTAGATCCTGGTATGACTAGGTGAAGACATCTTTATATTATTGGAACAGATTGAGATACTGACCTTCGTATTCTTCAGGAATCCCTTTTGATAGCTTTACCACCTTCAGATCTTCTTTTGTCCCAATATTCACATCCCTGACAGGCTCGTCGAGAGTCATTTTTCTAGGGTTTAATAGGATGCCATTCTTGTCAAACAATCTCTCCAATGGCACAAGCCCCCTAGGGATGACATTTCCCTTTAATTGCAGAACACGGTGTCCAGCCAGTGTCCCTTCCCACCTGGTTTTTTTCTCTTCACAGTCATCCTCAGGGACTGAATCGATCACCATATTTGAAAATTCGTCTACCGTTTCCATGAAACGTTGGACCTGCTCTTCATCTTTGAAGACTTGCCATTGCTTTATGTTTTCTGGGATGGAAGGGTGGTATCGCACTTCAACCTCATATCTGAGCAAAGGATTATGCGGAGGGCGGAAATTACTAGCATCCACAGCTATTGAGTCTGCCATTCTGTTCTTATCCCATGGCATGAACTGAATATTAAATGTAGAAATTAAGTTCTCAACTAAATCACATTCCTCGTTCCTATAAGCTTTGAGCCACGAGTGTTTAGTTTGGCATTGGCTCCTGACTTGTCTCACTACAAGCTTTGAATCTCCAAACACCTTGAGGTTTTTTATGTTCATATTCCATGCTATCTACAACCCCGACAGTAGTGCTGTATATTCAGCGACATTATTTGTGGCTTCGAATTCCAGCTTAAAGGAGTGGGGAACCAAGCATCCTTCTGGTGATACCAAGATTACCCCGGCCCCATTCCCTTCTCATGAATTAGCTCCATCAAACTGCAAGGTCCATATCTTGTTTTCCTCTCTGCTCATAGGATTCTTCTGTACTATAGGACAAATCTCTATTTCTTGTAGGAAATATTCATCCTCCTCAAGCATAAGACAAGAGAATTCTCCCTCCTTACCATATACCAGAGAATTTTTGGAACCATTGGATTTGGTGACCATCTTCACGAATCTGGATTCACGGTATAACCTTCTTTCCTCCCCACCGAATACTGCAATAGTGGCATAAGTGAGGTCTAGCTTTATGGACCCTCCAAACATGGATCCCCAGGATCTGGACAACAACATTCCAAACCGAGCTGGGATATCAGCTACAACAATGTCCATCACCACACTTTAGGCCAGAATATGTGCCAAGTTTACTACCAGATCTTTTATCATACCCAACCACTTTACCCTCTTGGAATCAAAAGAATACAAATATTTATAAGGTCTGGTAATTTGCAACCTCAACTGCTCCATGACATATAATGGCAATAGATTATGTGAAGCCCCAAAATCTAGCATGCAATTGTGTAGTAACAGGTCATGTATAACTAGAGACACATAGAATGGGGGAGTGGCTGAGTCCAATTCTTCTACATGAGGTCCAAATACTACCATGGGTCTTTCCTCTTGGAGATTGAGGCTGTCAGGGAGAGGACCTATGCCATGGGGCAGCATGAATTCAGACACTTGGGCTTTGTATGAAGGTTGCTTTAGGAGCTCGATCAGGGGAACCGGGATATTGACCTTCTCTAGTTTTTTCTGAAGGTTAAAGGCCATGGGAGATTTTTCTGCAATTAATTCTTTAGATTTCTCTTTAGGGTGATTAGGCAGGTTCAAGGCCACAGAATATGACTTCTGGTTTGCGAGAGGATCAGAACCTGGAGTTTTTGGAAGTGGAAGCAGTAGCTTTATGATGTGCAGAGTCTTCTAAAGTATTTTTCCCCTTGCTAGTAGAACTAGAAGGGGTTTGTTCTCTTGGTGTTGACTCTTTAGTTTTCTCTTGCATTCGGGTTCTCTTTCTAAAGGACCTGAGGTCATACTTCTTACGAAGCTAAGCTTGCATGAAGTCTACAAACTTCCTGGAGTAATTATCAATGTCTCGATCCTCTGGGGGGACTTCCTTCTCTTCTAGTTCTTCTTACAAGTTGAGTTCACCTTCTTCATCTTCTGAATAAGCAAGGAATTGATCTTCTTGGCTATCAGTGACTTCCTCGGCTTGTCCCTCCATTTCCCCTTCTAAGTATAGAGGACGTTGGATGTGATCTTGTTGCTCCTTCCTTTCCCGCTGTAACAACTGTAGAGGGGGCTTTCGGTATTGGGGATTAAACCCACGGTTTGGAATCACTTTGTTAGGGCGAGGAGAGGGATTCTTAGCCTCCAATTCAAGATTTACTAGCTTATTTGAGAGGTTCTTGATAAGCTTATTCATTTCTTCAATTTTTTACTCCTGTGAGTCCCTCTCCTGATTAGAAGTAGAAGCCTCCTCCCTGCCCTTTCTTCTTGCTTCATGTTTTGTCTTCCCTTTGAATTTACCAGTAGAAGCAAAGTTTGCTTCCACCTCCAGTGCATCAGTCTGGATCTGATCCAGAGATGTGGACTTTCTTTCTCATAAGGTGAACCCAAACTCGAAATCGAAAGCTCCTGCGAAAACCACCTTGGCAGCTGCTTGGGGAGGCTTTATCTCGGCAGGGAGATTGTTGTAGAGCATATTGAACCTCTTTATAATTTCTGTTACATCCCCATTGTGTCTCTATTTAAGAGCATTGAACTTTTTGAGGACATATCCATGGTCCCTCTTCTCTCCCCATTTTAGTGTGAAGAAATTCTCCATTTCTTCCCAAGTGGTGACTGCATTATTGGCAAGAGATTTGAACCATTTTCAAGCCTCTCCATCCAAGGAATGGATGAAAAGCCTCAACACCACCTCCGTGTGCTCCAGGTTCACATTCTCAGTGAAGGCACAAAATTCTTCAATATGTTTCTGCGCAGAAATGTTATCTTCCCCAGTGAACCGAGGTAAGAGATTTAGGTAATCTTGAGGCATGTCATTCAATACTTGAGGTAAATCCAATGGAGCATATTTGTTGAGGAGAAAGCCAAGTGCAGCCATGAGGAGTGGTGGTAGTAAGTTCTGAGGATGATTTGGCTGTGGTACAACAGGTATATGGTGAGTAGAGGTTTGGATATTTATCTGTAATGAGATTTGAAGAGCTCTAACTTCTTTGACTTCTTCAACCTCTGGAGTAGGGTGCAAGGGAGGTAAATAAGTATCAACATATTCGGCTTCATCTTTTATGTCTAAACTGGCTAAAGCAAAGGTTTCTAGAGGATATTCAAGTACATGGGTTGTGGAGCCAGGACCGTGGATATCAACTTTCTAAGAAGAGGAAGGTGAATCTTCTAGAGAAAATGAGGGTATTTCAACCTAGATGGGCTGCTTCTCCCTCCATATTCTATTAAATATAATATTTTCAGGATCAGATACAGAAGGGGTTTTCTGCTAAGAAGTATTTGATCGGGTATGAGGCCTACTATAAGCCAGGATTACACTTGATTTGAACTTTGTAAACAATGGAGTTGCCAAGGTGAGGGCTATGCAACTCTCAACCCTTCGTGCTCACATGATTGAAGGGTGAAGATAATGTCGTATCCCAGGGAAAATATTTTCTAATTCGTTCCCCGGCAACGGCGCCAAAAATATGTTGTAGCTCCTAGAGACAGCTTTGAGTTGCAAAAGACCAATGCCTAGGACATATTAAAAATCAGAGGTTAAAAGTGGACAATTGTATGAAATGCCTCTGACAAAATATGGAATAAGAGAACAATGGTTTTGACGGTTCATGGATGGAGAAGACCTTGGAGTTGAATCATGTGAATTCATTACACTGTGATAGGGCTCAAGAGGCTATGATACTAATGGCTTTTAAATGGGCCAATTATAAAACAATGAACATAAATTTTAAAATATGCAGAGGTGTTGAGAGAGAACGGAGAAGGAACCCACGAGAGACAGGCTTAAGAGATTTAATAATTTGTCCCCTATGAACTCAGAGGAAACAAATATGAATAAGATATGGACAACAACAGAGGTTTGTGGAGCACGAATTAAGGGAGTGCAGCAAGCTTAAAACATGTGCGTTAACACTTGAGCGTTATATAAACACGAATTAATGAATAAAATTTCAGACCATACCTCATTAGAAAGATCTATCCGAGTACAAAATTTGATGTGAGCAACATTGGTCCATTTTGGTCCTTGGACCCATGTTTCTCATGGTTTTCCCAAAAAACGTCGTTTAGGGCCTCAAAATGGCTCCAGAAGTTCAGGACTCGAAAAACTGCTAAAAATAACAAGTTGTGTTGAAACTAAAAAACTAAAAGAAATGATGGTGGCATTTCAAATGGAATAGGTGGGTGGCCACCAATATCCACCTGGATCATTACGGCCCCAAAACAACTCCAAAAGTTCAGGACCCAAAAACCTACTAAAAATAGTAAGTTGTAATGAAAGTGAAAAACTGAAAGAACCGATGGTGGGGGTCCAAATGGAATATGTGGGTGGCCACCAATATCCACCTGGATCAAAGTCTCATACACCAATTTGGTGTATGACTTGGTCGTGACCTTAAAATTGGTTTATTATTATTATTATTATTTACCATTTAAACATAAAGTGATTTAATATTTCACCTTCTTTTCAATATCAATGGTTATACTAATATGTGGCTTAACACTCAATTGGTCCATGATCTCTATTTAAAGAGCATGGAGAGTCATTCCCTAATGATCAATTGTGAGAAACTCACATGTAAAATTATTTTACTATTGTATTAATATACTTTCTCAAATGGTCACGTTGGTTGAGGTCATGGACCATTTCCCTCTTTGAATAATGTAACCACATAAGAGACCAATGTGGAATGTTAAATTTCTTACCCTAGCAATCAGGCAATTATTTCTAACTCGAATTATGTCTACTGAATAAAATCACAACTAAAGTATTAACAACATTAAATACAACAAAAGCAAATATACAAAAATTAGTCACATAAATGACTAACAGAGTCTACCCAATCACAATGCTTCATTTAGTTTTGAACTTGTGCTCTCATCTGTTGAAATATGTAACTAGGTTTGGTCTTCATAATATCTTATGTACTCTTGATTTTATGTATTTGGTGTCAAGAGAGTAAAAAAAAATTTATTTATTTTGTAGCATGGGTTTCATGCTCAAGGTCATTTTATTTATAGGTCAAGCACCCATTGTGTGCTTCTAGGGCTTTGTCATAGAGTTAAAGAAGTCAAAGAGTCATTGCCATATGTAAAAGGCCTTATTGGGCATCAAAAATCAAGACAAAAGAATTTATTATGAGTCATAAGTGTCAAAAGTCTCCCTCCAAGTCAAAGACCCTCCAAGGACAAGCTCAAGCACCTCCAACAAGTCAACATTAAATGGAGCAATGAGCCTACACCAAATGACATGCCCGCCTAGGACTCTCTCAAGTCGGCTAATTTACATGGGAAAAACACTATATATAGGTCATCTCGGCTTTCTTTTGGACACAATATTTTAGACAAGCAAAGAGAATAGAATAGAAGTGCGAGAATCTCAAGTAGTGCCTCATCACCAAGCGAATTAAGGAAGATCATCACCGAAGTGTTTTTTGATTTTTTTTCGAGCTAAAATCTTCCACATGTGTGAGATTACAGTGTTGTCTACTGCAGAAAGGAGTTGAGGTATTACAGTCATATTGAAAGGGTAGTTTTTGGGATAAAACAAGCAGATTCTGAAGCTGAGTTAAAGGAGCGAAAGTCTCCATCTAAAGTGAAGAGAAAAAGTGTCTCCCTCTCTCTCATATGCCTCAGCCAAGGTTTCTAAAATAGGGTTGATAATTTCAGTGTTGATCCAAGGGACAAAAATCAAAAGGGACAGTCGAGAAGGAGGAAGCAACCAACAATTTGAAAATCGTTGACTCAAGGAAGAGGAGGAAGCTTTGTGTCTTGGTCTTAGAGAGGCAAATAGGTCAAGGTTCTTGGTCTTGGCATTCGTCAATTGAAGTCTCTATAAGAATATTAATTCGTTTGGGTTTTACTCTCAAGTTGGAGAGGTTTTTTACCTAGTTGATCATCTATATTTTGTGTCTCTTGTCTCTTTATTGTTTATTCTTTGGTAACTGTTTGATGAAGAAGAACACTATAATAATATAAGTAAAGAGAAGATCCTAATCTAAAAAAGATAAAATCATTCACAAGAATTTATCATCGAATAGAAATATCCTAATACCAATGCCCTAGATTTCTCAACACATTTCACCATATTTCACTCACACGTGCAAGCTAGAGTTTCTCCAATATAACCAAAAATTATGGTCAAAAGTTGCAGGTTCAAAGTTGTGGAAATTGCAGTAGTTTTGGAGAATTTTGACTTGGGTTGACTTTATGAAAGATAAATTCATCTACAAGAAAGTTGAATTGGTATTGGAGGGTTCTTTGTCTTGGGTCTATAGGTCTTGGAATTTCTCATTTGAAGCTTCTATAGGAAGAGAAGAATTTGTGTGAATTTTCCTCTTTATGAGAGGTTTTGGCCCTAACTATCAATATATATCATATTTCCTCTAGTTCTATTGATCTTCATAGTTTGGTAGTTGTTTGATGATAAGAACACTATAATAATCAAGTAAATAAGAAATTAATTACAAGTACTAAGAGTTGAAATAAAATAACATCACAAGCAGTTATCAAGTATAGAGAAATCACCCTAATCTAGCTGCCCTATATTTCTCAACATGGTATCATAGTTAAGGTGACAAAGAAAAGGAAACTTGAAGATCATTCAATTGAATGGGGATACATAGGGGCCAAGAATAAGAAGAGAATCAAGGAAATCAAATCACCAAGGAGAACTAAGAGCATCAGGGAGATCTAGTCAACACATCACAAAGACTCTATCATTTTGAAGGAAGAACACTTGGAAGAAGAAGTAGGCCTCTAGGACCCTGCATCCATTCAAAGAAATAAGAAATATATGCCCTTGAAGTATTCTTGAAAGCCTCCACATTCTACATTATCAACTAGGGGAAACAAGAAAAGCACTTTATCATCAAAGCAATCAAAGTGATCTCCCTCATATTGAAGGAAATGATCACATCTCAAAACTTCTTTGCAGGAAGAAGAACATCTCTCATTATATTGAAGAAGAAGTATTGTGATCCTTGAAAAAGGAAGATCATCATCAAGAAAGGCATCTAGTGGAAGACACCATCATCAAGGAAGCGCCTAGTCAATGTAATATCCCTAGTTTTCCTAAGCCACTTAGGAAATATTACATTTTTTGACAATTTTGAAACTAGCAATAATTTTTGGTATTTTGACTTAGGAGAAGGAGAAAATCGAATTTTTAGTGGAAGGTGGAGACCACCAAGGGAGAGAAGGCCAAAAATTATAAATAGAGCTTGTAGACCTCCATTTGGAATCTTTTGATTATTTTGACAATTTAACACTAGTTCTCTTGCGCTGCTTAGCTAAGACAACCTGTGTTGTTCAACACAAGGAATTTCCGAGTGGGAATTCCACCCTCATTTCGGAGAACTTCGAGTGTCTCCCTAGTGAGGAAATTTGGGGAATTCAATTCCGAGCTTCCATTGAACATCATTGAAGGAGTTTACTCAACAATGCACATTTCTTGAGTGCAGAGGTATTTTTGTGGAGCACATTGTGGGAGCACGTGTGGGTTAGAGGTCCAGGCTTGTACAGGGAATTTTCTTATTGTTAGACCAGATTTTGGACAACAATTCACTAGGTTGGACTGGAGGTTATTAATTGAGTCAATTTTTCTATATTTTCGCAGGGGCACAAAATTTATTTGACCAAGTGTTGTGTAGGGGTTTAAATAACTGGAACCAAGAGAGATAAGGGTTGAAGGTAGGAGGTATTTCTCAGTGGAAAATTTAGCCGGAGTTGGGGGGAATTTCCTATGGTAGATTTGGCCATAATTCATTAGTAACAAAATTGTGGGGCGTTTTCTGGCCAAATTGGGAAATTCACACTTGTTGGGGGTCATCGAAGGTCGATAGATTCAACCCAAACCCTTTCTGGGTTATTTTGGGTTTGTTGAGAGGAAGCTCCAGAAAATTTTATAGAACTTTTTGGAAGATATTCAGGCTTGAAATCAACATTATTTTTTTTCCAAAGGAAAAAACAGCAACTTTCTATTATGAAAATGAAAAGTTACACTTTGTAGATGCAATTAAGCATTCAGAATGCCCAGAGGGCCTGTGTGCTCATGCACACAACACTGAATATTAAAAAATAAAAATAAAATTACAAAGTGCCAGAAAGGTTGGGCTTTTCCCACTTGCCATTTTTCTTTTGGACAACCTACCAAGTCCCCGAATGCAAGGAGGAAGAAACCAAGGCTAGCTCATTATTCCTTGTGGAAATTTCTTTATCTGAGTCTGAGATTTCAGACACATGCGATATTTTGTTTGTACCTATTCTTGTTGTTGTTCGAGCTTCAGTTGGCATGGGATCAACAATGGTGAGAGGGCTATCCATTTGTTTTACGACATCCTCTTTCCCTTCCTCTCTCTCCTGTGTTCCTTTTTGTTCCTATGTTTCCTATGTTTCATGTTTTTCTTCCATTTCTTCTTCATCTTCTGATAAGGGACTATGAGGGAACTGCCAACCTTTTGGCTTTTGAATTTCATTTTTTGTACCTTTCTTTGCAAATTTTCATGTGCTTTGAAGATGCCCTATTTTTTGACATATCCTGCATCGGAAAGCTGTGTTTTTGAAATCTAGCGGTTGTACCCACTTGAAATATATGTGTATCATGTTAATGTTGTCGGGGAGGCCTTTACTTAGATCCATTTCCACACAAATGTGGGTGAAGGTAAAAATGACTTTTTCGATTCTTTCGTCGTCCATCTTAAGGAATCTTCCCAAAGAGTTTCCTATTCCTTCAAGAACCCAATGGTGCCAAAAAGGAAGTGGAAGGTTGTGTAGTCTTTCCCATACCAACATTTTTGAGACTACCATTGTATTTTCATTGAAACTAGAAAACCATGGGGTTACAAACAAACCTTCCATTCCCTAAAACCATGGTCCATCAGATATGACAGAGTTGAGATCATATTGTGAGTCAAACTGAACCACAAAAAAATCTTTTGCACATAAATATTTATCGCATGAAATGGTCCAGTTTTGGTGAATCCAGTCAGTTAACACATCAAATTTTGGCTAGAAACTATTAAAACGACCAATGATTGCTTCGGATTGGAGGATGTTGAATAGATTGTTGACTTATGGTAATTCAATGGTTATCTCTGGTGCTTTTTCCAGCTTATCCACCACATAGGGGCCTCGTATATTTGGGATTTGTTTGTCCTGTGAGACCGCTTTCCCCTTTAAGATGTCTTTGAAAGAAGTCCGGCCTTTTCCTGTGGAGGATATTCTAGCTGGAAAAGGTGTTCCAGGAACCTCTCCGTGCAATATGGAGTTCTAGATGATTGTGGAGTTCCTTTGGATCCTATATTCTGTCAGCTGTGTTTCATCCTCTAGTATTTTACCTGAAAAAAGTAGGACTTGGGCTGAGACAGGGATGCATGTAATTGTATGTCCTTTCTGCTTCAAGTTTTTCACCGATTCTGAACTCTGTACCCATATTATTTTGTGAACCCTGATACAGATTTAAAGAAAATTTGAAAATAGTCCTCTGACTTTGTGTTCTCATGGTCTGGTTTCCTAATTTTTTGGGCTCCCTATCCATCTTCAATCAAATTTTCCATATGACAGTGGGAGATTGGTTGATGGATACCTAGATCTAGACTAAAACACAGTAGATCTAGGCTAATATACAATAGATCTGGGGCTGATGAGAGTTCAAACCTGATTTCCAGAAGTGGGTTCGGACCATGTAAAATGTTAGTTGAGTAAGTGAAGCCCTTTGGCCATTGAATCCCCAATGAAAAAGCAAGTAGCTTCCCCAGATTTGGAGTCAGATACCTTAAATTTTGTGACCCTACTTTGTTCTTCCTCAATGGTTGAAAACGGATCCTAAGTCTGCGGATTTGTCTCTCGAGAGACCTGCCCATCATTTCCAAGGTCTGCAATACCCTCCCCCCCCCCCTAAACCTGGGTCTCCAATCGTTGTCACTGTGTCTGTATGCGGGAGAAAAATGACTGTCAGGGGTCTCTTGATGTGTACAGAGCCCATGACTGAATATCATAAGAGGGTATGTAGTATGAGGGATGCAGGGGTCCCTAGTTGTGGATCTCGTTTCATCCAGGTGTTGTCAGCCGCTTTGAATCAACAGGTCGTCCTGCCCCTGCAAAGGTGTTGCGTCGAAATCTCCTCGTTCAGGGTATCTCCACCCTGTTCGTGTGTGCCTGAATGCGACGACCATTGTGTTACCTGCAAAACTAGCACTATGAACCCTAGCGTATTTGCCTTCCATCGCGCTCTAGAGCTCCTATCTGCTTCCCCAAGTCCCCTGAATTTGAAATCAACATTCTTATAGCAAGGAAAATTGCTAATTAGTTGGGGAATTTGCACCTCTTGGTGGGCTCAATTTTGGCTTGGAGTTGGGCCAAACAGTTTCTGGGTTTTTCAAGGTTTTCATAGAGAAGTTTAGAGCTAAATGTTTAGATAATTTTGAGTAGTATTCAGCCCTAAGATCAACATTCCAGTTGGAAGCCAGTAAGAGATTATTTCTAGATAGTGCAAAGATCACTCCAGGACCATTTCTACCACTAGGGTTCGGGCTATTTTCCCGATTTCTGCTCAACTTGCATAGCAAGCCCATCTTCCAAAATTTCAGCTCATTTTATGTACTATTTTATTATAAAAATAATAAAATGGCTCAGATTTTGTTATTGGACATTTTTGTGTTTTAATTGTGTATGAGTTCCAGTTTATTTATTGTTCATAGTCCATTGCTTGGTATTACTTGTTAAATTCCAATTAGGAATATCACAGTGGTATCAGAGCCATGATCTTGGCCAAGTTGTGGGCCTTAAGCCAAGTGATGACAAGACTAGAATAAAAAGCTAAGAAATCATTGGATCCAAATAAAGATTAAAATTAAACAACATGGAAATAACCTTGAATGAGGTTATTAGGATGCAAGAAATGATGATTGATGTGGGGGAGCAGTTGATTCACACTACAATTGGGAATTAAGGCCATTCTCAATTATACAACAAATCCACTATGCCAAGAATTATGGATAACACATCAAGGTGGCAAGACATGATTGCAACTGATATGGAGTTATTGGCAAAAAATTGGAGGGCATACCAATCATTGGGACATGGCATTCATACATCCCTCTCTTTTTGGGAGTTCTATGAACTAAGAGATATGCACAAATCAGTGGGAATTTAGTGGAATTATGCAGGGATGCTGAGGAGGATCAAGGCATAAAATGAAAAAGTATTTGAAGGGGTCATGGTTGGCAAGGAGACAGTTGAGCATACACCCATTGAAGAGATGCTGACAATTGATGAGGTACCCAGTGTTGTGATCTAGTTTTCAAGTGATAACAATGCACCACAGGTTCATGAGGTGTAAGGAGACATATCCATCATTTATGAGGAGCTGATAGGTACAGAGGAATCCAAGTCTATGATAGGGTTTCAGGATGAAAACCCCCTACATTTTACTAGTGAGCATGTATTGCATGTTGGGTTTTCTAGGGAGGAACAATTGGAGGCTCATGTTGGGCCCATGATGGAGTACAAGAAGACATCTTTTGGGCCAGCCACCGATTTAGAGTAGATAGATGCACAGACTGTCAAAAAAGTTGCAGTACTTCAAAACAATAGCTCTCTTTGGCCTCATATAAATGGGACTTGTAGCATTTCTAGGCTACCTTTGCACAGTAGAGAGAGAGATGCATAGATGAGGAAACATGAGCTACGTAGGGTGAAATATTCATAGGATTGAGGGTTTGATTTATGTGCGGGATTTCATGCATTCGGTCCCTCTCTTCGAGTTTGATGGAGAGATATTATTAGTTGGTACACGGTGGATTGGTTGGACTCATGGGGATGGTCATATTCTGGAGTAAAACTTAGTGGGATCTCTCAAACACTGAGGGTACTGGAGGCCCAAGCTGGAATTTGGATCCACGTGGGGCTTCCTATCCGATATTAGACATGTGAGATGCTTATGTCATTGATGAGGTAGTTGACCTAGTGACTGAGAATATGCATTCCTTAGGGGATTTCCAAGTAGCGCCAGTGGCCAGGCAGTTTGTGTGTAGACATTGTGGGTTGCTTTGGCATGTTGGTTGCACATGGGGTTACAGGATGATTAGTATTTTCTAGCAGGAACTGGTTGGAGGAGGTGGCATGGGTAGCCCATCAGACCAGGCATTGTATGGAGACAATGTTCTCCCATTAAGGTATTTGGCACAAGAGAAGTCGAGGATCAGAACTGCAGAGAAATTCCCTCTAACAAATGTGGATTTAGGCCGCACAAGGCGACTAGGACGGATGAGGATATATGACATGTGTCTTGGTTTTCTCACTAGAAAAGTGGCAGATACTTTGGCACATGCGGGATACTGTATGTTACAAGGTGGTACGACAGTAGGTAGTATTACACAGGACTACACGGAGTTATGTCTTAGGGTCCAATGTTATTTAGAGGGATGTAGACTAATGAATACATACCCAATTTTAGGCCATAGAATCCAGTGGTGCGCAGGACTATGCAAAGAGGAGCAGTGATATGCATGGTGGTTTTGGGTCACACTGTGGAGTAGGAGTGACTTGCATCACACTGAGTACCAATGAGGAGTGTCAAGTATAGTTACATTGACCGGGCACGAGATGATGCAGGATGGGGCAGCAGCAGTAGGGGGTATCCAACGGTGTACATGGGTATACTGCGATGTACAGTGGCATGTTGAGGAGTACAGGGATGCTCAGTGGTATGCATTGGCGTATGATGCTACAAAGCAGGGTCTTGGAGGGTTTCATCTAGGGAGACTTATGGAAGGAGACACCAGGAAAACCTTTGGGTGTAGTTCACGCTGGATCGTTTGGGACATAAATGAGTGATACTCGATGGTATCCATGGGAACTCACATGCTTGTCCCTCTTCTACATCACTTACAAGAACATATGATTTGGTTGTTGTCCTTTGACACTCTAGGCACGAGTATTAGAGGACAGGGAGCTCACTTGAGATATTTGGATGACACTCAGCGCACTAGAGGAGAGACTTCTCAGTAGTGGCATTAGGTGGGTGCACGAGTTGACAAGCAGAGGCTTGGGGATGAGGTGATAATCTGTAGGGGTGGCATATCGTTCATCACTGATCCTATGCCAGGGGAGATTGTGATGAGGGAGACATGCGTGAATATTTTCACAGGGCATGTCAAGACCATGCATGAGCAGAGGATACCGTGTACGCCTGAGGAAATTTTCCAATATGTGTCTAGGTTCTAGACATTGTATTGGCACATTATCTGGAGGGCATATGGCATACTCAGTGGTGATGGTTAGCAGGAGTAGGAAGGATCCGCATACACTGAGTCGATTGTAAGTATCAGATACCCATCTATTGGTTGCATTCAGGGGGTAGCTATTTAGAACATGTGGCTTCCAGCAGTCATTGCTACTACGCAGTGGTAGGCACATGGTAGTTTAGCTTGCATCAAATTAGTTCATGATATATGGGTCCTATATGTTGTTTGCATACAGGGACTAGGGACGAAGCACAGATGGATTGGAGACTATTACTTGGGCAGATTATTCTATCTTTTGGTAGGGTCGTGGAATTTATTTGACCAAGTGTTGTGTAGGGGTTTAAAGAAATGAAATCGAGAGAGATAAGTGTTGAAGATAGGAGGTATTTCTCAGTGGAGAATTTAGCCAGAGTTGGGGGAATTTTACCGTGGTATATTTGGCCATAATTCAGTAGTAAAAAAATTGTGGGGCGATTTCTGGCCAAATTGGGAAATTCACACTTTTTGGGGGCCATCGAGGGTTGATGGATTTATCCCTAACCCATGGATTTATCCCAAACCATTTTCTAGGTTTTTTTGGGTTTGACGAGAGGAGGCTCTGACTAATATTATAGATTTTTTCGGGTGATATTCAGGCTTAAAATCAACATTTTTATAGCAAGATGAATTGCTAGTTAACTTGGGAATTTTCACATCTTGGTGGGCTCAACTTTGGTTTGGAGTTGGGAAAAACCATTTCTAGTTTTTTCAAGGTTTTCAGAGAGAATTTTAGAGCTAAATGTTTAGATAATTTCAAAGAGTATTCAGCCCTAATATCAGCATTCCAGCCAGTAGCTGTTGAGGTATAAAAGGTGTCTTTTTAACGCCTATTTATCCTACATTAATTATTAATCCAGGTACGATTTTTTATTTCAAGAGTGTACTTTGTCTAAGGCTGCAATTCAATCTAAGAGTAATGCCTTGCAATATGTAGTACAGTGTTGTAAATATAAGAGTAAACTAATGCTTGGAAATGAAATCTAACTACAATGAGATGAACTCAAATGCTCTGAAATCCAATCATTCACTCTACAATCATCAGTCAAGGATGCAGTAATGATAACTCTTTCCTTTAGCAACTAATGTAATTGAAATCAAATGAAAACAAGATAATCAATCTGAGAACGAAGGTAGCAATAACCAGATGTCCTTTACAGTTGATGATCTCGCATTAAAAAAATTAAAATGGAAATGGCAATTGAACTAAATCACTAATGCTTCTAATGAAAGTAAACTAGGCAAGTTCTTAAAAGCAAAACCAACTCTTTGTAGGAATGAAATAGATTGTAAACTAATTAACTGAAATGAACAACAAATATGGAATTGAACAGCAATAGAAATGAACAGCAAACTCTAACTACTGGAATTGAACAACACTTCTATCTAATGGGATTGAACAACAAAACTCTATTGAACAATAAATCCTATTGAACAACAAACTGAACGGAACAGCAAATGGATTGGAACAGCAACTGAAATAGGACAGCAACTGCAGAACAACATAGCTCTTTTAAAACATAACAAGACAAATTATACATAGATTAAGATTCTTATTAAATTAGAAAGGAAAGGAAACACAATTCACCAATATTATGAAGCAAGTAAGCAGTAAATCATTAAACTTGAAAGTTGTAAATGAAAACAAATGCAAACCGTCACACAACGATAATTGAAAGATAATAATACAAACAGCAGATGGATCCACCAGGGCCGGGCCCTTAGCCACCAGTGAAACACCGTTGGGCTACTCCAGAGTCAAGAAATGGAACGGCAACTAGATCATGTATTAATCGAGAATAATAGCATTACAACAGTCGCTCTCTGATCACAAGAGTCAATAAGAAATTACAGAGTTACAAAAGGAGTCTCAATAATAATCATTTTGTCCCCTGATTTCTACAGGCACTGCCTTTTATAACAATTCGGTGGACAATACAAGAAACAACGATAGACTTTGAACAACGATCCCCCAGGACCAAAAGATCCTGAGGGATTCGCTCCCTTTTCTTCTTTTAGCTAATGCTTGGTCTTCTTAGGCTGTAGTTGTGTTGTTCCCTACCTTACTTTAGCTGTGCATTTTGATTTCATCCTTTCTGTCTGGATACGGCCCTTTGCTGGAGGAACAACAGTTACTCATGTTTTAGCTTTGCCTTTTGAATGGTGATTTCCCACTTCATTTGTTTCCTGTTGAGAATAAAAGACAATCTTTAGCTAATTTTCACAATAAACATTAATCTTTGCAATTCTATCATAATCCTTCAATATATCATCTTTCTAGAATAAAAAGAGTTGTGTTTAAGGGAAAAAGATAAAGAAATGCATGGTGAATTCATACCTTTTCGAATGCTCAACACACCCCCATGCTTACCCTTTTTCATGTCCTCATGAAAACCATAGTTTACATGTAAAGTAGTTAGGGAATAGGCTAGAGAGGGTTTTTCATTAAGAGGTCTAAAACCGTGATTTGAAGCTAAAGCTACAAATATGTGCCCTATATGTCCTTCAGGTAATTCATATTTGGATTTATAGTCTGTTGCAGGATACCATATAATGGGACTTCGAAACCTACAACCTAGCCAGTTTGGGCCTTCCCTTAAGATGAGGTTACTATAGAGAATTAAGCGGTCAGCAGCTAATCCAAAATTTATATAATTAAATGGCTCTCTATCTTTAATATTCCAATTGGAAATATTCCATCATACTTTAGCTGCTATATAGGCCTGGTCTCTGATAGATAGAAAATATTCTACCCCATCCAAGAAAATTTCTTTGTGGACGGGTCCCAAAGTCTGGATCGCACCCTCCTTTGTCATTAGACTCTTATGCCTAGCCCATAGTTGTAATGGGTGTCTCAGTTCACTCCTAACCCAAAGGTCTAACCCATTTTCTTGCCTCTGAAAAGTATTATAGGCCTTGAGCCATTTCAGCTGGTTGACAGCAAATTAAATAAATTCTTGAAATTGGATATCGCCCACAAAAGGGCTGGGATTTGTCTCCATTTCCCCAACTAATATAAAATTGTGCAAATAGAACTCACAGAGAAGACGCTAGACTTTTACTCCATATAGTTTGCAGCAACTTATAAAATCATCTACAGTGTTTAATTCTATAGGTTTTCCTGCCCTAACAGCTTTAATTTTTAACTGTAAATATCTTTCTACTAAAAAAAGGCATAATTTTTGGCAGGGCATCTACATGCTAGAACATTTGTGTATAAGGAGCAGAGAGTATCCATTTGATTTCGGACCATTTTTAATCTACTCCTTACCTCTTCAACTTTCTCTTCTGCCTTCCGACACTTATAGTAGGCTTCAGCCTCTGATGCACTGATGTCCTTTAATTGCTGTTGTAACTGTTGATATTTCTTTTTGGGAATAGTCTCTTCTTCAAGATTTTCTCTAGCCTGTTGAGCCTGTGCCATCTCTTCTTAGATTTTTTCTATAGTAGGGTCTATTAAAAAAAAAAATTGTGTTGAAAATCGACCTGGGTGTCCTTATTACAATGTCGATTGCCTACAGTCTGTGTCTCTTTGTCGGCCATACTGCTAGATGATAGTGCCTTGATCCGAAAATCTTTTTCACAGACCTGTACATTCTCAGTTTGGGAAATTGAGTCCATAGAAACTGCCTGCTATTCCTCATTATCATGAATGAGTGTGGGCTCAGTTTGAGTCTCCATGACCCTTTTATTGTGGGGTTCTGTTTGGATACCTACATTCTTCATTTTCAAGGTTCTTTTAGAGACTTTCCCCTGTTTTAGCACCCTAATCCTCTGCCTGAGTTTTTTTACTAGCTTTTGGAGCTTTTTCTGCTCCCTCCACAGCTTCCCAAGTTCATTTGTCTTCTTCTTCTTCTTGGAAGGAACAACTGTTCCTTTTTTTGTACTTGGTTGCTCGGCTACGGTTTTCTCTCCAGCGGTCATGCCTTCGCCCAGGCTTGCTTCTATATTTTCTGTTTGGGACACTTCCTTAGTGTTCCCATGCTCCTGGCTACATTCCTCAAGGGGAATAACCCTAGTTGGTTCTGTTGTTCCCTGAGGGTTTTCTTCATCAGGAATTCCCTCAGCCGTATCTTTTTTTATAACGACTTGTTCCTGAAATTGGTCTATCTCAATGTTGAGGTTAAGCGGACTGTGAGGTTGTATATATTCACTCATATTGGCCAAAATTTTGGCCAATTGGTCCTCCTGTAATGGACTTTGTGGTGGGCTTGCAATGGAGGTTTCAAGAGGTTCTGCTTCCTCTCCTTCATTTTCACTGGTGTGATTACTTTCTTCCTCTTCGCCGGTGTGGTGACTTCTTTCTTCTTCACTGGTATGGTGACTTCCTTCTTCTTCTCCAGTGTGATGACTTCCTTCTTCTCCACTGGTGTGGTGACTTTCTTCTTCTTCCTGATTTCCTTCTTCTTCATCAGTGTGATGACTTCCTTCTTTGAGTTGCAGAGGTTGTTCATCTTTTGAATTGGGCAATTCTAAGGGTTGGTTGCTGCTACCCTGAAGACTTCCTATCATTCCCCTACTTCTCCTAATCCTGGAGGACTGTCTGCGCTTTAAAGGTTTTGTTGATGTGCTAGTAACTCTTTTACGTTTTGGGGCAGGTAGAGCTATTCCTCCGTCAATTAAGAATATCAATTATTTCCAACTAGTCTGCTGCTGGGCAAGACTGTAACTTACTATCAATCGGATTAAAAAATGATGGCTTACCACCATCTATATGATGAGACTTTCTTATGCTCTGGGCAGCATCATGCAATAAGAAATTTAAATATGCAGGTAGGTTTACAGTACATTTTTTCTTTAATATTGCTAATAACTTAAGGTGGCGTGGTCTTACCACATCCTTCCTTCCATCGCATGTGATATAGCTCTGTACTAATTTCGCCAATTCTGTCCATGGTTCTCCCAAAGTTTCCACCTGAGCTCCTTTCCCTTTGACGACCAAGGTCTGCCCTTCGTCCTGAAAAAGATTCATGGCTTCTTGAAGTTTCAATTTTTTATGGGTCCATATGGGTCCTTCTGCTGGCAGACCAGATACCTCGGCGATTATTGCGTCTGTTACTGCTATTTGCCTACCTCTAACCATGGAATAGCCTTCTTGCAAGTTCTGCAAAAATTCAATGGCTACCATTTCATGCGGTTTCTGCAGTCGTGTGAGGTAGGTAATCCATCCTACTCTCTCCAGAATTTCCCGAGCAGCGTTGGAAACTGCTAGCACCTGTGGCTCACTACATATTACTCGTCCTCTCATTCTGTCTACACAATGTTAATTCTTCACAAATACACAGAAATTGTAATGGAACATCCCCTTGTGTATATCGGCACAATACTGTTAAACTCTTGTTGTTTCTGAGAATTTGATGAACATAGGGATTCAACTCGCATGCAGGCATTAAAAGGCATCCACACCCCCTTGAAAGATAATAGGTCATCCTTGACCGTCGAATAGAAGAGCAGCGTACTACACAGCAATTATACAGCATTGAAAGGCATACATACTTATGATATGATCAACAAATTATCACATTACTGAAATCGATGCATATTTTGAAATCGTGAGTAGATATGGAAATGTTATGTAATGATTTCGAACATAAGGGAAAAGGACAGCTGATGTAAAAAAGTACTTATGCAGTCATTATCCACATAAACTATTATGATCGATTTATAAATAAATTTCATGCATAATAGGTTCCGAACAAAGGGTTTAGGATCATATTCTCATTTGATATTAGATAAAGATATAAGAAAAGGGTTTCATTACTATTGATCTGTGAAAAATATGACTCTAATGCCATTGGCAGAGCTCTGTTGCCCACAGGTGTCTATAACCTTGACAAATTTTCTTTCTCACCCTTGGAACCATTATCCTTTATTTATGCCTAGGGAAGTGTTGTGTGATGTCATGATGGAGACCACTGTGCTGGCTTGGGAACCAGATGAATCGCAATGCCATTCACTAAGAAGGAGTGAAAGGTGGACAGGTCGGCTCGTGATGAGACCTCCTATTCCAAGGACTTTTTATTATTTATTTTTCTAATTTGTCCATTGGATCATATCCCTGGTTTGGTGGCCATAGTGGGAATGCCACTTCACTTCTTCCTTATGATCATGGTAGGTTGGCTCTTGATGAGACCCCATATCCTCCATATTCCATATAATAGTATTGTTAGTAATCATATATAGAATTTTTTCTTTTCTTTCTTTTCTTATAGCACTTCCCTACTTATATATAGAGGATGGCTCAACACTCCTTAAGAGTAGGGATGGTGGAAGAAGTTTGAACATCTCAATAGAGAAAATCTGCCCTTATTCTTATTCAGTAAATAAAAATAAAAAAGAGTTATGAAGATTTAGGGATGAACCAACATTATAAAGATAACCGATCATATTAATTTTAGTGAAAATAAAGACAGCAAAGTGATATAGATGGTTGTGTCCTTTCTTTTTTTTCTTATCACTGCCAAACAATTTCTTAGAAATGACAATTTCTCTTGATTTGCTGATTCCAGTAACCTCTAATTTGTGTGCTCTTGCATAAGTTGTATGTTTGCCTTTTTTAAAAAATCATGAAGAATTCACCAAAAATCCTCAAAATGTTTCTAAAACAAAAAAAATGCACTCAAAAAGTGTTGTTCCTTACATGGAATAACTGTTGTTCCTTAAAAGGAACAGCAAAAACAATCTGCAAAAAAGTTGTTCCTTTCGAAAGGAACAGCAAAAACAATCAGCAAAAATGTTGTTCCTTTGGAAAGGAACAGCAAAAACAATCAACGGAAATGTTGTTCCTTTTGAAAGGAACAGCAAAAAAAATCAGCGGAAATGTTGTTCCTTTCGAAAGGAAAAAAAAAATAATCAGCGGAAATGTTGTTCCTTTCGAAAGGAACAGCAAAAACAATCGACAAAAACTGTTGTTCCTTTGAAAAGGGACATCAAAAACAAGCGGTAGAAATGTTGTTCCTTTGGAAAGGAACAACAAAAATAGGAAACAAAACTGTTGTTCCTTTAGAAAGGAACATCAAAAAGAATCTGCGAAAAGTGTCATTCCTTTGGAAAGGAACAGCAAAAACAAGCAGGAAAAATGTTGTTCCTTTGGAAAGGAACAAAAAAAAAACAGGCTGAAAAATTGTTGTTCCTTTGGAAAGGAACATCAAAAACAATCGGAAAAAAATGTTGTTCCTTTGGAAAGGAACAACAAAAACTGATGTCCCTTTGGAAAGGAACAACAAAAACACATGACAAAAACTGTTGTTCCTTTTTAAAGGAACAACAAATACACACGACAAAAATTGTTGTTCCTTTTTAAAGGAACAACAAATATTCACGACAAAAACTGCTATTCCTTTTTAAAAGAACAGCAAATACACACGGAAAAAATTGTTGTTCCTTTTTAAAGGGACAGCAAAAAGAAGCACACAAACGTGTTGTTTCTTAAGAGGAACTGTTGTTGTTCCTTAAAAGGAACAACAACTATTCCTTAAAAGGAACAGCTTGAGAAATAAACTCTATACAAAAAAAAAACAAGCAAAGTAAAAAGAAAAGCTTATTTACAGGTTTCAAAATAAAAGAATTATTCAATGAATGGGTACTGAGGAGGAGTTATCTCCCTCAGCAAGAATCTGCATGGTAGAATCTTCTCGTAATTACTGGTAAAAGGATTCCCGATTAAGCGGTTTATGGTAAAGTTGTACTCGATGACCGTTTACTTTGAAAGAGTGTCCAAATCCATCAATGGTAGTTAATGTGATGGTGCCATTGTCATGCACTTTTTGTATCTCATAGGGTCCAAGCCATCGTGTCTGGAGTTTCCCTGGGAAATCCTGAAACCTGGAGTCATATAATCTCCTTCGTGGAAGATTTTCTGTTTAATGAGGGCGTCGTGCCATTTTTCTCTCTGCTATTGAATTAATGCAGTGTGCTGAAGAGCTGAGAGCCTAATTTCATCTAACTCATTGATTTGTTGTAATCTTCTGACCTGGGCTTCATTTAAGTCTAAACCCACCTCCTAGGCTATTCTTAATGTCTGAATTTCAAATTCTATTGGAAAGATGGGTTCTTTTCCAAATACCAATTGATATGGTGAATACCCAGTGGTATTTCTCCATGTTGTTCGGTACGCCCACAAGGCTTCCGGAAATCTATAATCCCAGTCACGTCTATGTGATGCAACTGTTTTTGTAAGTATATATTCTATCACTTTATTCGTGCTCTCTACCTGGCCATTTTCCTATGGGTGGTATGGGGTTGTGGTTTTGTGCTGAATGTGGTAATTTTCTAATGTTGCAGTGATTTTGTTACCTACAAATTACGGTCCTCCATCTGTAATTACGTCCCTTGGGAGGCCGTATTGCACAAATATGTGAAAAAGGAACTGTATTACAGAGTCCTCTGTAGCTCTTGAAAGTGCTTTTGCCTCAACCCATTTAGTAACATACTCTGTTGCAACTAGTATGTATGTTTTCTGATTTGATGGTGGGTTGATAGGACCAACAAAATCGAGCGCCCAATGTTTGAATGGCTCGATTAATAACTGTGGATTCAAAGGCATTTCGTCGGACTATCCAGGGTGACCTGCCCTTTGACAACTATCACAAGCCTGTACAAACTTTTTAGCATCTTTAAAAATTGTAGGCTAGTAATAGCCTGTTTGTAAAACCTTGTGACCAGTCCTGCGATCTGCAAAATGTCCGCCACAGGGCTCGTCGTGGCATGCTTTTAGAATATCAAATATTTTTTCCTCTTGGATGCATCTCCTGATGTGCATATCCACTCCTGTATGAAACAGGTAGCCCCCAATCCAAGAGAATCGAGTACTACACTGTACTATATATTTTCGTTCATTGGGCGTTAGATGCTTAGGTAATTTACCTACTGCTAAATAATTTGCAACATCAGCATACCATGGGGTTCTAGCAGTAACAGCAAAAAAATGATCATCTGGGAAATGATCTTCGACTGTTGCTGCCTCTGTTGGTTTTGGCATTCGTGACAGAAAATCAGCTACAGGGTTCTCTTTTCGAGGTCAATCCTTTATTTTGATATCGAACTCCTACAATAGAATCAACCATCTTGTTACTCTACCATTTGTAACAGGTTTATTTGCTAAAAATTTTATGGCAGAGTGATCTATGTATAAAACTACAGGATACCCAGTTATATAATGTCTAAATTTATTTACAACATGTATTACGACTAAAAATTCTTTCTCAGTCATAGTATAGTTTAATTCAGTAGGAGATATATTTTTTCTAATATAATAAATTTCATATGGTTTTTTATCTTCTTCCTGCCCAAGGACTGCTCCAATAGCTGTGTTTGAGGCATCAGATGAAATTTGGAATGGAAAATCCCAATTTGGGCCCCTTAGCACTAGGGCTGTTGATACAAGCTTTTTCAGATCCTCAAAAGCATGGTCGCATTTATCTGTCCAAATAAAATCAACATCCCCTGTTAATGCATATAAAGGTTCAGCTACTCGAGAATAATTCTCTATAAATCTTCTATAATAACCAGAAAATCCGAGAAAGCTACGTGCCTCTGTTTGTGTGGTAGGAGTAGGTATTAACAAAATTATCTGAATTTTAGCTAGATCTACCTGTATTCCAGCTGCTGAAATATAATGACCTAGGATGAGTCCCTCGGTCATCATCATGTGACACTTTTCATGGCTTAATCAGAGCCTGGTGTCAATACATATTTGTAACACCTTTTCCAAAGTTTCTAATGTTGGCTCAAAATCATCTCCGTAAGGTGTGAAATCATCCATATATACTTCGAGCCCTTCATTTATTAAATTTGAAAAGATACTGAGAATGGCCCTCTGAAATGTAGCAGGGGCATTGCATAGGCCAAAGGGTAAAATTCTGTAAGCAAATGTCCTCCAAGGATAGGTAAAAGTAGTTTTGTCTTGGTCTTCAGGGACAATCTGAATTTGATTGTATCCACTAAAGCCATCTAGGAAAGAAAATAATTTATTTCCTGCTAATGTATCTAGTACCTGGTCGACAAAAGGAAGGGGAAAGTGGTATTTCTAGGTTGCTTTGTTTAGTTCTTTGTAGTCTACACATATCCTCCACTTTCCGTTCTTCTTTGGCACCACTACTAATGGAGAGACCCACTTACTATCGGATATTGGGTATATAAAGTTGACATCCAATAGTTTTTGTAATTCAACTTTCACAATATCTTTAAGATGAGGGTTTAATCTTCGTTGGGGTTGGCGAATGGGTCTAGCATCTTTTTCTGTATAAATGTGGTGCGTACATAACTGGGGGTCAATTCCCTTCATGTCTGGATAATCCCATGCAAAAGCTCCCTTATATTTTTTTAGTAGTTGGACCGTCTTCTTCTCTTGTTCAGCAGTCAGGTTTTTGTTAATGTTTAGGGTTTTTCCTGGCTCAATTTCTATAATTTTGCTATTGTAAACAGAAGTGGTGGGTATTGATTGATCATGAATGTCTTTCAGAGGATCTTCTTCTTCTTTATTATCAAATGTTGCTTTGATCATGTGACATTGCAAATGGGATCTGATTTTTGGTTTATTGATGAAACTGTTAATAATGTCATCCTCTGTTTGGTCTTTAAATTCAAGGGCATTTCTATGGTTAATGGTGATCTGATGTTTTCCATGAGGCATGATACAGGTTGTTTCCTTGTTTTTATTATTGATAGGCTTGGTTGTGCTGGGGAATATAAAGCTAAATTCTTAACATAGTTCCCTCTAGTTATAGCCATGCTGCCTTATCGACAGCAAATGTAAGCATCAGCAGTTGCCAGCCAAGGTCTACCTAGGATCAACGAGTGTCCATCTAGCCGATTTTTGGGGTTGATAATCAGGAAGTCAGTAGGGTACTCCCAGGAGTCTAAAGATACCATTACATCATGTAGCGTGCCTTTTGGCTTGACTACCGATCGGTCAACCAATTCCAATAAGGTTGTTGTCGGATCTAATGATGTAATGCCAAGTTTTTGACAGGTGGTGGTTGTTAGGATATTAATTGCAGCTCCCAAATCAACTAAGGCATTTGGAAATGATTTTCCATTGATTTGCACCGTCACTATAGGATTTCCTGGGTCCTCATACTTTACAAGTGCTTCCATTCCTGATAATAAGTTAGATAGAGTGCCGACTACTTGGACAGTTGGGTTAGTTATTGTTCTCCTCTTGGGCTTCCTTATACATAGTTATTTGATGGTTTTTGCATAAATAGGGATGTCTTGGATAGCTTGGAGGAGAGGGATTTTTATACACAAATTTTTCAGTTCTCCCAGAAGATCAAAATCAACATATTCTATTGGGCAAGGTATGATTAATCGTTCTGGGAATGGTGGAGAAGAGGTGGTTGCTTGCTCTTGAGTTTGTTGTTTAACCACATTCTCCTTGTGCACTGTTTGTTCTGCGGGTAATGGGTCTTCAACTTGAACATTTTTGTCTCCCTTTGTTTCTATTATGCGCCTAGATCTTAGTTGCAGGTCATTGCACTCCCTTAATTCAGTTTCTAGTTCTGGTGGTTCCATTATTTGAACAGACTGAACCAGCCTATTATTAGGGTTTGGGTTGGGTTGGGCTGGGAGTTGCGGTCTCAAGTTGGTATGGGGATTTTGTTGCAATGTATATGGTGCTGGCAACATAGGTTGAGGGAGAGGGATCATTCCAGCTGGCTTATTTGTCGGTCTTTTCCAGTTCGACTGCCAGGTCTGACTCTGCGAGGTGGAGGGGGGCCATTGTGTTGGATAAACATTATTTTTCCAAAATGGTGGACAGTAAGGAAATTTTGGCCAATTGGTTTGATTTGTTTGATTTGGCCATGGTGATGTAGGAAATGGCTGTTGTGACCAATTGGGGAAAGGTGGCTGATTTTTCCACATTCCATTATATTGTTGAGCATTATACTGAGGAGACTGAAAAGAAGAGGACGGGTCAATTGGCATACTTGTTTGTCGTGGCTGCCATTGTCGGCACTGATTGAGTAGGCATACCATTTCTGATTCTTCTTCCGCCTCCTTGTAGATTGCTTTCAATCCAGGGAGCGAGGGGAAACCTTTTGTGGAGTGATCTTTTGTGCAGATAGCACAAACTTTGACTATATCCAGCAGGCACTCTTTATGGTTGTGTTTCTTTCTGCATTTACGGCAGAATATTTCCAGATTTTGTTCTACTTCTGCTTGCTTTTGTTTTTCTTTCATAATGTCAAACTGCGTTGTCAAAGTCCCTAGAATATCAGTTTTAAAATCTTCTAGCAGATTGTCAATTTCTTCGCAGGTTATACTTTCACCAGAGGTCTTACTATCCCTTGTGATCATATCACGTTCTGATGACTTTAGCTTTGTGCTGCCTCTTGAACTCCTGATACATAAATCAATAATTTCAGCAAAACTTTCCTGATATATGTCACCTTTTCCCATAATATTTAATGTTTCAACCCATTATTCCTTCATCCCTTTAAGTAATGTAGTTTTTAACACGTTATCAGGTAAGGGTAAAGATGCATAAGGTGATCTCTAGAGGTTGTATTGAAAGCGTTCTACATATTCCTCAGGTGTTTCATTAGGTTTTGTTGTCATCTAAAATATTTCGTCTTTTAATTCCCTAGACCTACAATAATCCTGATATTTCTTTAGAAACACAGCTTTCATCTGATCCCAGTGATTTATAACACCTCCACCTAACCCCATAAACCATCGTAAAGCTACTCCTTTTAATGTGCAGGGAAATAATTTTAGCTTTTGGGGGTCGGTGGTATAGTCATACCCTCGGCATAATACATCGAATTCAAACAAAAATGCATCTAGATCTTCTGATGTTAAACCATGAAATGTAGGAATATGTTGGAGGGGAATGGCTTTCATAGGTGCATTAACTGCAATGTCCACAATGGGATATTGTAGTGTGGAAGTTTGAGGGGGTTGATGGTTCTGGTTCTAGGCCATTTGATCAAATATGTGCCAATATCCTTCTGGGATTTCTAGGGAATTATTCCTAGGCTGACTATAAGGAATAGGAATGACCTTGACAACACTCCCTTGGTCTGGAATAATGAGTGTTCCTTGCTGACCTACTATCTGAGGAGATTCAGGTCCTTTGGCTTTGTTTTGAATGATGTTGACAACACTTCCCTTATCTGGGCTGCTCACTATTTGGATTACTTCAAGAGGAGATTTTGGTTCTTCTGTTTCCCCTGTTTCTCCTCCTCCTTCATGGAGATTACTAGAGTTCCCTTCTTGCAGAAAAATTAGGTGAGAATTCTCAATTTCTTGGGGATTTTTCTCAATTTCTTATTTTTGGCTATGGACCTTAGCAAAGGCTACAAATGGTGACTCTGTGGCCTGAAGGGAACTAGTAGGTTGTCTAGAAGTAACTTTTCTAGGTCCTACTAATGGTTGTGATTCGGCTTTCTTTAGGATTTTGTCGATGAAAGTTGTTCGCCCAAGGGTCACCGGTCCCTTAGGTTTTTTGGGTTTAGGAGGAATTTTGTTCTGTTTAGGTTTTTTATTCGTTCAAAAAAAAAAAAACACAAGCATTCCTTCCTACCTAAAACTTTTTACTCAATTCTGCTGTGAAGCGGGCCAATGAACAAGTATGTTCCTTTCTCAGTACGCAGGTTCTTACCTTTCGTTTTTAATACCCAATTCTTTCCTAGCATAAAAAAATCAAATATGCATCACTCTTTCTAAATGGCATACACTCTCCCCAGCAACGGCACCAAAATGTTGAGGTATAAAAGGTGTCTTTTTAACACCTATTTATCCTACATTAATTATCAATCCAGGTATGATTTTTTATTTCAAGAGTGTACTCTATCTGAGGCTGCAATTCAATCTAAGAGTAATGCCTTGCAATATGTAGTACAGTGTTGTAAATACAAGAGTAAACGGATGCTTGGAAAAGAAATCTAACTACAATGACATGAACTCAAATGCTCTGAAATCCAATCATTCACTCTACAATCATCAGTCAAGGATGCAGTAATGATAACTCTTTCCTTTAGCAACTGATGTAATTGAAATCAAATGAAAATAAGATAATCAATCTGAGAACGAAGGTAGCAATAACCAGATGTCCTTTACAGTTGATGATCTCGCATTAAAACAATTAAAATGGAAATGACAATTGAACTAAATCACTAATGCTGCTAATGAAAGTAAACTAGGCAAGTTCTCAAAAGAAAAACCAACTCTTTGCAGGAATGAAATAGGCTGTAAACTAATTAATTGAAATGAACAACAAATCTAGAATTGAACAGCAATAGAAATGAACAGCAAACTCTAACTACTGGAATTGAACAACACTTCTATCTAATGGGATATAACAACAAAACTCTATTGAACAATAAATCCTATTGAATAGCAAACTGAACGGAACAACAAATGGATTGGAACAACAACTGAAATAGAACAGCAACTGCGAAACAGCGTAGCTCTTTTAAAACATAACAAGACAAATTATACAGAGATTAAGATTCTTATTAAATTAGAAAGGAACAAAAACACAATTCACCAATATAACACACCAATATTATGAAGCAAGTAAGCAGTAAACCATTAAACTTGAAAGTTGTAAATGAAAACAAATGCAAATCGTCACACAATGATAATTGAAAGATAATAATACAAATAGTAGATGGATCCACCAGGGTCGGGCCCTTAGCCACCAGTGAAACACCGCTGGGCTACTCCAGAGTCAAGAAATGGAATGACAACTAGATCTTGTATTAATCGAGAATAATAGTGTTTCAACAGTCGCTCTCTGATCACGAGAGTCAATAAGAAATTACAAAGTTACAAAAGGAGTCTCAATAATAATCGTTCTGTCCCCTGATTTCTATAGGCACTGCCTTTTATAACAATTCGGCGGACAATACAAGAAACAACGATAGACTTTGAACAACGATCCCTCAGGATCGAAAGATCCTAAGGGATTCACTCCCTTTTCTTCTTTTAGATAATGCTTGGTCTTCTTAGGCTGTAGCCGTGTTGTTACCTGCCTTACTTTAGCTGTGCATTTTGATTTCATCCTTTCTGTCTGGATATGGCCCTTTTCTGGAGGAACAACAGTTACTCCTATTTTAGCTTTGCCTTTCGAATGGTGATTTCCCACTTCATTTGTTTCCTTTTGAGAATAAAAGACAATCCTTAGCTAATTTTCACTATAAACATTAATCTTTGCAATTCTATCATAATCCTTCAATATATCATATTTCTAGAACAAAAAGAGTTATGTTTAAGGGAAAAAGATAAAGAAATGCATGGTGAATTCATACCTTTTCCAATGCTCAACAGTAGCCAGTAGGAGATTATTTTTAGATAGTACACAGATCACTCCAGGACCATTCTACCACTTGGGTTTAGGCCATTTTTCCGGGTTCTGACCATCTTGCATAACAAGCCCATATTCCAAAATTTTAGCTCATTTTATGTACTATTTTATTATAAAATTAATAAAATGGCTCAGATTTTGTTATTGGACATTTTGGTGTTTTAATTGTGTATGAGTTCCAGTTTATTTATTGTTCCTAGTCTATTGCTTGGTATTACTTGTTAAATTCCAATTAGGAATATCACAGTGGTATCAGAGGCATGATCTTGGCCAAGTTGTGGGCCTTAAGCCGAGTGATGACAAGACCAGAATAAAAATGTAAGAAATCATGGGATCCAAATACAAATTAAAATCAAACAACATGGTAGTAACCTTGAATGAGGTGATTAGGATGCAAGAAATGATGATTGATGTGCGGGAGTAGCTGATTCACACTAAAATTGGGAATCAATACCATTCTCAATTATACAACAAATCCACTATGCCCAAAATTATGGATAATACATCAAGGTGGAAAGACATGATTGCAACTGATGTGGAGCTATTGGCAACAAATTGGAGGGCATACCAATCATTGGGACATGGCATTCAGGCATCCCTCTCTTTTTTGGAGTTCTGTGAACTAAGAGATATGCACAAATCAGTGGGAATTCAGTGGAATTATTTAGGGATGATGAGGAGGATCAAGGAAGAAAATGAAAAAGTAGTTGAAGGGGCCATGGTTGGCAAGGAGACAATTGAGCTTACACCCGTTGACGAGATGTTGAGAGTTGATGAGGTACCCAGTGTTGTGACTACTTTTTCAAGTGATAGCAATGCACCATAGGTTGATGAGCTGCAAGTTGACATTTCCACCATTTATGAGGAGTATATAGGTACAAAGGCATCCAAGTCTATGATAGGGTTTCAAGATGAAAACCCCCGACATTTGACTGGTGAGCATGTCTTGCATGTTGGGTCGTCTATGGAGGAACAATTGGAGGCTCATGTTGGGCCCATGATGGAGGACAAGCAACCATCTTTTGGGCCAACCACCGATTTAGAGTAGATAGATGCACAGACCATCAATAGAGTTGTAGTACTTCTAGAGAGTAGCTCTCTTTGGGATCATATAGATGGGCCTTGCAGCATTGATAGGCTACCTTTGCACAACGGAGAGAGATATGCAAAGTCACCTCAAAAAAATTTATGTGTTGACTAGGATGGTGACTAGATGAGGCAACATGAGCTACGCAGGGTGAAATACTTGCAGGATGGAGGGTTTATTTTATGTGTGGGAGTTCACTCATTCGGTCCCTCTCTTGGGGTTGGATGGAGAGAGATTATGAGTTGGTACACGGTGGAGTGGGTTGGACTCATGGGGATGGTTGTATTCTAGAGTAAAACTTAGTGGGAGTTCTCAAACGCCGAGGGTACTAGAGGCCCAAGTTGCCATTTGGATCCAGGTCGACTTCCTATGCAATATTAGACATTCAGGATGGTTATGGGATTGATGAGGTAATCAACCTAGTGACTGAGAACATGCATTCCTTAGGGGAGTTTCAGTTACCACCAGTGGCGAGGTTGTTTGTGAGCAGACATTGTGGTTTGTTTTGGCATGTTGGTTGCACATGGGGTTGCAGGATGATTAGTATTTTCTGGCAGGAGCTGGTTGGAGGAGGTGGTATGGGTAGGTCCTCGGACCAGGAATTGTATAGAGAGGATGTTCTCCCATTGAGGTATTTGGTGCAGGAGTCGCTGAGGATCGTAACTGCAGAGAAATTCCCTCTATAAAATGTGGATTTAGGCTGCTCAAGGCAACCAGGACGGATGAGGAGGTATGATACGTGTTATGGTGGGCTCACTCGCAGAGTGGGGGGTAATTTGGCACATGTGGGATACCGTATGTTACGGGGTGGTAGGACAGTAGGTAATAGTACACATGACTGCTCAGAGTTATGTCGTAGGGTTCAATGTTATTTAGAGGGATGCAGACTGATCCGTATAGACCCAATTTTAGACCATAGCATCTAGTGGTGTTCATGGCTATGCAGCGAGGAGCGGTGGTCTGCATGGTGGTGTCGGTTCACACTATGGAGTAGGAGGAGTGACTTGCATCACACTGAGTACCAGCAAGGAGTGTCAGGTACAGTTACACTGATCGGACACGAGATGATGCAGTATGGGGCAGCAATAGCAGGGGCTATCCAATAGTGTACAGTGGTAGACTCCGATGAACAGTAGCATGTTGAAGAGTACATGGATGCTCGGTGGTATGCAAAGGTTGTTGATCAGCGGTTGTCATTGATGTCAACCCAAGCAGCACCAGGGGCTAACCCAATATTGCATGGGAATTTTGACCTACCAAATTAATATACTCTAGGTAAATAATTCTTTTGATGGTTTCTACTTGTCGAGATGTTTTCGTTGATATATGGCACGCCATGTAATTCTTCACGGTTTGAGAGATATTCATGTTTGAAGTTTGTACCCCCATTTAGTGGACTAAAACCCCATGGGGTTGGGGCATGGGTCATTGAAAAGTCATAATTAATATTTTTTAAGCTCCTAAAATCCCTCCCACATTCACTTGTTGAAGCCCCTCTCAACTTAAGCATTTATATAAATTGTGATCCTCATTTCCTCCTTATGCAAGCGATTTGGCCATCTGAAACAGGTCATTGTGGAATTTTCACTCTAACCTTTTTTATACGAAGGTTCAGAAGCTGAAATTTTTATGAGGCGAAGCCAAAATCCTGAGGAAGCTTCAGTAAAAATTTCAGATCAAGATGCACAATATTTTTGGAGATATGATCTGTGGAAATCAGGGTTTTTGCAGGCTCCTGAAATTCATCTGAAAGAAGTGACCTTGGTAAAATCATCATAACTCTCTCTCTGAGTATCAGATTGGAATTCCATAAATAGTGACAAATACTGCATAGTCTGTACTTTTTTCTCTATCAATTTCAGAGCCAAATTAAGAAAAAGTGACACATGGCACGTCGTACAAGTGCGCTCTGCTGAATCAGTCCATAATTAGGACATTGTGAGAGATTGAGCATAACTCTCTCTTGAAGAATCCAAATTGGGTCGGACTTGTGGCATTGGAAAGAAGACTCAGAGGACTACTAGAGGACCAAAAATTTGATATTTAGGATCTGAAATAACAGAGATACACCAAATTCAATATCGAGCTCCTAGAAGGCAAGAAAAAGCTATATCATGTGTTGTCAAGGGTTGCAAAGGACCAGACTTTCTATGGCAGCAAAGCAAAGCAAGGTGCAGCAGAGGGTAGCTGTTTCGGGGAAAAACACCCTAGAGGTTTGTTGGGTCAAAACCTCCACAGATCAGGGCATGCTATTCAGAAGGACTCACACACAACCATCCTTAAATGCTAAAAACTAGATATCAATGATAGCAAAACTCACCCGTAGTCCTACGTTCGATGTAGATCCCACGGGGTTGAAACCCCCAACAACCCTTCTTCCTCCTTAACCTGAAAACCAAGAAGAAACGTGCACGAAAAACTAGTTGTACAACATATATTCCTCCTAAACATTAGTGTAATCCATGTGAAACATTATATAAACCATAATAAATTCTTAATAATCAATCTTTTCACATATGTAAATAGATATAACACGTAAGTTCAGGAACAAAATGGTTCTTCATCATTACGAACAGCATGTACAGAAATAAAGAGTGGAGAGATCACCTGAATCCTTCCACGTTCTTTGAACAGACCGTCATCCGGATCCGTCCCGCCCTTGCCTCGCTAAGATACTTTCAAGACTTGTGCACTCAAGATGGCATATAAATCGATGAACATCTCCAGGAAACAAGGGTTTCCTGTATAAATCTAGGACAGTGCAGGAGGCACGGGAATTCAGACTTGAATTGGGATTCCAACAGAGTATAATGTCTATAAAATTTCTCTCTCCCTTAGGCCATGCACATGAGGGGCTTTTATACTCCCTCAAAGTAGTTTCAATCAGTTGGAAACAGTTGGCCACGTGTTGGGGTGGTTGAACTACCAGAGTAACCATCAACCCAGCCCGAAAATAGGGATTTTTTATATATTTTTTAATGATTTTAATGGCATACGCGGAAAAGTACATGTGGACTCGCGTATACACGCGGAAAAGTCTGGGCATACCCGCGTATGGGAATTTTAACATTGTTTTTTAATGAATTTTGTTCAAGTCTGTGGGAATGGGTGCCCAAAGCCATAAAGACAATCATGAATCACCTGAGGGTGAAAAATGATGCTATAACAGATGCCCCCTAATATATGAGGTCAGAGGGGTACATGATGGCCGAAATGTATTATGCACATAGAAAGAACTTCGCAAGGACAAGAGAGGACTTCACCAGATTTCAGCCTGCCAAAAACCAATGAAATAAAATAGAGAGTCAACTCATGCTGAGGCGGGCATACCCATGCTCAGTCAAAAATACATCATATAGAAAGTACAGAATAGATCCAAAATGTATACAAGTATAGCTGAACTGAAAGTACACAATGAATCATCTGAGCATGGCCCAGAAGTACAAGTCTGAATCAATGTCTAAGTATCACATATAGAAAGTTGATCAATGATGCTGAAACTGGATGTCTGATCATATAAGTAATTGAATCTCCAAGTACCAAATCATAAAGGGTAGATCTCATGGTACAATCACGCAACTCAGGAGCCAACATATAAGATGTTGATGTACTGAACTGCAACATATAAGGGTGAACGGCATCACTGGCAGAAACTGAGTGGACTGTCAAAAGTGAACCGAAAAATGCTGATGCAACCTGAGGTCTTCACCGATCTCGACGGCACAATTCTACACAATGGGAATAAATGAGCTGAAGTCGACCATTTGAGAAATCATTGGATTACCAGTCAATGATGTATACCGTTAACCAATGCGAGACAACCCACCAATAATGAAAATGAGTGTCAAGGTGCTCCAGTACAATCTAACAAGTGCGAATAAATGAGTTGATGTCGAACACTTGAAAGAATCTACCAATCAGGAGGCAATGATGAATCCCCACTGTCGATAGCGAATATTCTGCCACTGATGACTACAAACCCTAAGGTATTGACAAAAAGACTCTAGACCTTATTCCCAAAGCAATAAGTCAGAGTCGATGGGAAAAGATCTGCTGGAAGGAAGGCATTAAGGCATCCCACATCAGTCCAGCGCGAGTGTAACCCGCAGGCCAAGATTTGGAAGGAATCGAACGAAGTAGAGTGACGGAACCAAATCGAAGTACGTTTCCGACATGCACAAGATGAAGCTAGCACACGGAAGAAACCCTCTAAACCAACCAATAATGAAAGCTGACACAGAGGCGAGAAATCCACCTATAGGGTCAAATGGAAATCAAGGTACTGCACAAACCCCAAGTGTGATAATGTATGCCGACGTCGAACACAGGGGAAACCACTCAGTCAAAGACCCATAATGATGATCAAATGCTGAGCACAAGGTCACCTATCAATGATGGAAATAGGGCCAGGGTGCGGCTCTAGGTTTGCTCTCAGAGCAATGTGTCGGAGTCGATAAGAGACAAACCCGCTAGCGAGAAGTCAATGGAGACCTTCTCAAACCAGCACGAGCGGAAGACCAAAACATCTGATGTGATAGAACAAGATACTGACAAGACCGGGAAGGCCGACTGAATAATGAGTCAAGAGACACCGCAGAATGGTCGACTCTAGTTAGACTTCCCTTGAACAAAAGCACGACTCGTGATGACCATGGCAGTAAAAAGTGACACTGTATAAGTCTGTTATGCAGGAGGCAAAAATAAACTCTCCATATGATTGGAAGAGATAACCAACCGAGGGAGAACTGACCAGTGAAACAAGGTAAAGGCTGAACCTAGGTCAAAACAAAAACCATCCCAAATGAAGGAAATATATATAAGTATATGTGCTTTGTTCAAGGCCGAAAAACTGTACTGCCATCAAATTACGAAGTTACATCCCGTTCCCGCTCTTTTTTTTATATTTGATTTTTTTGTCTTTTTCATATAATAAGCCTGAAAAAGAATAAAAGAATGCTATGGTACAATGGATAGAACGAGTATCAAGAAACAGATGCACTAGTTCCTGGGATTGGAACAATCCTATGCTCAATGAAAGGTGGCGAAAACTGGTAAGAGATACTTAGAGGAATGTTCCATCCATGGGTAAAAGGGTTTCAAGTCGCGATAGCCAAGTGCATGCAATGGTTAGCTTGTACAGATAGACAAGGTCAAAAGTTGGCTTAAACATTGATTCCAAATGAAGCCGGCTAAAGGCCAGGATAAACAAGTAGCCAATATGCAATGTAGTAATACAACTCAACAACACCAGGGAGCCTCTAGGGTAATAGCCAGAAAAAATGATAGTGAAGAAGAAGAAGAATGAAGCTTCAACACATAAGTCATGGTGAGACTAAAGAGGACTCCCGAGCCTACATAAAATGCAGCATGGGCAACAAGTGATAGCGATGAACTAACTAGGAAGCCCATGTAAAGGAAGGCTCTACCACCAAGTCATGATTAAATAATCAGCGAGTGAAATGGGTGTAATATTCATGACCTGATGGGATCGACCCTATGGAAAGTGATCAGAATGGAGGCTAGTATGAAAAATGCAACGGAAAGTGGATTTCCTAACCTATATGCCAGTTTTAGTTTATAAAAAGAGATTTCAAGAAGACCAATTGAACTATCCGGTAACTAAGTCAAACAAACTCTGAATTTCAAGTATAACTTCAACAAAATGCTCAAAGCCAACCATGCCACTCTCGCAGCGGGGCTTTATACGAGAAAAAAGGAAAACAAGAAACTCAATAAATCAACTCAGTACAATAGTATAAACTTGCAATAAAAAACTTCAAAGAATCAAAAAGAGACTCTTCGAAAATTGCAACAAAACTAGTCTACTGAACATCAAAGAAACCAAACGCACCATATAGGTAAAAAAATCAAAATGCACAGCAACACACAAGGAAAGAGTAAATGAGCAGGAGCTCTCTGTTCTGATTACGCAGAAAAACCAAGAATCTTCAAGAAAAGACCTTGATACTCAAACCAAAATTGCAAATGTAACGACCAAAAATTTCACCAACCGAGAGAGTCTTCCCACAAAGGAGAGAGAAATAGACATATAAACACTTTAAACACAATCCAGAGATTAAAAAACACTGTAGAAACAGGTCACCACAGGCAGACAAGACTAGAAAAGATAAAAACCAAAAATTCAAAATTTTCCCCCAGGCATACGCTACTTATCAGTTTTGAAACAAGCATGCATACGCGACTGTGTTAAAGGAAACCCGTGTATACGCAACTCCCTTTAACAAAAAATGCATGTATACGCGTTTGTGTACAGACAAACCCGTGTATGAAAAGGTAAATAATAAAAAATAAAAAATATCAAGCCTGGATAAGGAACCAAGTCTTCAGTCTGACTGCGAAAGAGTTAACTAGACTGGAAATAAAAGTTAAAACTGTTGGAAAACAGCTGAAACTACCCAACAGGGGAATCACAAAAATGTGATCCCCAGTGGAGTCGCCAGTTCTGTTTCGGGGAAAAACACCCTAGAGGTTTGTTGGGTCAAAACCTCCACAGATCAGGGCATGCTATTCAGAAGGACTCACACACAACCATCCTTAAATGCTAAAAACTAGATATCAACGATAGCAGAACTCACACAACCAGTCCTGTTCGATGTAGATCATGGGGATTCAAACCCCCAACAGCCCTTCTTCCTCCTTAACTTTGAAAACCAAGAAGAAACGTGCACGAAATCTGGTTGCTTTGTATATTCCTCCTAAACGTTAGTGTAATCCATGTGAAACATTATATAAACCATAATAAATGCTTAATAATCAATCTTTTCATATGTAAATAGATATAACACGTAAGTTCGGGAACAAATAGTTTCTTCATCATTACGAACGACGTAATAGAAATAAGAGTGGAGAATCACACGAATCCTTCACGATCTTCGAATGAACCGTCATCCGGATCCGTCCGCCTTGCCTCGCCTGAATGCTTTCAAGACTTGTGCACTCGAGATGGCATATAAATGGATGAACATCTCCAGGAAACAAGGGTTTCTTGTATAAATCTGGGAAAGTGCAGGAGGCACGGGGAATCAGACTTGAATTGGGATTCCAACAGAGTATAATGTCTATAAAAATTCTCTCTCCCTTAGGCCATGCACATGAGGGGCTTTTATACTCCCTCAAAGTAGTTTCAATCAGTTGGAAACAGTTGGCCACGTGCTGGGGTGGTTGAACTACTGGAGTAACCATTAACCCAGCCCGAAAATAGGGAATTTTAATATATTTTTTAATGATTTTAATGGCATACGCGGAAAAGTACATGTGGACCGCGTATACACGCAGAAAATTCTGGGCATACTCACGTATGGGAATCTTAACACTGTTTTTTATGAATTTGTTCAAGTCTGTGGGAATGGGTGCCCAAGGCCATAGAGACAATCATGAATCACATGAGGGTGAAAAATGATGCTATAACAGTAGCATGACAAGATCAGCAACCAAGGTGCATAATAGCAGCAAGAAATTCATCATATTAAGTCTTCAAGTGGGCAGCACTGCATACAATCATTGTAAAGGTATCATTGTACTTAGTCATTGTAAATACATTATTGTACAAATTGTACTAGTATCTATCTGCCAAGGGTTGAAGAGGCAGTGTTGGGAGGTCTAGGATCATCATTAGGTGGTTGTGTCAAATTTGGGGTTATGATCTAGTATATCTTCTTCTTCTACATCATTCTATATCATTGTAAAGTGGACCATTTTCCCTGGTACGGGAGTCCATTCTTATTTTATTCTTCTATAAGGTGGTAGGGTGGTTTTAGGGTGAGTTGTAGCTCATTGGGTGTTGGGGCATCTGTTCAGTTGACTACTGAAGAATCTCGAGTGTTGGAGCGTCCATCCAGTGGGAGCTGGAGAAGAATGATTTTCTAAATTCTAGGAAGTTGGAGCTTTATTTTCAATTGGAGTTGAATATTAAAGAATTATTAGAAAAGCATTAGGTGGTTTTTGTCCCGGTGTGGGTTTCCACCTTAAAAACTGTGCGCATTTGTGTTCCTCTTGTTTGCTGCTATCATTGTACAAACACTGATAATAATTGAAGATTAACTAATGCTGTAATTGAAAGGAATACTGATTCACCCCCCCCTCCCCAGTATTTCCAACAATTGGTATCAGAGCTTGGTTCCTTCAATAACATTTTAACAGCTGGAAGGAGTTCATGGAGCATACCAATAATGGTGTACCTCTATTCAATGAAAATAATTATGCACTTTGGAAAGGAAGAATGGAGGTCTATCTCTTGGCGCAAGGTTACGAAGTATGGGACACTGTTCAAAATGGATTTACATCAACCGCGGATGAACAAGGTAAGAAAATTTTGGTAAATGATGCAAAAGCAAAGAATATTATTATTAGTGGACTTATTGAATCTGCTTATCATAAGGTGTTAGGTTGTAAAATTGCCAAAAATGTATGGGACAAGATTGAGAATATATATGCAGGTGACTCAAATGTCAAAGAAGCAAAGCTTCAAATCTATAGAGCAAAATTTGAGCAACTCAGAATGAAATAAGATTGCAACATTGTTGCATACTTCCAATACGTTGATGAAATAACCAATACTCTGGAAGGATTGGGAGAGCCAGTTGACGAGAAGACTATTATACGGAAGATTTTTATAACATTACCAAGGAGATTCAACCCAAAGGTATCGGTCTTAGAATACAGTGCAAATCTGGACAAACTCAGCAAGGAAGAATTACATGGAGTTCTCACAGCGTATGAAATGAGACTTGATGAAGAAAAGGGTACTTCAAATCTAGAAGTTGTGTTCGTTGCATCTAAGCAAACCAATAAGGACAAACAACCTTCAATTGAAATGACATGCACCTGCAGGTGTGAAGAAAATGGAGATGATGGAAAAGGTATTTCAGATGAAGAATATGCTTACTTTACGAGAAAACTAAAACCTGGTAAGGGAAAATTCAAAGGTAAACTTCCATTGATATGTTTCGGTTGTGGTGAGGTTGGGCATTTCGTAGCAAAATGTCCGAACAAAAGTGATGGCAACTCAAAAGGAAAGAAAGGATTTAAGAAATTCAACAAGAAAAAAAAAAAGAAAGAATCCAAAAGGAACTTTCTCTCTAAAGAAGATAGCTCATCATCCGATGAAGAAAGTGACAGCAAAGAAGAAGCCAATGAGAAAGTATTGTTTATGGTCAAGCACAATAAACAAGAAGTATCAAACAATGAAGAAGAAGGGTTGACCATAGAATAATTTTATGAGGAGGCAATCAAGCTTATAAAAGAGCTCAATGCTGAGAAGATCCATTCTAATACTCTTGAAGAACAAGTTCAAGGTCTCAAAATTGAGGTTGAAGAACACAAATGTATTGAAGATTCACTTCAAAAGAAGTTGGAAGAAAGCAACCAAGAAAGGGAAGCATTATAAGCCGAAGTAGTCTCGCTGTGTAAGGAAGTGAAGAAGGGAAAAACTATCCAAAACTATGCCAACAGCTCAAGGGCATTGGAAGAACTCATCAACAATCAATGATCTTACAACGACAGAACTGGCCTCGGTTACAAAGAAGAAGAAGCAGGACCTTCTACAACAAAATATAATGAACATATGAGATCTGACATACATGAAGACTTCATTGGACAAGATTCGCAAGAACATCCTTGGAAGACGATTCCTCAACGAAGATTTTCATCTAGGTACCAACATATTTTTCATGTCTATTGTTATTCATGTGGAAAATTTGGTCATAAAGCTATAGAATGTCGCACGTACCCTAGGAACCAATACAATTCCAAGAGATTCTTCAAATATGAACCTCCCAGGGCTCAACGAAACATCAATAGATTTGAACATTTAAGAAATAATATGGAATGTTACAAATGTGATAACTTTGGACACATAGCCAGAGACTACAGACTTGAAAATCCTCTAGAAGAATCTTCGAAGCCACAGAATGAATGAACATGGAAGAAGAAGAACACTGATAATTGTGCTCTCACTCTCAAGGCTCAAAAAAATAAATATGTGTGGTATGTTGACAGCGGTTTCTCAACACATATGACTGGAGACAGAAAGAAATTTGTATCTCTGAAAGAGAAGAAGGATGGAACCATATCCTTTGGAAATGATGGATCTTCAAATGTTATATGATCAGGTACCGTCACTCTCGGAAGCAAAGATGTTATAGCCAAGAATGTTCTATTGGTCGAAAACATGAATCACAATCTGCTCAGTGTTGGACAAATGTGTGATCAAGGACACACAATGCTATTCAACTCTACAAAATGTGAAATCAGGAAAGGCAGGTATGGTAAAATTGTGGCTACAACAAGTCGAGCTCCAAACAACATATATGTTCTGTATGAAGCAACTAAAGCATGTCTACTAGCTAAAGAAGATGAAAGTTGGTTATGGCACAAACGAATGGGTCACATAAACTTTGACAATCTTGTCAGGATAAGCAAAAAGGAAGCAATACGAGAAATGCCGAAAATCTCAAAACCTTCCAACACACTATGTGAGGCATGTCGGCATGGCAAGCAGACAAAAGTCCAATTTAAAACAAAATAACACTTTGCATCACATCCATTGGAATTGATACATACTGATCTATGTGGTCCTGTGAGAACAAAAGGCTTAGACAGAGAATTATATTTCATGTTAATGATAGATGACTATACCAAGATGACAGCCGTCAGTTTCCTAAAGAAAAAATCTGAAGCATTTGAGTGCTTTAAGATCTACAAGGAGTTGGTTGAAAATGAAACTGATTTGAAAATAAAGTGTTTAAAATCAGATAATGGTGGAGAATTCACTTCCAAATTATTTCAGCAATACTGTGACGAAAATGGAATAAAAAGGCAATTTTCAACAACACAAACACCTCAGCAAAATGGAGTTGCTGAAAGAAAGAATAGAACTGTACAGGAAATGGGTAGAACAATGTTGAAGGACTCAAAATTGGATGAAAAATTATGGGTTCAAGCAATTGATACGACAATCTTCATTATCAACCGAAGTCTTCTTAGAAATAATTGCAACAAGACTCCATATGAATTATGGAAAGGAAAACCAACTAATGTAAAATATTTCAAAATCTTCGGAAGCAAATGTTATATCAAAAGAGAAGATCAAAATTTGGGTAAGTTTGAATCACGTGTTGATGAAGGTATCTTTGTTGGTTACTCACGCAAAATAAAGGCCTATAAATGCTATAATCTAAGACGAAAATAGATAGTGGAGAGCATAAATGTTACATTTGACGAAGATGGTGTTCTAGTGAGTAATGATGAGGATCTAGAATCTTTGAAACTTGAGACAGAGGCTGAAAAAGACACAGATAAAATTGTAGAATAAGAAGCAACTATCAACGAGGAAGAATTAAACAATGATCATCAAGATATACCAGAACAACAACAACAAGCTCCTCCAAGGAGAACAAAAGAGTGGATTCAAAAGAACCATCCATCAAATCAAATCATTGGTGACATAAATGAAGGTCGACAGCTTCGTTCATCACAACAAGCTCACGTTGCTTTTCTAGCAAACTTTGAGCCTAGTAGTTTTGAGGAAGCCAGCCAAAATGAACATTGGGTAGCAGCTATGAATGAAGAATTGGATCAAATTGAGAAGAATAACACCTGGGAATTAGTTCCACGACCAAAAGATAAAAATGTCATTGGGACTAAATGGGTGTTTAGGAACAAATTGAATGAATATGGGCAGGTTACCAGAAACAAAGCAAGATTGGTTTGCAAAGGCTATGCACAAGTGGAAGGAATTGATTTCGATGAAACATTTGCCCCAATTTCCAGAATGCAAGCCATCTGAATGTTTCTCGCCTATGAATGTCAAGAAAAATCAAATTCTACCAAATGGATGTTAAGTCAGCATTTCTGAATGGAGAATTAGAAGCAGAAGTTTACATCGAACAACCTGAAGGTTTTCTACTATCACAAAAAAGAAGACTATGTCTGCAGGTTAAAGAAGGCTCTATATGGTCTCAAGCAGGCTCCTAGAGCATGGTATGCTCGTCTTGATGGATATCTACATCAACAAGGGTTCAAGAAAGGTACTGTTGATAGCAATATTTATGTACAAATAGATAAAAATAATTTAATAATCGTTGAGGTATATGTGGATGATATAATATTTGGTAGCAATGATGATCAACTAAGTAAGAAATTTTCTACAAAGATGCAAAGTGAGTTTGAGATGTCTTTACTTGGTGAGCTGACATACTTATTAGGGCTTCAAATATCTCAGCAAGAGAAAGGAATATTTATATGTAAAGCCAAGTACATCAAGGAAATGCTTAAGAAATTCAAAATGGAAGATTATAAACCCGTCCTCATTCGACAGCAACAAAGTCAGAAATTGATATTAACGCGATCACATCTAAGGATGTGGATCAAAGGTTGTACAGATCTATGATTGGTAGTATTCTATATGTAGCAACATCCTGACCAGATGCTGTGCAAGTAGTTAGACAAGTAGCAATATTACAAGCAAGCACCAAAAGAATCACATATTATTACTGCCAAAAGAATTCTTTGATATCTAAAGGGAACAATAGAATATGGCTTGTCGTATCCCAAGGGTAACAACCTCATTATTCAATCCTTTACAAATGCAGATTGGGCAGGAATCGTTGATGATAGTAAGAGTGCTAGTGGAACAACATTCTATCTAGGTGGTTGTCTCATATCATGGTTGAGAAAAAAGCAAACCTCAATCTTGTTAGCTACATTGGAAGCAGAATACATTGCAGCAACATCATGTTGTACTCAATTCCTTTGGATGAAAAAAACTTTGAAAGATCTTCAAGTACAATTCAATGAGCCTATTCCCATACTCTGTGACAACACTAGTGCCATCAGCATCTCCAAGAATCTTGTCATGCATTAAAAAAAAAACACATTTCGATCAAATATCATTTTGTTAGAGAACAAGTCACTGAAAATAATATCAAACTTGAGTATGTCTGTGAAAAATAAAAAATTATTGATATCTTCACTAAACCTTTACCTTGAAATACTTGAATATTCACAAAAATCTGGATTCTCCAAGCTCTCATTAGATTGCTGTTCATGATGGTTGTGTGTCAAGCGAGGGAAGTGCAGACAGTCCAGAGGACACAAGCTGTAGAGTTACCCTTTCCCATTGATGTCAAAGGGGGAGAGAATGTTGTCGAAAGAGGTGTCATGATCGCAGGGGGAGTACTTGTGTTGCCATCAATGCCAAAGGGGGAGATTGTTGATCAGCAGTTGTCATTCATGTCAACCCAAGAAACACCAGGGGCTAACCCAATATTTCATAGGAAATTTGACCTACCAAATTAATATATTCTGGGTAAATAATTATTTTTATGGTATCTACTTGTCGAGATGTTTCCGTTGATATATGGCACGCCATGTAATTCTTCACGGTTTGAGAGATATCTGCAGCCAGTTGTACCCCAAAGCAGGTAAGCCAAACCCCATGGGGTTGGGGCATGCATCATAAAAGTCATAATTAATATTTTTTTAAGCTCCTAAAATCCCTCCCACATTCACTTGTTGCTTCCTCAAATCTAAGCATTTATATAAATTGTGATCCTCATTTCCTCCTTGAAAAAGTGATTTAAATACCCAAACAACATCGTGGTAACGCAGTTTCAACTTTGTTTCTATGAAGTTTCAAGTTTTCAAAATTGTAATTAGCAAAGGAAAATCCTGAGGAAGCCACATGAAAATTCTTCATCGAAGGTGCGAATATTCCTGAAGACAGATCCTCGTGAAAAATATTTTTGCAGGCTCCTGAAATTCATCTCAAAGAAGTGACCTTGGAAAAATCGTCATAACTCTCTCTCTGAGTATCAGATTAGAATTCCGTAAAAATTGGCAGATAGTGCATAGACTGTAGTTTTCTCTATCGATTTCAAAGCCAATTAAGCAAACAAGAATGACACCAAGTGACTAAGCAAGCACATGTATTCTGGAAACAAGTCTACAATAGCATTGTGAGAGATTCGGCATAACTCTCCCTTGAAGAATCAAAATTGGGTTAGACCTGTGGCATTGGAAATAAGACTCGGAGGACTACTACAAAACCAAAAATCACATATTGGGGATCTGAAATAACAGAGTTACACCAGATTCAATATTGAGCTCCTAGAAGGCAAGAAAATCTAGATCATGTGTTGTTAAGGGCTGCAAAGGACCATACTTTCTAGGGGAGCAAAGAAAAGCAAGGTGTAGAAGAGGGTAGCATGACAAGAGAAGCAATCAAGTTGCAAATCAACATCAAGAATTTCATCACATGAAAGTCTTCCATAAGCAAGATCGCATACAATCATTGTAAAGGTATCATTGTACTTCGTCATTATAAATACATTATTGTACAAATTGTACTAGTATCTATCTCCCAAGGGTTGAAGAGGCAGTGTTGGGAGGTCTAGGATCATCATTAGGTGGTTGTGTCAAAGTTGGGGTTATGGTTTAGTATATCTTCTTCTTCAGCATCATTCTATATCATTGTAAAGTGGATCATTTTCCTTGGTACGAGAGTCCATTCTTCTTTTATTCTTCTATAGGGTGGTAGGGTGGTGCTAGGGTGAGTTGTAGCTCATTGGGTGTTGGGGCATCCGTTCAGTTGACTACTGAAGAATCACGGGCGTTGGAGCATCCAATCCAAAGGGGATCCGGAGAAGAACGTCTTCAAATTCTAAAGCTGAGCTTTTCAATTGGAGTTGAATATTAAAGAATTATTAGAAAAGCATTAGGTGGTTTTTGTCCCGGAGTGGGTTTCCACCTTAAAAACTGTGCACATTTGTGTTCCTATTGTTTGCTACTATCATTGTACAAACACTGATAATAATTGAAGATTAACTAATGCTCTAATTGAAAGGAATATTGATTCACCCCCCCCCCCCCCTCCTCAGTATTTCCAACAAGGGTGTATGATGCTAAAAAGAAGGGTCTTGGAGGGTTCCTTCTAGGGAGACTTATGGATGGAGACACCGTGAAAACCTTTTGGTGTAGTTCACCCAGGATCATTTGGGACGTAAATGAGTGATACTCGATGGTATCCATGGGAACTCAGACACTTTTCCCTCTTCTAAGTCACTTACAAGAACATATGATTTGGTTATTGTCCTTTGACACTCTAGGCACGAGTAGCAGAGGATAGGGAGCTCACCTGAGATATTTAGATGACACTCAGTGCATTAGCAGAGAGACTTCCCAACGGTGGCATTGGGTCGATGTGTGAGTTGAAAACTAGAGGCTGGGGGATGAGGTGATCATATGTAGGGGTGGCACATCATTCATCATTGAGCCTATGCCAGAGGAGATGGTGACGAGGGATACATGTGTCACTCTTTTCACAGGGCATTTCAGGACCATGCATAAGCAGAGGATATCATGTACGGTTGAGGCAGCTTTCCAATATGTGTCTGGGCTCCAGACATCGAGAGGGCAGATGGCAGACTTGGTGGTGATGGTTGGCAGGAGTAGGATGGATCCACATACACTGAGTCCATTACGAGTATTAGATACCCATCTATTGGTTGCATTTAGGGGGTAGCTATTTGGCACGTGTGGCTTCCAATAGTCATCGGTACTACGCAGTGGCAGGCACAGGGTAGTTTAGCATGCATCAGATTAGTTCATGAAATATGGGGCCTATATGTTGGTTGCATGCAGGGACTAGGGACTAGGCACAGATGGATTCTAGAAGTTGTTAGAGCTATGTTGTCGCAGGTTTGGCTAGGGAATCCAAGGATTCAGTTGGTTGACAGGCCACTCCATCTTGTGAGAAGCAGGACCATAGCAGAGCGTGATCTAGCTCACGTTGGGGTTAACACATGGGAGATCACTGAGACCTTCATTGTTTGGCGAAGCAGGTTTTTCTAGTTGCAGCTCAAGATCCAGATTATGGATGGATGGGTAGGATATCGACCTCATAGAGATACCTGGGCAGATGAGCTTAGCCTTTGTCGATATTTCTCCACTACGTTCAAGGGAGGAGGATATAGTGTTCACATGATGGGCAGCCTGTTAGAGTTAGAGTGGCACAATGACATCATGGTGGCGCCTTTCTGAGATGACCATGGAGTACCCAGTCATCGCAGTACTAGATAGCTCAATGAACTTTAGGGATGATATAGCTACTACAAGTGGAGATCATTCAAATATTCCATTGGGCTATTGTGACTCATTGATGGCATAGGGCCGTACTCCATCAACATGGTAGGTTGGTAACCAGTAGGATATTAGGGGAAGCTCATGTGGGAGAGACTTCCTCCCCACTGGGGTTTCGTTGTATCTGCAGGAGTTTACTCTTTCAGTGCATGAGTTGGACTACTCGGTAGGGCAGCTTCATGGGTAGTTGGATAGAGTCCTGCATTATCATGATGCTCTACTTATTGATAGTATGCAGAGGTTTTTTGGTACCTATACTTCGTTGGATAGTGAGTGGAGCAAGGGGTGTTGCACATTGATCAAGGTGGCTTAGGATCCTGGCATCGATTGATTCCTTTTGTGATAGGATAGTGCATGGGACAGGGATGACTCAGTGGCACATTTGTGACCCTGGTATTGTTTGCAGTCACTGTTTGGGTCATCAAATAGTGGGAATGCTTGTTAAAGCATTGCTTGAGGACAAGAAAATTTTGGCAAGGAGGACTGTAATATCCCGAATTTTCCTAAGCCACTTAAAATGTTAAACTTTTTGAAATTTTTTAAATTAGCAATAATTTTTGGTGTTTTGACTTAGGAGAAGGAGAAAATCGATTTAGTGGAAGGTGGATACCACCAAGGGAGAGAGGGCCAACAATTATAAATAGAGCTTGGAGATCTATATTTGGTATCTTTTGATTATTTGACAATTTAACACTAGTTCTCTTGAGTTTCTTAGCCAATAAAACCCGTGTTGCTCAGCACAAGGAATTTTCGAGCGAGAATTCCACCCTCATTTCAGAGAACTTCAAATGTCAGCTTAGTGAGGCAATTTTAGGAGCTCAATTCAGAGCTTCCATTCGACATCATTATAGGAGTTTACTCAGCAGTGAACATTTCTTAAGCGCAAAGGTATTTTTGTGGAGCACACGTGGGTTAGAGTTCCAGGGTTTTATATTGAATTTTCTTATTGCTAGACCAGAGTTTGGAAAACGATTTACCGCATTGTATTGGAGGTTATTACTTGGGTCAATTTTTCTATATTTTGGCAGAGGCGCAGAAGCTATTTGACCAAGTGTTGCGTAGAGGTTTTAAAATATGGAGTCGAGAGAGATAAGGGTTGAATATAAGAGGTATTTCTCAGTGGAGAATTTATTTGGAGCTGGGGAGAACTCTCTCGTGGTAGATTTGGGCATAATTCAATATTATAAAAATTGTGGGGCGTTTTTTGGCCAAATTGGGCAATTAACGCTTGTTGGGGGTCACCGAGGGTCAGTGGATTCATCCCAAACCATTTATGGGATTTTGTGGGTTTGTTGAGAGGAGTCTCTAGCTAATTTTATAGAATTTTTCGAGTGATATTCAGGCTTAAAATCCACATTCTTATAGCAGGGAAAATTTCTAATTAACTGGGGAATTTGAACCTCTTGGTGGGCTCAATTTTGGCTTGGAGTTGGGCCAAACCATTTCTGGGATTTTCTGGTTTTTCAAAGAAGAGTTTAGAGCTAAATTTTTAGAGCATTCTGAGGATTATTCAGCCCTAAGATCAACATTCCAACTAGCAACCAGTAACATATTATTTCTAGATAGTGCACAGATCACTCCATGACCATTTCTACCACTTGGGGTTTGGGCCATTTTTCTGGGTTCTTCTCATCTTGCATAGCAAGCCCAGGTTCCAAAATTTCAGCTCATTTTATGTACTCTTTTATTATAAAATTAATAAAATGGCTCAAAATGTGTTGTTGGATATTTTGGTGTTTTAATTGTGTATGAGTTCCAATTTATTTATTGTTCCTAGTCCATTTCTTGGTATTAGTTGTTAAGTTCCAATTAGGAATATTTACATTCAAGGAGGCACCTTCATTTTAAAAGTACTTTATATTTATTTCTCAATCCTCAAACCAAATGACTTCTTTCTGCAAGGAAAACAATAAACTTGTTGGGGAATCGAACTACCTTGCATGGAAGAGGAGAATATATTAATTCTAAGGGAAAATGAAGTTATTGAATATGTCAAGGGCTCAATTACCAAACCTCCTCAAGAAAAATCTCAATCACTATCAAAGTATATGAAAAGAGAAATAAGGGCTCAAAGAATACTCATTGAATTGATCAAGGATTCTCTCATCCCCTATGTAGCAAAGTTGAAGACATCAAAAGAGATCTATGACAAGTTGGTGGAGCTGTTTTCTATAAGCACTGCAAGGGAAATAATATCTTTAAGAACTGAACTATACAAGATGAAAGTTTCAAGGGAAGAAGGGGTAGCCTTATATCTTATGAAGGTATCTCAAATAAGACATCAACTACAAGAGTTAGGAGAAACAATGTCAAATCCAGAGATGACCACTCTTGTACTCAATGCATTACCAGTTGAATCGTGAATCTTTGTATCAAGCATCTATGGAAAGAAGGAAGTCACTCCATTTAGTGATTTGAGCTCGTTATGTAACATTTAATAAACCATAAAAAAGGCAAAGAATGACGTTGGATCAAATGAGCAAACACAAGTGTAGGTAGAGATGACAAGGAAGAAAGGGAAGTTTGGAAAGTTTGAGCCTCGAAAGAAATTTCAAAAGAAAATTGACATGTCTAAGATTCAATGCTATGACTGTAATAAATATGGGCACTTCAGGAGGAATTGTCCTAAACTGAAGAACGGCAACAAGAAAATAAAGGAAAGAAGTGAAGCCCAAGTGATCAAAGAAGTAGAAGAACCAGAAGAGAAGAATTCAAAGAAGGAAGAAGTAAAATAAATGTACTATTAAAAGATGTCTCACATACAATTAGTTTATTTTTAAGTATATAAAAAGTAACAAGTCATGGTAGGAAGCATTAAAATCATGATATGTTTCAATACAATAGTATTGAGATGGAATCATAGAAGCATGAAAGGATAGCTGAAATAGCATTTTGTCTGGTTGAAGTGAGTCATCTAGCAAGATAGAAAAAGAATCATCACAGCTCATCATCATTAGGAAGAAGCATTTTCAGAATAAGGATCATCAAGATCCTTCATCGAATATTTGTTAAAAGATTCACCTCTACTTAGAAGAAGCAAGTGTCACATAGATAGTCTACATTCCACCTATTGTGGGATCCACAATTTAGAAGGATGAAGGTACGAGGATAGAGAAGTGCAGCATGACAATTTAGTTGAAGCATTTTCATCTTCAAGAAAAGAAAGAGAAGTTGTTAAAGGAAGCCTATATGATCACATGAAGGAAGAGGTATGCATATATTTGTTAAAATTTGAGAGATAGATAAATCCATGTCATCACCTAATTGCAGATAGAATGGTTAGAATGCTCAATCTCATGAACATGATTGAAGAAGAAGGGACTCTTCCTTATGCATGATACATGAAGGCATAAATACAATATGCCTTGAACTCTTCTACATGAAGATAAGATGGAATCATCACTATATTACCTCATGAAGACTGTGAGGTGGTTGGAAACCATTTTTCCTATGATCAAGAAACTATGTATTGAGATCTTGAGGAAGTAGTATATGATGAAGCTAGAAGAAGAGTTCGTAAAGATGTAATTATAGCCACTTGAGATAGGTGTTGAAAAGTGTAACTAGGTTTGGTCTTCATAATGACATGTTTAATTGTGATTTTATGTAATTGATGAAAAGAAAAAAATAAAAATATTTTAATAGTACTTGAATCATGGGTTACATGATGTAATATCCCAAAATAGGGAACTGTCAGCAAGGCAAGACTGGAAAACGCATTTTCCAGGAATGGCTGCTACAGGATTTGAAACCAGCACTTGGATCCCTTATATCTGAGTATCTAAGTCCTAAATCCAAGAGGATATCAAAAACAAATCCTTCTAGGTGGGGCAAACAGGCCTCCCACACCTAGTATGGCTTGATAAATGCCCAATGAGGGGATGCAGCAATATATAAACACAGTAATGGATATATAACATTAAATAAGCTCACAGGATGTGTTAAAACACATTTCCATCAATCCAAGCTACAACAGCAAGCTGTACTTCATTTTATGAGCCAAAATTTGGGGAAAAGCAGCAATTTATGCCCTAAAAAGGTTAATTTCAGAGATGAGCGTAAAAATAAGGGCAAGCGACAATGGGATCTCGTAGCTTAGGTCATGTGGGACTCACATACCAAATTTGAGCAGAAAAAAATGACTCTAGATATGTTAAACAAATCTCCCATTCCTGATATGGCTTAGAAATGCCCAATCCCCATGACTTAATTACTGCAAAATTTACTGAAGCATAGGCAAAGTGATTTTATGAAGGTGTTGTATACAATATGGTATGGAAATTGGTAAATCAGATCTATAGCATGGTTCATACAATGTACAATAGATAAACAGAAGAGTTACATGAAGAAACCCTCAAGATTGAGGTGTTGCAACAACAAAATGAGACTGCAAAGCCTGACAGCATTATTTTATTGATGCTACAGCTGATATATATTACACATCAAATCTAGAGCAGATCTGTATACAAAAATATAGATCCAATACAGATCTGTATACTAGATGGGCTCCTTAATGCATTCCCCTTAGGGATCTGAGAAAATCATGAATAGTAGTGAGTAGATCTGAGATCTAAGTTGCAGTCTTGCAGTAATATTCAGAATTTCTATAGTAAATATAACCATATAAAAATAAGATCTGAAGGGAACATGGATTGGATGGCCAATACATGGATCACCACAGTGCAAGGAAAGCTCCTCAACACCAGAGATCACTCCTCAAAACGTTGCTCAGACACCCTGCAACTTCTAGCTTGCAGATAACCCAATTATGGGAGAGAAACTACGTTGTTAGCTTCAGTACTGAGTAGGCCTGATGCCTTGACCTGAAAATGCAGCTTCAATGATCCAATACACTCTTCCAGGAGGTTAAAAGACACACTCACTGAGAAGAGGCACTAGATTTGCATAGATCTGAATAAATCTAGCCTCCACTGCTGCAGCTTGCAAAAACAATAAAACCCTCAATAGGATCTGAATTTTGGTTGGAAGATGAAGCTTGGCCCAAAGCTTGATAGTAGACAAGATAGAACAAGTCTCCTCCAAGAGATTCTCAAGGAAGGAGGTGGGATTCCCGACCAGGAACACCCAAGTGCTAAACAGCACTATTCTCAGCTAAACATCCAGAGAATAAGGAATGTCTAAACAGACAGCACCTTTAGAAAATAACAAATAATCAACCCACTCCTTGGTGTCCTCCTCCTCCTTTTATAATTTGGAAATCTTGTCAAACCCTAAACCACCTTGATGATTTAGCTTCATTCACATGAGTGGCCTCCAACATGAACTGCGTTGTGCCTTTAGGAGATACATTGCATGTAGACAGTGCTGTGGATTTGGTCCTGTTGACCTAGTCAATTGACCCAGCCTCTTTCACACTTAAGTGTGTTTATAAAAGTAGCTCAGATTTTAGCTTTTTTCACATTGAGCATTGATTTATTTTGATGTTTAGGAGTTATTATTGGTCCTCCTTTACAATTTTATTCATAAGCATGAAAAACAAAACAAAATTGAATATTCCTATTAGCTTGGGCTAATTAGGAATATTACAGTCCTCCCCCTTCAAAACGTTGCTTGTCCTCAAGCAACTGCAAGGTAGAGAAAAATTTCTCCCTTCCTCTTCTTGTGGCCTCATCAATGGATCCCACCATGGCTGAAAAATGATAGGCAATGAATCTGTCCTCCAATGATTCCCTCCAAGTGTAAGATAACAGAGTGTACATCATGAGAAAATGGAAGGTACAAGTGGTGATCTCCTTGTTGCTCAATGTCCTCCTCAAGGTAAGAGGGATGAAAACATCAGAAGTCCTGTTCCCAATGAGTGACTCCCTCACCCATGCAATCATCCAAATGAAATGAACCATTCTAGGTAGCTCATCAAAGAAAACTTCAACCCCGGATCTATGCAATGTGTTGGGGCTAAATGGAGAGTTTAGATTTTCCCATCCAAATTGTTTCTCTCTCCATTTATGGTAAGTATGGGGTTTTTTATGCCCTTGTACTGAAATGATATGGCCTCCAAGAATGGCCCAAGCTACCCCATCCAACAATTTAACCATGAAGTGCCTCCTCCAAGCACTCAAGTTCTTGAAATGGCTCACCCCATGTAAAGGAAAGAGATGTGATGTGGCAATCATGGTTTTCCCATTACTCCTTCGGAAACATACATCATGGATAGTAGGGAGAATCGCACTCACAATGGGCATATTCATCTCATATCCCACTCTCCAAACAAAGCTTCTCATGAACATATAATCATCAACAATACATGGAAGAAAAAACCAATGAAAACAAGTTGTCATATGACAACCAGAAAGTGGATCAAGGTCCCACACAAGGAACCAGTGCAGTGCATCCTCTGCCTGCATCAAATCAAACAATAACAAGTGCTCTTCCAGCCACTTGTTTGCTGCCACAATCATTTCATAGGATGAAAACATGAAAGTATAATGAGGTGTCAATGATGCACACCAAAAATCATGTGGCTTCCCCCACAAACCACCAACAAGGTTGCCATAATCAATGCTACAAGTAGCTACAAGTACATCATCATACCACATGCAAGAAGGAACAACTCTTCTTGATACATCATGTTGCTCAAACAAGGAAAAGAAGTACAATACAAAATGTGAAATTATACCTCCTCCATCATGCACTTGAGATCTTGAGCTGAAATGGCTCAACTGGAATTTCTCCCTCACCACCCATGAGTAGGGAAGTGGTTGTGACCTCCTCTTCATTACCATTCGGGCTATGCATCTCTCCATATGCTGAAATATGTCATGCTGGATGCCCTCCCAAGTGAACTCCTCCACCAACTGGAAATATGCATCAAAGTGCATAGAAGAGAAGTCCTCATGTGCTGCATGTAGTAGCTTCTCCTTGAGACTAGAAGATCTAGTCAAGAAGATCCTGCCATAGGAATAGATGACCACATCATCCACTATGTATCTATCATCTCCATCCGGGTCATCAAGAATCATGCATGCACCAAGATCCTTGGAGTACTCTACCAAAAGTTGAGACCTCCAATAGGGATCAATCCTCCTAAGAGAAGCGCTAGTGATCTAGCATATGAAGCTCTCCTCATGTTGTTGCCTGCTACTTTGACATCCCTCATGCGAAAGTCATCCTCCAAACTCCTCACCTCCCTAGAATCCAAGAATGGTGAGCCAAGAGGCAAGATGTCTCTCACCAATTCTAGATCGGGTGGCCTCCCAGGTGGAATGCCTCCAGGTAGTGAGACATCAAAATATGAATTGGATTACATGTATGAGTGGACTGATTTGTCCCTCTCTTATCTGCATAGTGTAGTCTCCGTCCTTTGTGTAGAATTCTTCTGGAATATATAAGTGTGAATGCTCATCATACCTTGATGTTGATCCTTCTTGCTCTGGAATTGTGTTTTGGTTCCCACATGTTGAATCATTTGGAACTCCTTGTAAAGATGCAAGGGCTCCTCTAGTGGAAGCAATGGCTCCCCTTTCACCTCCATGTGGTGATGGATCTTCTTCCTCCATCCTCCTTGCAATAAATGTGGGCAATAGATTACACTGTGGATATGCATGTGTGGCTGAATGCTCACACCCGTCATGAGAATAGTTAGGGCTTGTTTCAAACCCTTATATAAATCTTCTACACTCCTCCCCTTCCATCTCCTTGAGATCTTCTTTAATACCTTCAAAGATTTGGAAAAGAAGCAGGGAGATTTCCTCCTCCATCATTCCTCCTTCTCCTCTTTCTTTCAACAAGAAAGTAGGCATGTTACAGTGTTGTAGATTGGATTTTGTGGCTGAATTCTCACACATAGCATAAGAAGTACTGGGGCTTTCTTCATGAGAAGAACTTCTTGAGGGATTTGCATGTCTTCCCCTTCTGATTCCCCTGATTTCTTCCTTCAATTCATGCATGGCTTGAGAGAGTGTGTTAGAAAAACTTTTCTCTTTGTCCTCTGTGTTATATTTCTTCAGTCTTCTTCTTTATTCTTCTGACAGCTAGATCTCACAGGCTGAGCCAGAGATCATGCTCTGATACCACTGTAATATTCCAAAATAGGGAACTATCAGCAAGGAATGACTGGAAAACGCATTTTCCAGGAATGGCTGCTACAAGATTTGAAACCATCACTTGGATCCCTTATATCTGAGTATCTAAGTCCTAAATCCAAGAGGATATAAAAAACAAATCCTTCTAGGTGGGGCAAACAGGCCTCCCACACCTAGTATGGCTTGATAAATGCCCAATGAGGGACTGCAGCAATGTATAAACATATTAATGGATATAAAACGTTAAATAAGCTCATAATATGTTTTAAAAACACATAGCCATCAATCCAAGCTAGAACAGCAAACTGTACTTCATTTTATGAGCCAAAAGTTGGGGAAAAGCAGCAATTTATGCCCTAAAAAGGTTAATTTCAAAGATGAGCATAAAAATAAGGGCAAGTGTTGGTTGGATGTTGTAGCTTAGGTCATGTGGGACTCACATACCAATTTTGAGCAGAAGAAAATGACTCTAGCTATGTTAAACAGATCTCCCACTCCCGATATGGCTTAGAAATGCCGAATCCCCATGACTTAATTACTGCAGAATTTACTAAAGCACAGAAAACGTGATTTTCTGATGGTGTTGGATACAATATGGTATGGACATCATTAAATAAGATCTATAGCATGGTTCATACAATGTACAATAGATAAAAGAGTTACATGAAGAAACCCTCAAGATTGAGGTGATGCAACAACAAAATGAGACTGCAAAGCCTGACAGCGTTATTTTATTGATGCTACAACTGATATATATTACACATCAGATCTAGAGAATATATTTATACAAAAATATATATCCAATACATATTTGTACACTAGATGGGCCCCTTAATGCATTCCCCTTGGGGATCTAAGAAAATCATGAACAGTAGTGAGTAGATCTGAGATCTAAGTTGCAGTCCTACAGTAATATTTAGAATTTTTGCAGTAAATAGATCCATATACAAATCATATCTGAAGGGAACATGGATTGGATGGCCAAGACATGGATCACCATAGTGCAAGGAAAGCTCCTCAACACCTGAGATCACTCCTCAAAACGTTGCTCAGACACCCTGCAACTTCCCTCTTGTAGATAACGCAATTATGGGAGAGAAACTACATTGTTAGCTTCAGTACTAAGTAGGCCTGATGCCTTGATCTAAAAATGCAGCTCCAATGCTCCAATACACTCTTCCACGAGGTTAAAAGACACACTCACTGAGAAGAGGCACTATATTTTCCTAGATATGAATAGATCTAGCCTCTACTGCTGCAGCTTGCAAAAACAATAAAACCCTCAATAGGATCTGAATTGTGGTTGGAAGATGAAGCTTGGCCCAAATCCTGATAGTGGACAAGATAGAACAAGTCTCCTCCAAGAGTTGCTCAAGGAAGGAGGTGGGATTCCCGACCAGTAACACCCAAGTGCTAAACAACACTATTCTTAGCTAAACATCCAAAGAATAAGGAATGTCTAAACAGACAGCACCTTTAGAAAATAACAAATAATCAACCCCCTCCTTGGTGTCCTCCTCCTCCTTTTATAATTTGGAAATCTTGTCAAACCCTAAACCACCTTGATGATTTAGCTTCATTCACATGAGTGGCCTCCAACATGAACTACGTTGTGTCTTTAGGAGATACATTGCATGTAGACAACACTGTGGATTTGTTCCTGTTGACCCAGTCAATTGACCCAGCCTCTTTCACACTTGTGTGTGTTTATGAAAGTAGCTCAGATTTTAGCTTCTTTCACATTGAGCATTTCTTTATTTTCATGTTTAGGAGTTATTATTGGTCCTCCTTTACAATTTTATTCATAAGAATGAAAAACAAAAAAAAATTGAATATTCCTATAACTGCTTGTGAATGGTTTTTACTTTCTTAGATTAAGATCTTCTTTTACTCAAGTTATTAGTGTTCTTCATCAAACAACTACCAATGCATAAACCATAAAGAGACAAGAGACACCGAATATAGGCGATCATCTAGGGCCAAAACCTCTCCCACTTGAGAGGAAAACTCGAAAATAATCTTCTTCTTATAACGACTTCAATTGAAAAATACCAGGACAAAGACCCTCGACCTATTTGTCACTCCAAGATCAAGACACAAGTTCTCTTTCACTGTTTCTCCTCTATGCCCAAGTCAACACGTGATCCAACTGGTTGTCTTTCCTTGTATCATGGTTACTTCATATTTTCAGTCCTTGGTTCAACATTGTAGTCCTTGGCTCTATTTCAGAAACCCTAGCACATGTGTTTGACCAAATTTGACCCTTTATCTTCCTCGCTCTAGGAGAAGACTTCTTCCTGACACTTCGGCTTGATATTTTTCTTGTTCTTCACCCAAAATACTCTCATTGTGATTGTAATATTTCAACCTTCTTCCTGCAACCTACAGGTCTGCAATCTTGCACGTGTGGAGGTTATTTGTCCCAAAAAAAGTCCCAAAAACAAAGTTAAAGACTTTGTTGCTCCTTCCCTTCTCCTCGCTGGTTATAAGGCGTCTTCTTGATGACATTTGCACTTTTTACTAGCTTCAAACCTTGAGAAAAATTCATGCTCTAGAATGAGGTCAAGTTGCCCTATTTATAGTGGTCAGAGCCTCCATAATAAGCCTACTTGAGTGAGGGTGAGCCGACATGTCTTTTGGTGAAGATATTTTATTCCATTTTGTAGTTGAATTTAAGGAGATAATTTTTATTTTTCTTGGAGGGTTTTCTTACTTATTTAATGATTCATACAAAAATGTAACATGCCCAAGAAGGGTTATTCATACATGAAATTGATTCAATTTGAATGTTATGACTTGATGACAAAACCTAAAGGTTCACAATGGGAACCTTAACTAAAATAAAATTCCTTGATCATGAAACCCATGATTCAAGTACTACAAAAATAATTCTATTTTCTTCTTTACATCAATTACATAAAATCACAATTATACATTTCATTATGAATACCGAACCTAGTTACACTTTTCAAAACATAAAAGCAAATTGAATGATATCAAAGTGAAGTCAAGATCTACAAGGAAGTGTCAAAACTCTAGATCAAAGAAGAAGTTCACACCAAAAGGAAGTCTTGGGATCACCACTCAAATAATCATCAAGAAAAGGAAGGCCAAAACCCTATATCTACTCAAGGTGGAGAGATCTAGAAATCAAGGCTACTAGAAGCCTATTCAACCAAGAGAAGCACTTCAAGGAAAAATATCACATCATGTTGGAAAAGTTCAAAGCCCTAGAAGCATTTCCGGGATCTGCACTCAATCGTTACCAAAGGAAGCCTCAAATATTTTGAGTTAAAGTAACTTGAAGACTACTCATTTGAAGAAAGCTAGATCAAGGGGCATTGTCATCATCTTCAAAAGGATTTATAAGGCAATTTCCCTCTGGTTGAAGTAAGGTCTTTCCCATTTAGGGAAACCATCAAGAAGTTATCATGAACTAAGTGATATCCCTCTTTGAGGGGTCAAGGATCATTCTTGAAGAAATCTATCTTCATCAAGGAGAGGTTTTCTATCATCTATATCTATGTTGTAGGAAACGTGGGTCTAGGGTCTGTTTCATCCCAGAAACGAAATAGAAGTGCGTTTCAACGTACCATATGGCTTGGAAATGTGTTTCTGTCCATACTGGGTCGTTTCACGTTGGGGAAACGTGCCCAGTATGGATGGAAACACGTTTCCAGGTCGTACAGGCGCATTTTTTTCACTTTAAATTTTTTTGTTTTTGCTTTTTTTGGGGTTTCGTGTGTTTTATTATTTTTTTAATTGTGGAAAGTGTCTTTTGGATGCTTCTAGATGGCTCTCTCAACTTATAAAAATACTCTCACCTCATTCTCTCATCACACGAATTTAGCAAGTCGTTCCACTTGGAGAAGGGCAATTTTAGGAAGGAGAAAAGAGGAAGAGAGTAGTGCTTCAGCTAGGGCATTTTCACTAGTGAGCAAAGGAGATTTCAACAACAAGAGAAATATATTTCAAAAGAATATTTGGAATGTGAAGTTTCCAGCTACGACATTCTTGGTTTTTGGCTCAGCGACAACCATAGTTCTCTTGTCTTTTGTCTTTTTGTGTCTGTTATCATTCATGAGTAAATGTGATGTAAATTTAGAGACTTATAGTTTATGTTTTGAATGTAATAAATTATAATTTATCATGTATTTTTTATGATTTTACATAACATTTCTTAAATGTCCTAAATTCTAATATATATATATATATATATATAGAGAGAGAGAGAGAGAGATCATGTTTCCTCGTTTCCAAAATTTGGGGAGGTCGCGTTTTGTACCCGTACTCGTTTCGGAAACTCAATTCCATTTCCCCATTTCGTGCAACTTAGATCTATATCATCATCAAATTCAAGGAAGCAACAAGTGGAAGAAGAATCTTAACAAGTAACTATATGTTCACTTTGTAAGGAAACTAATGGGGATTCAAACTATCTTGCATGGAAGAAGAGGACAGATCTAAATCTCATTGAAAATGAGGTCATGGATCATGTCAAAGGATCTATCACCAAACTAACGAAAGAATGTGCTCCAGAAATTGCAAATTTTATGAAGGGGGAAGTTAGGGCTCAAATTATTCTCATTGAATCACTCAAGGATCCTATCATCCTATATGTATCAAAACTTGAAACTTCAAAAGAAATATATGACAAACTAGTAGAGTTGTATTCCGTAAGCATTGTAGGTGAAGTTATCTATATAAGGAAAGAAATATATAAGTTGAATATGTCAAAGGAAGAAGGAATATGCTCATAATTTATGAGGATATCTAAAATCATGGATCAACTTTAAGATTTGGGAGAAGTAATGTCTGATAGGGAAATGACTACAGTTTTACTAAATGCACTACTAAAGGAGTGAGGTAACTTTACTTCAAGTATTTATGGGAAGAAAGAAGCTACTCCATTCCATGAACTATGGTCACTATGCAAGATAGAAGAATCTAGGTTGAATGAAAAATCTCAAGTAGGATCAGGTGAAAAAAATCAAGAATATGCTGCAATGAAAAAAAGAAAGGGAAAAATTGGAAAGTTAAAATAAATAAATAAAAATAAAAATAAATTATAAGATTCAATTCTATGGGTGTCAATAATATGGACACTATAGGAGAGATTTTCCTAAACTCAAGAAGGACAATATCAAAATAGGAAGAGAAGAATCTCATGTCACCGAATAAGTGGAGGAATTTGAAAAGAAGAATTCCAAGAAGAGGAAGTAAGAGATCTCAACTATGATTCTTTTCATAGTTCCTGAATCATTTTTTGTAAGATATGGCTATAATAAGTGATGGGATGCATCATGGCATCACAGAAGCATTGAAAGTAATAGCTCGTGACAACATCATAGAGAAGCATGAAAGATGGTTGAAATTGAAATCTATGGCAGTCATCTATGAAAGAATATAGCTTTTGGGAACCTCATTGGAAACATAAGTGATACTTATGGAAAGGAAAAAGTCATCCAAGACAAAGCTCATCATACAAAAGGAAACATCTGCTAGATTGGGATACTCTAGATCCTCAAGATTCTCTGATGGAATCCTCATTGAAAGGTTCACCGATCAATATGGTAAAGCAAGTGTTTCATCAAGAATTCCAAACTTGTGGAATGCATGGGATGATGGTATGATGACATAAGAAGCAGATCAAGGGATTGAATATCTTTTCAATCAAGGAAGTTGTTGAAGGAAGTCTAGATGACATAAACAAAAATGAGGTATGTACGCTTGTATTCGATATTGTATATACATTTCATATGGTTGCAGATAACATGGATCAATGCTTTGTATTGAGAGCATGATCAAAATTTCAAGATCTCCTCCTATGAAAAGATGCAAGAAGGCATGATTCACACATTGTCTAGATGAAATCAACATAATATGTCCTCATATGAAATATGAGGTGGTTGAAAATATTTGAAGGAACTACGATCAAAATTTTCCGGAAGGAAATGTCTGAAGAAAAGGAGGAGATCATGGGATATGCAACCATGGAAAAGGAAATCAACATCCAAGAACTGGAAGAGATGACTAAGATATCTCCATGAAATATATGAAGACTCTAATGAAGTATGAAAAAAGAAAGAAACTCCTGACAATATATATCTTTGGGACATGTGTCAACGCATATGCAGGATGTTGATGAAAACTAAAAGATGTCATGATGAAAGACCATCAAAAAGGTAATTTTTATTTAAGTGTTCATTTATTACTTTTGAACAAATTTTTGGATGGGCTTATGCAGGACTGTTGAGGGAGGATCTATGGATGTCTTCCACCACTGACTCACATTTAGTAGGATGAAAGATTCTTAAGAAAACATGGCATGAAGAAGGCAGCATGGCATGAAGGAAGGTCAGATATGAATAGATGGATCACTTGCAGATGATGACATGATTGATTCATGGATGAAAGTGATGGATGGTTTGTGCCCTACGAAGAATTCCCAAAACATGAAGACTTGCGTATAACGAAAATAAGTTTATGACATCGTGAGCAGGAGTTCTTCAAGCAGTTGGTTATCCCATCATGTCCACCTGAGGAGTTGTTGTAGGTCCCTAATTAAGAGGGAGCCTGGAAACAAGTTTCTTACTTGGAAGAAACTTGGAAACAAAATTCCTAAGCCAAGAAAGAAATTAAGTACATTCCTTCCGTAGGAATGAGTCCATTCCTTTATTGGAATATATATGTCCTCCCTAATTAAGAGGGAGAGATAGAGACATCATTCTTGTCTTCACTTGGGAAGACACAATGGAGGATTGGGTAAACATCTAGAATCTGATGCTCTTTGAAGATTAGATAGGGCATCCAAGACAATAGTAGTTGTAAAGGACCGATATTCTTTGAGGATTGGTAATCCAAGATACGATTAGTCTTGGTGGAACACACCCTAAGAACTCGGGTGTTGTATGTTTCGAGAGAGACAACGATGATGGTCTCTATATACATCATTGGTGTCGCCAGCATTGAAATCAGATCTTGTGGAGAGATAGAGTTGTTAATAAAGGCCTTGATATGTGACAATCTTGGTTGATAAGATGTTATACAAATGGGTTATCGATCTAACTTTTCTTATGAGAATTCTTCAGATTGAGAATAACCAAGTACCATTATGAATACCTCCATAGTTAAGAGGGAGTGTTGAAAAGTGTAACTAGGTTCGGTCTTCATAATGACATGTGTAATTGTGATTTTATGTAATTGATTTAAAGAGGAAAAGAAAAAAAAATTGATAGTACTTGAATCATGGGTTTCATAATCAAGGAATTTTATTTTAGTTAAGGTTCCCATTGTGAACCTTTAGGTTTTTTCTTCGAGTCATAAAATTAAAATTAAGTCAATGTCATGTATGAAGGACCCTTCTTGGGCATGTTACATTTTTTTATGAGTCATTAAATAAATAAGAAGGCCCTCCAAGACCAAGCAAAGAAACCTCCTACAAGTCAGTTTCAAGAAGAATAATGAAACCTCTCAAAATTCATGTCACCTCACACTCAACTCATGTCAGCTTATATACATGGGCAAACAACTATAAATAGGTAGCTCGGCCTCATATTAGAAGGCATAATTTCGGTGAAGAATAGGTCTAAAACAGAAGTGCGGAAAGGGTCAAGGAAGATAGTCCTATGGCCAGTGAAGTAAAGCAAAGGAAGAGCAAAGTCTTTAAGAGTCTTTTGGGACTGTTTTTAGGGCTATTTCTTGTCACACATGCAAATAAAGGACACATCATTTGTTGCAGAAGAAAATGAAAGGATTGCTAGAAGAGTCGATGTCAGTAAGATCACTTGTGAAGTCAATTCAACACATCGAGTTGGAGAAGAAAGCTATTCAATCGAATTGAATAAGGTTAAGGGATTGAATCACTATATATCTCTCTCATGTGTGTTGCAAATAAGGTTTCCAAGGAGGCTGAATTAGGGTGCAGATTTGATGCAAAGAAAAGGAAGCCAAATTCTGAAGGATAACCAAGAAGGAGGGAGAAGTAGAGGTTTGACTATTGTTGACTCAAGTAAGAATAATCTCATCAAGGAGACTTTGTGTTGGTCTTGGAATGGAAAATAGGTCAAGGATCTTGGTTTTTGTATTCATCAATTGAAGTATCTATAAGAAGAAGAATTCGTTTGGGTTTTCCTCTCAAGTGGGAGAGGTTTTGGCACTGGATGATCACCTACATTCAGTGTCTCTTGCCTTTTAATTGTTTATGCATTGGTAGTTGTTTGATGAAAAAGAACACTATAGTAATCTAAGTAAAGAGAAGAATCTAAATCTAAAGAAGTAAAAAGAATTCAGAAGAAGTTATCATAACAAGAGAAATCACCTGATTGTTATGCCCTAGATTTCTCAACAATAGAATGGGTAATCAAAATTTGATAAACATTAGAAGGATTAGCTATGACATCTCCATGGAGAAGGTATGAAGACCCTGATATGTATGATGAAGAAGGAGAACCTTGATAGTAAATGTCTTGGAGATGGATTTGTATAGTATATAGGATGTTGATCTTAGAAAGTTGCTATTATGACGAAAGACCATCATGAAGAGGTAATTATATTTTTGAAGTTCATTTTTTTATTTTTGAAAGCAAGCATCTGGTTGGGTTGGAACAGGGCTACCGAAATAAGGTTGTAGAAATGCACCTACAACTAGTACACATAGACTTGGATGGAAAATACTAGAAGGAACATGACTTGGAAGAGGTATTAGTATGAAGGATAGTCAGATGATGACAAATAAGGCCACTTCCTGATGAAGAGAAGGATGGCATGATTATTGGTTCAACATTATGTTTCATTGAAGGGAAGTGATGTAAAAGATGGTCGAAGCCCTACTTAGAAGTTATGAAGAAGATGGCTTCATGATGAAGAAATTAAATATCATCCATGAAATGATGATGTAGAGAGGAGCTCTACAAGAAGCTGATAGTACCATGATCTCTACCGAAGAACAAATAGTTATTACTGGAAAAGAGTCCCTAGTTAAGAGGGATATTGGGTATATTCCTTTTTAGGAATGAGTAGATCATCCCTAGTTGAGATGGAGAGATAGACACATCATTATTGTCTTCACATTATGAAGAAAGAATGGAGGATTGGATAAGCATATAATACTAAAACCGATACTCTTTGAGGATAAGGTATGTCATCCAATAGTTAAGAGTAGTCGAAGAGGATATTCCTTGAGGATGTGGAAATCCAAGACAGGAATGATCCTAAAAGGACCTTATGAACATCTAGGTGGGGTATGTGCATTGAGAGACAATGATGAAGGTGTCTATAAATCATTTGTCTCCCCAACATTGTGCTTTAATCTAGTGGATAGATAGAGTTGTTATTCTAGGCCTTGCTATATGACAATGTTGGTTGATATGATGAGATGAATTCATATAAGCTGATAAGATAGCTTACCAATTTGACTCTTCTTATGAAAATTCTTCAGTATGAGAATTTCCATGTACCATGTATGTATTATGAATTCCTCCCTAGTTAAGAGGGAGTGTTGAAATATGTAACTAGGTTCGGTCTTCATAATATCTTATGTACTCTTGATTTTATGTATTTGGTGTAAAGAGATAAAATTTATTATTATTATTTTTGTAGCATGGGTTTCATGCTCTAGGTCATTTTATTTATAGTTCAAGCACTCATTTTTTGCTTCTAGGGCTTTGTCATAGAGTCAAAGAAGTCAAAGAGTCATTGTCATATGTAAATACCATCACAAGCAGTTATTAAGTATAGAGAAATCACCCTAATCTAGTTGCCCTAGATTTTTCAGCATCATCCCAGGATAATGGCCCAGCTGAGGAATTACATATAACTCTTGATATGATCCAGTTGATCAACCCTCCTTGGCTAATCTAGATCCCCTTGTTTCCCTTCATCGAACCCAAAACAGTCACTGAGAAGTCTTTCACAATCTTGTGTCATCGTATTGTTTGTGTTTCCCATCTCCCTAGCCTTGCTTTTATAAATTTACATTGCACTAAATCCCTAATCATAAATCTAATCTCCAAAGTTATTAACAATCGAGATTAGATTTCACTTTGTTATCACTTCACCAGATTCCCAAGCCTGAGGAAGGAATCCCAACAGAGGTAACCACAAACCAAGCTTTTGACTTGATAACTAGCCCTATCAATCCAAAGAGGGCTCTCTCCAAAAGGGTCACAGCCAGGAGGGATGGAGAATTTAAGGTTTTAGGCTAGATAATGAGTGCAAGGGGTTGTTTTAATTTGGTTTGGTTGGGTAAATTAGCAGATAATGAAATAGGTCAAGGAGAACTAGGTCAAGGCTAAAGAGTGAGGGTTTCAGGGATGAATGGGGCAAGGTAGGTATATTTTCAATCACTTGAATATAATGGTTATGGGTTGTTTTAGAAAATGTAAGGAGGCAGAGGGAATCATAAGAGATGTATTTCTCCAGACAAAAAATAATGAAACAAATATGATCAGTTACCCAAAACAGAGCATGTGCAAGCATGTATTTTGAATTTCTAACTTATAAAATATCATAACATAGACATGAAAGTGAAGATGAACAACACATTCAAGCATATGTGACTGAAGAAGAAACAATGAAAGACATTCAATACCACAGGTATCCCATAAATGTAGTTGCAACTCCTCTTTATTATCTTGGCCAAAACTGAGTACAAGTTCCCTTGATCAACTAGAAAAATGAAACTGGTTCCAACTCCAACCACTATTACATTAAATTTATGCAATTTATAGACCAATTTACAAAATCTGAGGCAAATCTCAGATCCAGAATTATTTCAAACAAGGCTTTTTTCCTAACCTCTAGGAACATAAAACAGTTTATTTGTTTAAAATAAATTGAACTGCTTGCCCAAGTCTTTGAATTCATGATTTGGAAGAATTTGGAGAAACCTCCCTTGCAGATCTGCACCTTGAAAATAGGGAAAATATGTTTTATTATGCTGACTGTTGAGCTGAATCGACCCTTTTTTCCTGTGCTACGTTGTTGCTAATGTGTTGATGTAGTGGAGAAGTTTAGGATGTGGACCTCAATTCGTTGATATGCTGGTAGATGAGATGAAATGTTTGGATATTGGGGAAAAAGGTGAAAATAGTAAAAAACGAAGCGAGGTCAATGATAATGACGAAGATGAGGTGAAAACATAGAAAAATAAGGTGGGGTGGGTGGGATACAAATACTAGTGCTAACACACTTCATTTGATATCAATAGCTGAGATTAAAACATAATCACTAAAGTAAATTATTTAATTTTCCTAGGTTTACTTTAGCTCAATAAGCCAACATAATAAGATATTATCTTTTCAAAGTTAGACTTAGGCTAAGTTACATTAGCAACTTCTTCACACTAGAGCAAAGGTTCTAAAGAGATCTTGGGTGACTTCTGCATGACAAGACACTTAGTCTTGTGCATAGATACCTTCTTGAGCTACAAACATCAACACTCCTTAGTGAGGGAGGTGCCTCTGCCACCAAGAACTGGGCCCCATCGTATACCTACATCTACTGCCATGGTTGATCTCTCTACAATAAAATACTTCCTTACCATCATCCTTGAAGACCTACTCCACCTGAACTTTTTCCTAGAAGCCTCCTACTCCTAAACATCTTATAAGGTAATCTCATACCAAGAGACCTTCTGACAAATTTGGAGGAATTTGCTTATTGTTCCTCCCCAATTGAACTTGAAGGTTGACTCCATATAAGTTATTGATAGCTGGTTGTCATTGATGTCAACCCAAGCAACACAAGATCTACCCTCAACTTCCATGGAAAATTTGACATGGCAATTCATGGAATCTTATGTCAAAATCCTCCTAGATAGATTCTCCTCAACGAGATGTTTCTGTTGATATATGGTATGCCCTCTGGTTCCTTCGGGTTTGAGAGAAGATTGAGTTTAAAGTTGAAGACCCAATTTTCTGGGCTAAAACCCCAAGGGGGTAGAGACATGACACCTTCTTCACCAATGATTGTCAATATATGATAGGGATTCTCACCGAAATCACACCACATATAAATTGAATAATTTCAAGAATCAAAGACACCAAAAAAAGGGTTAGTTATTATTATTTATTGATTATTAAAATATGCTTATTGATTTTTAAAGGAAGAGTATTAAACTCTTTTTCACCTATAGTGGTCCCCTTCACCATTTAAAATGAAGATGAAACCCCACTACATCCAACACAAGGCCAACGACCCTCTTTACTTTGTATACAAGGAATACATCAAATCCTTAAACTCCTAAATCTTCACATCTAATCCTTGGAGCCCCTCATATTTTCTAACGGTCACCTTTAAGGCTCTCTTATAAAAGGAGCACTTATATCCTCCCAAAAAAAATTAACTTTAACGAAGATTAAAATGATAGTACCTCTGCACTTTTCGACTCCCCTGAGGAAAATAACGCAAGAAATATACAGGGTCAGGGTTCGATCTTCTTTGGAAATATTTGGACAATTTGGCACAGGTCTGAATTTTTTAGAAAAGGTTATTACAATTCTAACGAAGAGAAATACAGGGTCTCGGTCCTTCAATAGGATTGTAACTTTAAATGAAGAACAATACAGACTGTAGTTTGAGCGAAAGGCATCATTCTGAATGCAAATGCATTCGTTCAAGGGGAAAATTACTGTCTATACAAAATATCTTGTGGTCTACATACCCCTCAGTCCTAAAATCACACAATGTGGAAGGCATTATCAATCTTGGTCTTGTGGTGACTACACCTACGATTAGAACTTTGTTACAAGACCAGTGAAGAAGAGGTAAAGGATCAAAAAGGTGAGGTTACCTGTCTAAGGTTGGACTTCAACAACTACACGAAGAGCGAGGCCTTATCTTGCTGCAATATATTTTTTATTAGGTATGTCATTATTGTTCAAGAGTTATCAAATTATTAGTCTTTGAAGCAACACAGTTCTATAGCGTGACAAGGATACAAACCTGATAATTACACAATTTTAGAATGTTGTATGCTTGAATTCAAGTTAGGTTTGGAGTAAGAGTAGCATGGCCATTGTATAAAACTATAGACTATTTATGACAGCTAACAGCTAAATTCGATTGGATTAAAGTTCAAGATAAGGCTTGTATGAAAATGTTAAGGCCATTATTGAAATTTTTAATCAAGGTATAACTAATTAGGGTCTATCATATATTTAGACTCGTGTATAGCCTACTTTTGGTTTGTTGCAGGTTACTTGGGAGCGAGAGAGAAAACAGGGAGCAGGAGCGAGAGTGCCATTTTCAGAAGCTCTCGGTCCGGGAGCGTTTCGGGGAGCATTTTTTTTATAATATATATATATATATATATATTTTGATGCATATATGACAACAAAAGCATATAGAATGATGAATTAGACATAAAAAACATAAAAACATAGATTGAGCCAGATGTATATTTATCATTACATCTAGATTCGTATAGGGATATTTGTCATTAATGTCACCCTCTAAGCATTTTCTCCGGGAGTGGGTTCGAGGGAGCGCGCTCTGGGAGCGGTTTCGATAGGGGGGAGGCACTCCCCCGCAACCTTGGTTTGTTTTTAAGTCTAGGTAGTATGTAAAATATCCTTTAGGTTTGTCTTAGTTAACTGTAGTCCAGTCCTTGGTTGATGACAAATTTTGGTGGACAAGTAAAGAACATAAGGACAATAAACAAGGCACAAGCTCACTTCAAGTACGTATTATTGTTATTTAATTCATAAATCTTGTATTCCCATTGTTTTTTACTTACTTGGGTATTGCATGTAGAGGTAAGTTGAAGGGCATTTTGTTTTGTTTTAGGATTGGGTCTCATTTGAGAACTTCGTATGCAGGTTGAAGAAGACTAAAGGACATATATGAAATTGAAGTGACAATCATCATCTCTGGAAGGCATATTTGCAACAATGATGTTTCTTGAAGACAGAGCATCTATACTTGTCACATCATCAACAACCCTCCCATGTGTCAAGAAGCATTGTAAAAATCAAGAGTCAAATCATTGTAATAGGGTCATTATTGGCTAGAGTTGTAAAAGGCATTGTTGGGGAGAGTTAGTTCTATTGTTACAGTTTGTCGGGACAAGGGTTTAGGTCCTGGATTTGTTGGTCAGTCAAAGAAAATTCATTGACAAATATCATTGTAACATGGATCATTGTCCCTCGTATAAGAGTCCACACTTTTATTTCATTTTTGTCCTTATAGGGTGGTAGGGTGGTGCTAGGCTGGTGAATGAAGTCACATTCAGGTTGGGTCCTATAGACACTTCTAGGTGGTAGGGTGGTGCTAGGGTGAGTTGTGTCTCACTTGGGAGTTGGGGCATCCTTTTAACTGAATGCTGATAAAACCAGGGCGTTGGGGTGTCCTTCCAGTGGGAGCTGGAGAAGAATGTTTTTCTAGAGTTCTAGGAAGTTGTAGCTTTCTTTTCAGTTGGATTTGAATATTAAAGAACTTACTAGAAAAGCGTTCGGTGGTTTTTAACCCATAAGGGGTTTTCTACCTAGAAATATTGTGCCTATTGTCTCTATTTTTGCATTGTTGTTTACTGCTTTTGCTGAACAATAATAATAATAACTGAAGATTAACTATTGCTCTGTAAAAAATTATTAAAGTGTTAATTGCTAAGAAATATTGATTCACCCCCCCCCCCTCAGTATTTAGAACAATTGGTATCAGAGCTTGGTTCCTTCAGTAGCAGTTTAACAACTAGAAGGAGATCATGGAGTACACCAAGAATAGAGTTCCTATGTTTAATGGAGATAACTATGCACTATAGAGCGAAAGGATGTAGGTTCATTTACTTGCACAAGGATATGAAGTTTTGGAAATAGTCGAAAAGGGTTATAAAGCTACAAAAAATGAACAAAGTAAGAAAAATATCGTAAATGATGCTAAAGCAAAGGATCTTATTATAAGTGGAATCACTCAATCTGTCTATGTTAAGGTATTGGGATGTAAAATAGCTGAGTTATGGGACAAGCTTCAAAATATATATGCAAGAGACTCGAAGGTCAAGGAACAAATAAGGATGAAAGAATATGAGAACATTGCAGCTTACCTTCAACGTGTAGATGAAATAAAAAATGCCTTGGAAGGATTAGGAGAACCACCTAACAATAATTTCATTGTTCAAAAAGTCCTCGGAACTCTTCCATTAAGATTTAATCCTAAGGTTTCTGTATTAGAAGATAGATCGGATTTAAGCAACTTGAGTATGGACGAACTACATGGGATACTTACAATGTATGAAATGAGGATTGAAGAATAAGATGGTTCATCTAGTATAGAAATAACATTCACAACATCCAGGAAAACTGAGAAGGGCAAACAGATTTCCAAACCTAGTTCTAGTTTTTGCAAAGAAGAAGAAGAACTTTCAGATCAAGAATTTTTGTACATTACGAGGAAGAAGAAAAGAGTAATAGGTAAGTATAAAGGAAACTTTCCATTAGTATTTTTTAACTGTGGTGAGATAGGCCATTTTGCTACTAAGTGCTCTCATAATAATAACACATTTACAAAAGGAAAGAAAGGTCAAAGGAATTTCAACTACCAAGGTAAGAAGAAAGGGTTTAAGAAAAACTTCCTCTCTAAGGAAGATAGTTCCTCATCTGAAGAAGAAAGTGACAGTGATGAAGAAAAAAAATAAAGAGTATTATTTATGGCTAATCATAACAAGATGGAAGCATCTAACAAAGAAGAAGATGAAGAAGAATAAATGGTTGAAATCGAATTTCAAAACGAAGTTGTCAGAATTATAAAAGAACTCAAAGAAAAAAGGAAATATGTTAATTCTCTGGAAACTGAATTGAAGGAGGTAAAGAATTTCAACAAAAGGAATGAAGAATAAATCATCAAACTCAGAGTACAGTTATAAGAAGCCAAAATAATTGAAGAATCGCTTAAGAATGAGTTAAAAGAAAGTAACGAGGCAAGGGAAGAACTAGAAGCCCAAATAGTATCTCTTCGAAAGGAAGTAAAAAGGGGAAATGTTTTGCAAAATTTTGCTAATATTTCTAAAAATTTGGATAAGCTCATTAGCAACCAAAGGTCATATAGTGACAAGACTGGTCTAGGCTACAAAGAAATCCTTGAAAATGGTTCAAACTCCTTTAGGACCAAAAGGGGAAATGCACATGGATCTACCAAGCAAGTATGTTTCCCAACCAAATCAAAGTTTCAACATATATAAGAAGCCTATTGGAAAATGTTTCCACGAAGAAGGTTTCCTCCCAGGTATCAACCCACTTTTTATGGCTTTTATTATTCATGTAGAAAATTTGGGCATAAATTTATAGATTGTCGTACTTATGAAAGAAACTTTGGAAGATCGTTTAGGAATATCTATTCCAAAAATCCGCAAGAAAGCTTTAGGCAAAATTACAACAGATTTTACTATTTAATAAATGAAGTAGAATGCTATAAATGCAACAAATTTGGACATTTGGATAAGGATTACAAGTTATGCTCCCCTCAAGGGAGTCACAACAGAATTAGAATGAATAATTTTGGAAGAAGAAAACTGAAAGGTGCGCTCTTACATTAAAGGCTCAAAGTAAAAAGAATGTTTGGTATGTTGATAGTGGTTGTTCTACACATATGACAGGAGATAGGAATAAATTTATATCTTTAAAGGAAAGAAAAGATGGATCAATATCCTTTGGAAATGGTGGATCTTCAAATGTCATAGGAACAAGTACTGTCGAGCTTGGAAGCAAGGGTGCTATAGTGAAAGATGTGCTTCTTGTTGAAAATATGAATCAAAATTTGATAAGTGTAGGTCAAATGTGTGATCAAGGACACACAATGTTATTCGACTCAAAGAAATGTGAAATAAGAAAAGGAAAATCCGGTCAACTTGTACTTACTGCAAGTAGAGCTCCAAATGACAGATACACCTTGGATGAGGTTGTTAAAGGATGTTTCTTGGCAAAGAAGATGAGAGTTGGCTATGGCATAAACAAATGGGACATATAAACTTTGACAACCTTGTCAGAATTAGCAAAAAAGAAGTTGTGAGAGAAATGCCATTGATTTCGAAGCCAACCAATGTTGTATGTGAACATTGTCGGCATGGCAAGGAAACCAAAGTCGAATTCAAGACAAAATAACACTTCACATCACAACCATTGGAATTAATACGTACTGATCTATGTGGATATGTGGACCAATGAGGACTAAAGGATTGAATGATGAATTATATTTTATGCTATTGATAGATTATTATACCAGGATGACCGTTGTTAGTTTCTTGAAGAAAAAATTTGAGGCACTCGAATGTTTCAAGATCTACAAGGAAATGGTTTAGAATGAAACTGGTTTAAAATTAAATGTTTGAAATCTAATAACAGCGACAAATTTACCTCCAAAGCGTTTTAGCATTTTTGTGAAGAAAATGGAATAAAAAGGCAATTCTCAACCACCAGAACACCAAAACAAAATGGAGATGTTGAAAGGAAGAATTGAGTTGTACAAGAAATAGCCAGAACAATGCTAAATGATTCAAAATTAGATGACAAATTTTGGGTTCAAGCAGTTGATACAGTTGTGTTTATTTTGAAAAGAAAACTTCTTAGAAATAATTGTGATAAGACTCCATACAAAATTTGGAAAGGAAGACCAACAAATGTCAAATATTTTAGGGTATTTGGAAGCAAATGCTACATTAAAAGAGAAGATCAAAAAATAGAAAATTTGATTCTCGAGTAGGCGAAGGTATTTTTGTTGGTTATTCACGCAAAATAAAATCTTATAAATGTTACAATCAGAGAATTAAACAAATAGTTGAAAGCATCAGTGTAACATTTAATGAAGATCATGGATCAAAGGTTAATGAGGAAATCTCCTATTCAAGAAAATCAAGGATACACGAGTCAGAACCAGAAAAGGTCAAAGAAGAAGTCTCAGAGCAAGCACAAGTGAATAAGGAAAAAATTACCAACCATGAAAAGATATGAGATGAACAACAATTAGAACAATAAATACCCCTAAAGGCCCCCAAAGAATGGTATCAAAAGAATCATCCATCAAATCAGATCATTGGGGATCTCAATGAAGGAATAGGAACTAGAATAAATTGAAAACTTCGTGTACCACAACAAGCCCATCTTTCTCTCTTAGCTACATTTGAGCCAAACAATTTTGACGAAGCCAGTCAAGATGAACATTGGGTAGCTGCTATGAATGAAGAATTGGATCAAATTGAGAAGAATAACACTTTGGAATTGGTCCCACGACCAAAAGATAAAAATGTCATTGGGACAAAATGGGTTTTTAGAAATAAGTTAAATGAGGATGGAAAGGTTACCAGGAACAAGGCAAGGTTGGTTTGCAAAGGATATTCACAGGTTGAAGGAATTGATTTTGAAGAAACATTTGCTCTCGTTGCTAGAATGGAAGCTATCAGGATGTTCTTGGCTTATGCATGTTCAAGAAAAATCAAATTTTATCAGATGGATGTGAAATCAACATTTCTAAATGGAGAATTAGAAAAAGAAGTATATATAGAACAACCCGAGGGATTTTTGCTCACTAACAAGAAATTTTATGTTTGCAGGTTAAAGAAGGCATTGTATGGTCTCAAACAAGCACCCAGAGCATGGTATGCCCGTCTTGACAAGTACTTGCAACAACAAGGATTCAATAAGGGAAGTGCAGATAGCAACCTTTATGTAGGGATTGAACATAATAGTTTGACGATTATTGAAGTGTATGTGGATGATATAATATTTGGGAGTGATGATGACAGGTTAAGTAAAAATTTTGTTGCAAATATGCAGAGTGAGTTTGAAATGTCACTACTTGGTGAGTTGACATACTTTTGGGACTTCAGATATCTCAGCGAGACAAAGGAATATTTATCTATCAGACCAAATATATCAAAAAAATATTGAGGAAATTTCAAATGGAAGATTGCAAGCCAGTTCTCACCCCAATGGTGACAGGTTGCAAGTTGAGCATAGATGACTCATCCAAAGATGTGGTTCAGAGGCTGTATTGATCCATGATTGGTAGTCTTCTATATGTAACAGCTTCTACGCCAGATGTGATGTAGGCAGTTGGGCAAGTTGCAAGATTCCAAGCAGCACCAAAGGAATCCCACGTCATTGCGGTAAAAAGGATTTTTCAATATCTTAAGGGAACAAAATAATATGGACTATGGTATCCTCAAGGAAATGAGCTAATAATTGAAGCTTATGTCGATGCAGATTGGGCAGGAAGTGTTGATGAACGTAAGAGCACTAGTGGAGCAGCCTTCTATCTAGGTGGTTGTCTTGTTTCATGGTTGAGCAAGAAGGAATCTTCAATTTCATTATCCACAGTGAAAGCATAATACATAGTAGCAGCAACTTATTGTACCCAAGTCCTCTGGATGAAACAAACCTTGCACGATCTTCAAGTAAAGTTTGATGAGCTCATTCCAATTTTATGTGATAACACCAGCGCCATCAGTATCTCCAAGAATCCTGTGATGCATTCAAAAATGAAACATATTCTGACCAAGTACCATTTTGTTAGAGAACAGGTTGTTGAGAAAAACATCAAGGTTGAATACATTGGGACGAAGGAACAAATCGATGGCATATTTACCAAACCTTTACCATGTGAGGCATTTGAGTATCTTCGCAACAAGCTTGGGATTCTCCCAAGTTCCCATTAGATTATTCTTTATCTATTCATGTAGAAAGGGGGGATGAGGCAAGTTTTTAGAGGGAGTTACCCTTTGCCATTGATGTCAAAGGGAGAGAGAAAGCATTCAGAAGGATAGAAGCATGATGTCAAGGAGAGTTATGATCGTAGGGGGGAGTACTTGTGTTGCCATCAATGCCAAAGGGGGAGATTGTTGATAGTTGGTTGTCATTGATGTCAACCCAAGCAGCACCAAGAGCTACTCTGATCTTCCATGGAAAATTTGACATGGCAATTCATGGAATCTTGTTTCAATATCCTTCTGGATAGATTCTCCTTGATGAGATGTTTCTGTTGATATATGGTACACCCTGTGGTTCGTTTTGATTTGAGAGAAAATTGAGTTTAAAGTTGAAGACCCAGTTTTGTAGGCTAAAACCCGGGGGGTAGAGACATGACACCTTATTCACCAATGATTGCCAATATATGACACAGATTCTCACCGTAATCTCACCATGTATAAATTGAATAATTTCAAGAATCGGAGACAATAAATCAATCATTGACATAATACACTCATGTGTCACCTGCAAGCACACCCAAAAAAGTGTTAGTTATTATTATTAGGGTTAGTTATTATTATTTATTAATTATTAAAATATGCTTATTGATTTTTGAAGGAAGAGTATTCAATTCTTTTTCACCTATAGTGGCCCCCTTCACCATTTAAAAAGAAGATGAAACCCCACTACATCCAACACAAGGCCAACAACCCTCTTTAATTGGTATACAAGGAATACATCAAATCCTTAAACTCCTAAATCTTCACATCTAATCCTTGAAGCCCCTCATATTTTCTAACAGTCACCTTTAAGGCTCTCTTATAAAAGGAGCACTTATCTCCTTCCAAAACAAATTAACTTTAATGAAGATTAAAAGGATAGTACCTCTGAAATTTTTGACTTCTCTGAGGCAGATAACGCAGGAAATATATAAGGTCAAGGTTTAGTCTTCTTTGGAAATATTTGGATAATTTGGTATAGGTCTACATTTTTTAGAAAAGGTTATTACAAGTCTAGCGAAGGGAGATATAGGGTCTCGATCCTTCAACAGGATTGTAACTTTGATTAAAGAACAATACAGACTGCAGTTTAAGCGAAAGGCATCATTCTTAGTGCAAATCCATTCATTCAAGGAAAAGATTATTGTTTATACAAAATCTCTTGCGGTTTACATACCCCTCGGTCCTAAAAGCACACAATTTGGAATGCATTATCAATATTGGTCCCGTGGTGACTACACCTGCAGTTAGAACTTTGTTACAAGACTAGTAAAGAAGAGGTAAAGGATCAAACAAGTGAAGTTACCTGTCTAAGGTTGGACTTCAACAACTACATGAAGAGCAAGGCCTTATCCTGCTGCAACTTGTTTTTTATTAGGTATGTCATTATTGTTCAAGAGTTATCACATTATTAGTCTTTGAAGCAACACAATTATGTAGCATGCCAAGGATACAAACCTGATCATTACACAATTCTGGAATGTTGCATACTTGAAGTCAATTTAGGTTTGTAGTAAGAGTAGCATGGTCATTGTATAACATTGTAGACTAGTTATGACAGCTAGCAGCTAAATTTGATAGGATTAGAATTCAAAATAAGGCTTGTATGAAGTTTAATGTTAAGGCCAGTGTTTAAATTTGTAATCAAGGTATAAGTGATTAGGGTCTATCATAGATTTAGACTCTTGTATAGCCTACTTTTGATTTGTTGTTAGGTCTGGGTAGTATGTAAAATATCCTTTAGGTCTATCTTAGTTAATTTTCAATCCAGTCCTTGGTTGATGACAAATTTTGTTGGACATGTAAAGAACATAAGGACAATACACAAGGCACAAGCTCACTTCAAGTACGTATTATTGTCATTTAATTCATAAATCTTGTATTTCCATTGTTTTGTACTTACATGTGTATTGTAGGCAGAGGTAAGTTGAAGGGTATTTTGTTGTGTTTTGGGATTGGGTCTCATTTGGGAACTTCGTATGTAGGTTGAAGAAGACTAAAGGAAATATATGAAATTGAAGTGACAATCATCATCTCTGGAAGGCATCTTTGAAACAAGGATGTTTCTTGAAGACAGAGCATCTATACTTGTCACATCATCAACAACCCTCCCATGTGTCAAGAAGCATTGTCAAAATCAAGAGTCAAATCATTGTAATTGGGTCATTATTGGCTAGAGTTGTAAAAGGCATTGTTGGGGAGAGTCAGTTCTATTGTTACAGTTTGTCGGGACAAGGGTTTATGTCCTAGAGTTGTTGATTAGTCAAATAAAATTCATTGAAAAATATCATTGTAACATGGATCATTGTCCCTGGTACGGGAGTCCACACTTTTATTTTATTTTTGTCCTTATAGGGTGGTAGGGTGGTGCTAGGTTGGTGAATGAAGTCACCTTTGAGTTGGGGCCTATAAAAAGTTTTGGGTGGTAGGGTGGTGCTAGGGTGAGTTGTGGCTCACTTGGGAGTTGGGGCATCCTTTCAGCTGATTGCTTATAAAACCAGGGCATTGGGGCGTCCTTCCAGTGGGAGTTGGAGAAGAATGTTTTTCTAGAGTTCTAGGAAGTTGTAGCTTTCTTTTCAGTTGGGGCTGAAGATTAAAGAACTTATTAGAAAATCGTTCGATGGTTTTTGACCTAGAGGGGGTTTTTAAAAATCTTGTGCCTACTATCTCTATTTTTGCATTGTTGTTTACTGTGTTTACTGAAAAATAATAATAATAATTGAAGATTAACTAATGCTCTGAATAAAATTATTAAAGTTCTAATTGATAAGAAATAATGATTCACCCCCCTCTTAGTATTTCCAACACTCGAACCTGAAAGTTGACTCCATTTGACTTGCTCAACCTTCGAAGCTGCCTGTTCCTTATTCTTTATATTTTCTCTATTTCTCCCTGTGTTAAGTCCTTTTAGCACCCTCAAGAATTCAGTGGTTTTATAGATCCGCCAATATGTCTTTTTTAATTTGTCTCAGTCCTTTGAGAAATCCACGAAATCTACTACCATAGCCTCAACTAATACAGTCTCCCTCTCTCCCTCTGAGGGCTAACCTCTACCAGTCTTGCTTGCAAACCCTACTAGTATTGTCCTTCATATCATACTCTATCGGCCACTATCAACTTGTTCTTGTCACAATAGATCCCCTACGGATCGACTTTGCACCATCTCACAGTTGTTTCTTGTTCACTATTGTTGCATGTTCACAGCCCACTCAACCCTAACTTGGTGCTCTTGCTCACTATTTTGGCCTGGCCAACTTGCACACCTCACAGTCAACTTATCTCTTGGCCCTGCATGCTCCCCGCATTATTGCACCTATTCAATGACTGTGTGGTTGTGATTCCTGTGTGGTTGTAGCTCTATTTGTGGGTCCCATTTCTTGCAGACCCTTTATGGCTTTGTCTCTATCTGCCTTGGCTAGACCACAACTACTTGCACATAGGTTGCCTCTCTTTCCACGACTGCATTCTCGTGCTTCTCAATTTTAGTGCCCACCATCTGGGGCTCGCTAGCCAGTTGTTTCTTTAGCCCAGCCACACTTTCACATAAATCTTGACCCTAGCCACCAACAATTCTGCTGCTACTGATGGTGTTATCGTTGATCTCCCTTGCAACATGTACATAACCCTCTTGCTACCACCACTCCAGAGCTGACCCAACCACTTAATTTCGTTTGCGTTCTGCATCCTGATCTACTGACCCTCTGCGTCCTATGCACTTTTCTGATCACTGCAGCTTCTTGCACAATGTTTGTTGCACCACTCCATCGGCCCCATCTTCATATTGCAGTCACTGCACTCGCCAGCCTACGTCAGTATTTTTTTTTCTCGATGGCACACGTCAACTGCTAGTAGACACGTGGCTGCTAAGTCACTCAACCTGCACCCCTCCTACCATCTTGCCTATTATCTCCGCATCGACCACCGACCACGGCTCGAGGTATCTTCTACCCGTTCTCTCATGTTTTGAAGATGGTGCTATTGGTTCTAGAGCAACTGTTCTAAGGAGATTTTGGGAGAATTTTGGATGCCTAGACACTTAGGCCTGTGCAAAAGTACCTGTCTAAGCTACAAACATCAACATCAAATACCATGTTTATTAAACATTTCTGACATTTTAGCTATTTGAAATTATCAAAAGACGTCTCTAAGGTTTGCATAGAATATCTTGTGTTGGAGAAAGCATAAAGCAACAATAAAATTTCACTAGCACCTTTAACAGTAGACAAACGTTGTAAGCACTTGAAGCCATGTATATTTAAAGTTTGCATATAATGCATAACCAAGATACAACCAAAAATAGGCCAAAACAGATATTGTAAACAAATATCGGGCTTAAAACATACATAGGCTCTATTAGCTTTGAAGCCTTCAAAAGATATAATGAGGTTCTTAGGAAAATTCAGTTTGACTTGATTCTAATTAGATAAATTTAAGTGTTTAGTTCAGGGATGATCATGTACTCCATGCGTAATGGATAGCTAGGCACGCATGTACTCCATCTAAAAACATGAATTAATTTCTAAAGTCGTGATCCCTAATTCATTGATATGAAGTCATCTCCCATGCAAGAACATGGATCTGCCATCTGAACATATCAAATCTAACGGTGCAAAAATAATTCAATTGACTTCAAAAAGGGCAATATGAAGATAGAACCTGTAACAAACGACTGCCCTCATTTCTATCGTTTCACTAGCAGTTTAGATAGTTCTGGGCCAATTCCAAACTACTTTTTGCCAAGCAATCTCTCAAATTTCACAATGATCAGTTTCTTAAACTAACAAAAAATACAGATTCACATTCGATGTTCATATGATTCAGGTGCAGTAAGATTGTGTCAATGACATAATTGTCCAGACAATTCACTAAACTCTGTTTTCAGTGACCACTTCAATAATCCCTTTCAAGGTTTCCTGAAATAATGAAAAGATGGTTATTATTATTGGTAGAATAATCTCAAAATGATAGCTAAATGCTTATTTAGCCACTTAACTAACATTTCCAGGTTCGGAATAATTACCACAGAATGATCCTTAAGCCCAATAGAAATCACTAGTGGTCTTGAAGAACCTGCTTTACTGTAAAAACACCACCACAAGTTATTAGATGCTTTAATGCAGTGTGACTCTAGGTGAGTATATTCCCAACAAACATTAAGGATTCATTTAAAAAACCATATTGCTTTTTCTCAATAGAATGAAAAATAATGTTCTAGTGCTACAAAAAAATGAATGCATTGTGCTCCACTGATCTTTCAATTTAAGTCAAAATATTAAAGAATACCATTTGTGGAGTAAAAGAGAACAATTTCCTTATATATCCTTTTACCATCATTGAAAGAAGAAAAAGGAATGTTTGCAAAATCCCTCAAACCTTATATTTTAAATAAGTTGTCGTGCACATGCCACCAGCATTGGCTGTAAGCATTAGTGAGTATGAGATTTGTTGAAACTAGGATTGCAGATTTGGTCAACATACAGAAACCAAATGTGAAATAAACGTATTGAATTTCAATTTCCTTATGTCAAACATTCATGGTTTGTATGATCATCTTAACCAGTAACTATGTACACCCAAGCTTCCTATAAATCAGTCAGAGTAGCTCTACTTCATCTCGTTTTCCAAAAAGCACTGACACGTTGAAAATTGGATTTGTTGTAAAGCCCTCCTCCTTCCTGCACTCCTACAACAGATATTAGTCAATATTTCAAGTCTAAAGATATTTTTCAATATTATTCATGTGTAAAAACCATGCAAGATCCATAAAAGACATACTTAGAAGCAGAAAAGAGTTAGAAATCAAAAAGTAAGAACCTAGTACCTGTTTAATCTAGCAGGCCTAACAAAGCCTCACTAGGTAATCTAGGTCTTATGGAAACAAAGAGATTATCCACCATTGACACCTTAGAAGCCTCTCTCTTGCTGTTTTGTGCTTGGATGTTATCCCCACAAGGGAGGGTTCATTGGTAGGACTTAAAGGTTATATAACTAGGGTTCCAAGGCAAATGGCTCTCTAAGGTCACGGATGAATCACCCACAAATCTCTTCAATAAAAGAGGGTTCAAGGGTGATAAGAGTCTAATGGTCATGGAAGAAGGTATTGACAAGGCCTTGGAGGCCAAGATATAATTTACAAATGTTCAAGTACCCACTCCACCAACCCTAACAAATTAAAGAAAAACTATTACAAGTTAGGGTTTCAAAGATGGACAGATTTACATCATGCAAAACCATATAACATCCAAGAAGTAGCCAATAAATGGTAAGATCAACAAAGAATTAAAGGCTATCAAAGGGGTAAGCCAGGGATAGGTCAACTTAAGTTTTTAATGGTTGAAAATGCACAAAAATGAAATATAAACACTAGACGACAGGCTTAGAATTGATGGTAAAACATGAGATAAATGATATATTTTTCCTTTTAAACATTAATAAATGCAATTCTTACCTAAATGAAAATAATATATATATACAAAAATGCTATTTAATGCAAATTTAAGCCAAACCCTAACCCTGAATACCATGAAAAGGAGAAGAATGATCAACACAACTAGACTATTGTCTTCCTTCAATTGGGTATGGAGTCAATAAAGGTGTGGTCAACGTAGGCGGGTGGATGACAATTTGTTTCACCCATGCATGCCTTAGGAGGTTAGAAGGGTGGATGACAATAAGGTATGGAGTCAATAAAGTTATGGTCAAGGTAGAAGGGTGGATGACAATTTGTTTCACCCATGCATGCCTTAGGAGGTTAAAATGATGCATTTTTTCTTGATAATAATGTCTTGGTTGGGGAAGTGTTACTTGGATATGCACCTATGCATTTTGATGGTATCCCTTAGAGTGAGGAGCACTCTTGGACCCACTTTGTCACTTGCTTGATGGCAATGCCCACTTCTGGAGGAGGACGTCATGTGGAGAGCCTTTTTCATCCACATATGTAGAGGATTTATGACATTTTCATTATAATTTATCATTTGTAAAGTTGTCTTTAGGTCAGCTTGTGACCTGTTGACCTAGTTGAATGCTTCAAGCAAACTTTTATGGATTTTTCATTGTAAATTAATGTAAAATGACTTGGTTCTCAAATAAATAGAGGAAAGTCAATTTCATTGTGCTCGAATGTTATCCCCACAAGGGAGGCTCCCTTGGCAAGACTTAGAGGTTAGACGACTTTGTTTCCAAGCCATATGGCTCTCTAAGAAGCTCACAAATGAATCACCCAGAAACATATGGTAAAAGAGGGTTCAAGCGTGATAAGAGTCTAATGGTTATGGAAGAAGGTATTGACAAAGCCATGAATGCCAAGATAGGATTTGTAAATGATCAAGTACACTCTCCACATGATTGCCTCCCTTATTTTAGGGACAGTTATGCAATTCGCCCTATTAGGTGCTCCAAACCCCTAAGGGGAGGGGCATTACAGAGGTGGGCCCATCAATCCATAGATGCATATGATAAATGTGGTCATGGAATGAGAAAGGCTGAAAAGAAGATGGCCATAGCCATAATGCTAGTTGAAGGAGGTCCAAAATATTGAGCATAATGATGAGAAGAGGGAGAAATCATGGAGGGATGAGTTACTCCTTTCCTCTGCCTACCTTTTCCACCCCTCGGGTGCGCCTTTTACTTTCATGATATGCCTTTCTTTCTTGCATATCTTAGGTGGCCCAACTTGATTTTATTCTTTTCCAACAACCCTTAAAGATGTAGCAATTTATCGCTCATCACGGTAGGGTCATTCACAAGTTCATTTACTTAGATAGAGCATGAAATGCATAGGAACTAGTTGATGGTTAATGAGGGGGGTAGAGCTCATGCTAGGATTTTTCCCATGTTCTTATTATATGTCTCATCCATATTTTTCCTTTTTCATTTTCTTTCATTTGTGGCTTCATTTTCTTTTATTTTTCTTTCAACTGCATCAACCTCTTAGGGAAATTTTCCGAGCTCCGACACAGAGACGAGGATATAAGGTGCGAGTCCTAATTGTTGGAAAATCGAAAAGGAAGAAATATTTTCTCTTGTTGATATTTACTTGTGATTTCCTTGAGTTATTACTATCTTTCTTATGTGCTTCTTTTTATCTTAATTCATCAAGCAATTACCAAAATCAAAACACAAAGATAAAGGACACCAAATGTAGTCACACAGCCAAGGCAAAACCCCTATATAGGGGAAAACCAGTCAAGAACTCTTCCTTCAGTAATTCAAATGAGATAGACCAAGACCCTATACCAATAGACCTTCCTCCTCCACCAAGTCAGCCCTCAAATTGTTCTTCCAACCTTTAAAGATCAACTGCAATGATATTGCATCAACCCTGCTTCAATATTGCATCAATACTACATCAAGGACAGATTTCCAACCCTACTACATTAGAATTTCGACCTAGCTTCAAGACTGCAATTTTGTCCCCCCTGTAGTTTCAGTTCCTTCACACGTGTGAGACAAGGGAGAGATAATTTCGACTTCCTTAGCAAAATAAAAACCTCCTTCTCCTTCGTTACCCCCTACCTTCTTCTTCCTTGGAATTTATACCTTTTACTGCATCCAGTTACTGCAATTCGAACTTGTGTGTCTTCTCTTCCAAATGAGTCGAGTTTCTGCTTATATATAGTCCTTCTAGGTGATCGAATTCTTCCCTTTAGGCCGACTTGTCCTTCCTTGAGGCCAACTTGGTGGAGGAGGCCTAATTGACCTAATTTACATTAAAATAATTTTCTTTCTTGAAAAATAATTCCCAAGAAGGGTTCTTTACATTGTGACATGGACAACAAAACTTAACACAAACAATTGACCCAAGCATGAACCTCATGCTTTAATTGTGAAAAATCCTAGATCTGGATTCCTACTGCCACAAATTTGAATTACTTTTCCTATTATTTTAATAATATTTCATTACATTGAAATACCAAAGTAATTACTAAAGCAGTCTACACAAATAACGCTGTGAAATAAATCTAAGTGCTGAAACAATCTGAACAAAATACAATGAAAAACAACCACATTTGACAGTTATTTTTGGACTAAGTCCCCGGAAAAACCAAACTTGGGAAAACTAGTGCAGCATATCTGAGGGTTTTTATTATTAAGCAACAAAATATTAAGTACAACTAAGGTTTCAACATCCGACAAACCCTTCAGAGAAATCTAGACAGCAAATATACTTGTGGGATATACCTCACTCTGCAAATCCCCGGCTGATCTGAACAGCGTTGGTGAAGCCCCTCTCTGCCTCTGCGTGATGCCTATGTTGGAACTACGTAAGCCTGCATGGGAAAGCTCTGGAACTGTGTCACCCATGTTCAATAACTGATCTTAGTCTGATCCGAAACTAGATTTTGGCCCTCCTGGCTCAGAAACCCCAGCTCCCATCTATCTACGGACTGAATCAAAGAAACACTGCGTCACTTCTGCATGAGTTCCTTCAGGAACTTCATCACCTCTCCAAGTGACTGTGTTGTCTCTCTCTGGGTCTCTACTGTCTTTCTCTTAAATGCACTCCTAGTCCTCCTGACCAGTTACTACTTCTGCCCCTCTCTGAAACTGATCACTGAATCAACATCACGTAGCAAACCCTGCCCTAGTGATTTGATCCTTGATCAAAGCTGTGTCTCCTCACACAAACTCAAAAAATGCCCAATGGCTCAAGTGTCAAGTGTGTTTTCCATAGGCCCCTCACCCTCCTTCTTATAATCTTCCATTGACTTTTCAACGACCAAGATTAAAACATAATCAAGGGCTAAGATTAACTTGGAGGTGATCCATGACTTTATCTAGAAGATTCACACTTGATTTAATTAATACACTTTAATTAATCAAATTTCCTAAGTTCAGACTGAGGAAAAACATTAAAAATGATTAATTAATTTAATTAAATCATCTCTAAGTGGAATTTTCCGAAATCATTTCTGGGTTTTATGGAATACATGTGTCTTAGCCTATATACAAAATTACAAGGCTAGAACACATCCGATGCTACCATAAATCAACACTCCCTCTTAGCGAGGAAAGTGCTCTAGTAAAACACCTCAATGTGTTGTTGATCTAACTTTTGGAACATCTGGTGTTGTGCTGTTGATGCTGCTCACCAACACTGCACAAAAATGTTGCAACTGTACTACTGCTGACTTCGCATGTTGCTACCAACTGCCACTGTACTACAACTCCTTCTAAATTCTGCAAACATGTTGTTTCACTGTATGAGCACTTTCTGCACTACGTGAGCACTACTCTGCTCTGCGCTACATCATCTATGCACTGTGCTATTGCTGCTGCTCAACTACTGCTGCTACTGCACTGTTGCACTATTGCTAATTGCAACAGAAAAACATCCGAAATTGGACAAGTAAGTATGCAACTAAAAAATAAGACTAACTGCTGCTAGTTTCTGCACTAGCTCTGTGAAAATACTACGTTGTTGCTGCTTCTGCACTGCGTGAGAACTGCTCTGCACTACGCTGCTACTGCTGCTTCCTCTTCTCTGTGTTGATCAGGCTCTAGTACTGCTAGCCACTGCATCATCTCATCTTCTTCTGTTGTTGTTTTCCATCCTGCTATTGTCTTTAGGCTGTCATAGCTCACATGGATCCAAGAGTTTCAGAAATACTCAAGGATCCCGCCTCCTTATAAGATTCTGGATCTACAAATCCAAATCAACCCACTTTTCTCCTTTTGGAATATGAGCTAACATAGCACAACCTTTCTCTGCCTCAATCTTGGCAGCTCCTGTATGTGGATCTTCCTTCCCCTCTTCATCCTTTTTCTTAAGAGGACATTGTGTGGCATAATGCCCCATTTCTCCACACCAGAAGCACTTGATCTTGGATAGATATTTCTTCTTCTACTTTTGTTGCCCCTTCGATGCAAAGGTTGTGTTTTCTTCCTCTTCCTTCTTGACATTCGAACTGTTGTTGCCATCCTCAATATGGATTTTGAGGAGGTCTCTCCTCAGATCTTCTTTTTGCAAGGCTGCCCACATCACCTCCCATCCTGGGAGTATTTCTCTACCCAAAATGCTTTGGACAAAGACCTGATAATATTCTGAAACGAAGTTCAGAGTGAGCCTTACCACCTCTGAGTCTCTAGGAGCTACTCCTATTGTTGACAGCTAGTTTCGGTTCTCCTGAATTCGAGACAGGAAAGAGTCAAAATGCTCTCCCTTCTTCATTATGGTATTATGCATCTTTTCTTCCAGGTACATCTTCCGCTGCTCGGAAGATCCTTGGTATAGATTTTCCAGCCCTACCCACATCTCTCTAGCAGTTCCTTTTGCTGCTATGTGAGGTACGATGTGATCCTTCACACCATCTAGGATCAATCGCTTGGCTCTTGCGATATTCTTCTTGAATTGTCTCTGGTGTTCTGCATCCAAGGGTTTTGCAACTACACTTTCAAGGAGGGCCTTTAGATCATGCTCATCAAGGAGAAACTCTATCCTTGATTTCTAGATAACATAGTTGGAGGCACCCTCCAATCTATCTTGGTCACGCAGTCTGTTGCTAGCCAGCTCCTCAACTGTCGATATCTTGCTCTAACCCTCTGCTCAGCTAGACTTACGCACTTCTTGTGGAGTAAGTCACTTATTCTATTGCTGCACGAGAAAAACTGAGTTTCTTTGAGTAAGAAACTCTCTGAGATCAAGAAATCCCCAACTGTGTTTTTTAGAAATTTACTGACGCTTATGCACCAGCTCTTATTGCTATGTAGTAACTGCGTCCTTCAGCTACATTGATTTTCTATACTACCTCTTCTGCAACTGAAAAATCCTACCCCTCTGTCAACTTTCTGAGAGGGAGCCTTTTCTGCACTGGAATGCCCTCCTGGCCTAGACAACATAATTTTATGGGAGGGTTTGTTGCTACTTACGCAGATCCTAGACTCTACAACGTTGATCTGCTGGTTCTCTTCATTTCTCCTACACTTCAGCTTAAATAAGCTCTGATACCATGTGAAAAATCCTAGATTTGGATTCCTAATGCAACAAATTTGAATTACTTCTCCTATTATTTTGATAATTATTTCATTACATTGAAATATGGAAGTAATTACTAAAGCTGTCTAGACAAATAATGCTGCAGAATAAATCTAAGTGTTGAAACATTATTAAAAAAATACAATGAAAAACAACCACATTTGACACAGTTATTTTTCTACTAAGTCCCCGGAAAAACCCAACTTGGGAAAACCGGTGTAGCAGATCTGAGGGTTTGTATTATTAAGCAACATAATCTTAAGTACAACTAGGGTGGAAACATCTGGCAAACCCTTCAGAGAAATCTAGATAGCAAATATACTCATGAGATATACCTCACTCTGCAAATCCCCGGTTGATCTGAACATCGTTGGTGAAGCCCCTCTCTGCCTCTGCGTGATGCCTATGCTGGAACTATGTAAGACTACGTGGGAAAGCTCTAGAACTGTGTCACCCCTGCTCAATAAATGATCTTAGTCTGATCCGAAACTGGCTTTTGGCCCTCCTGGCTCAGAAAACCCAGCTCTTAGTTATCTCTGGACTGAATCAAAGAAACACTGTGTCACTTCTGCATGAGTTCCTTCAGGAACTATGTCACCTCTCCAGGTGACTGCCCTATCTCTCTCTGCGTCTCTACTATCTTTCTCTGAAATGCACTCCTGGTCCTCCTGACCAGTTACTGCTTCTGCTCCTCTCTAAAACTGATCACTGAATCAACATCACTTAGCAAACCCTGCCCTAGTGATTTGATCCTTGATCAAAAGTTGTGTCTCCTCACACAAACTCGAAAAATGCCCAATGGCTAGAGTGTCAAGTGTGTTTTCCATAGGCCCCTCACCCTCCTTCTTATAATCTTCCATTGACTCTTCAACAGCTAAGATTAAAACATAATCAAGGGCTAAGATTAACTTGGAGGTGATCCATGACTTTATCTAGAAGATTCACACTCGATTTAATTAATACACTTTAATTAATCAAATTTCCTAAGTTTAGACTTAGGAAAAACATTAAAAATGATTAATTAAATCAATTAAATCATCTCTAGGTAGAATTTTCCAAAACCATTTCTGTGTTTTATGGAATATATGTGTCTTAGTCTATATACAAAATTACAAGGCTAGAGCACATCCGATGCTACCATAAATCAACAATAATAAGTCAATTTATTTAATAATAAAATTTCCTTTTCTTTTCTTTTGAAAAATACATTTCATGATGATTCAAATATAATTATGAAGACTGACACTAGTTACATTCTTCAACACACCCTCTTAACTAGGGAGGTATTCATAATTACCTATATCTATAGAGGTACATGGAAGATCTCCAAAATGAACTACGAATAGTTCTAGCACACTCAGTGTTATGGACAAGATTCTTGACCAGCGTAATCTATCCTGGTGGGACTAAGATGGACTCAAGTTTTCAACTAGTCTAGATACCTGTTGACCATTGGAGTGGCACCTGATGATTATATGAATATTCCATGCCCAAGGATATACCAAAGGACACTTTTACCATCAGATATCATCAAATTACCAGAGTTTTTAAACTCTACTTCTACTTCTCATCATTTTCTCTTGAACCCAGATTCCACACCCTGCAGGGAATTGTAATAAGTGATGCTAGTAATCATGATTTTTGAGTCATGTAACAGGCCTAGGTAGCTTGGGACCTTGCCAACAAGCAAGTATTACTCTAGGAGACTTTTTTCACTTGGTTAATTATCATCTTCCCAGCGTTAAAAGTATTGATATCGGCAAAATATCGGCGAGTGTCCAGAAAATATCTTATCGGCAATATCGGTGAAAATATCGGGAAAATATCGGCAAATATCGACAAGCATAAAAAATGCATAACAACATGAAATATCGACAAGTAATAACAACATGAAATAAACACATTGGCACATAAATATGAAGAAAACATTGATATATATGATGTAGTGGATGTAAAATAAAAATGATACATCAAAGGCGATACCAAATTTTGTTGATCCCTGATAATTGTCCAATAAAGGACTCAAATGTGGAGAACCAATATAAAATAACATCACATGTAAAATTGTCTCATCATCATGAGTTATATGTAGAAAAACAAATAAAACTAGAAGTTATCTATCTGAAATCAGTGCCCTCTCTCCCTTTTATAGGAAAACACGAGGGGTTGTTTGTCAGCCCTGCCCCTAGCAGTAGAAGGCCCTAACCTGACACCTAATGTCAAACACAGAATGTTGGGTATGGAGCTCTACTCTCCTATATATATAGCAAATGGTGTTGACGTTGATACTCCCACAGTGTCCTCCTCCTCCTCCTCCTTCTCCTCCTCCGAGTCTTCCTCCTCTTGTTGCCCCTGTTCTAATGGTTCCTCTAGCTCTAACCATGTAGGTGACTCCTCCAAGATAGGATCCTCAGTCTCCACCCTCCATTGAGACAATACATCAATATTGCCTAAGGAAATGGCATCTGGATCCATTGGTGCTTGTATTTGCTTCACTCAAAGTCGGATATTGTAATGCACATACACTAAATCATTGAGACATGCGAAATACAACCTGTAAGAGTGTCAAAAAAACTAATGAGTCTTCCCTCTTGACACTTGAGGGTCATAAATTAAAATTACAATAAATGTAATTTCTCAACTGAAGGTTGAAGGTCAAAGTTATACCTGTTGCGCTTTCTTGAGTGTATTTTCTCAAATACACTCCAATTGCGCTCACACCCTGAAGAAATACATGTTTGAATCAGGATTCTTATGGCCAATTTCTGGAAATTTGGTGCCCTTGCACCATAGGTTCGCCACCAAATATCTACAACAAAATAAAGAAATAAAAGATTCAAAAACATAAAACATAATTAAACTTTCAAATGCAAATTACATAATTTAATTTTAAAAATCTAGAATTATAAATAAGTAAATTCTAAATTGAAAATTTTAATGAGTGATGGCTTGTCACTTACGTGGCATGAAGAGGGTCCTTTCCCTAATAGCATCATCAAAGCCAAATAGGCCAACACGATCTTGATAAAATTGTATCTCGCGGTTGATTTTTCTATGAAGCTCAGGATCAGGTACCATCCTCTGAATACAAGAATGGAGCCCTTCCATCACCTCACCATCAAAATCAAAGGCACATTTGTATGAAAATGCAGGGTTGAGGAAGAGTGTTGCTGCATGAATGGGTCAATGAAGCATCCATGTCCACCGACTATCAATCACACCCAAAAACATCATATGTCTATCAAGCCCAGCAGAACCCTTGTTTGCATAATAAGAACGAATGGCCTCCTTGGCCCTATCCATGGCCTCATACACATAAGCCATTGCAAGTTTCTCCCCATCTACCAATCTCATAACCTTTACTATAGGTTCACTAACTGAGTACACTTCTTCTACCCCTTGCCAAAATGTCTCAGTATACACCGTTTTTGCAATGGCTCTCCCGTCGTGTCTCCTATTGTATCTACAATCACACCACTCATCAGAAACAAACATTAGCTTCAACTCAAACTGGCATCAAAGCAAAGACTAAAGAGTAATAAAGTTGGTGGAAAAATGTGTGATTATAGGACGCCGCAACTCCTTGTTTCTGGTGAATCTCTTCATGCGGCTAAGAACAAAAGCATGGTTATATATAAACTTGGGGACACTCCTAGCCATATCAATCACCTCCTTGATGAAGGAGAGTTTTACCATATCCTCAAGCAGCAAATCGATACAATGTGTTGCACATGGAGTCCAGAACAATGTGTGGTGCCTCTCCATAAGCATCTTGTCAGCAGCCACATCATTAGTTGCATTATCTGCTATGACTTGCACCACATTCTACACACCAATCTCCCAAATGAACCCATCTAACAACCCACATATCGTTGTTGCATATTTTATGCATGTTGATGTATCCATTAATTTAATAAACATTGTACCTTTAGGACAATGTACCAAGAAATTTAGAAGGGTACTACCCTTCCTATCTGTCCAACCATCAGACATCACTGTGCATCCAGACACTTCCGATGTCTTTTTCAACTCTGTCAATCTAGAGTTGATGTCTTGCTTTTCTTATTTAAGGATTGGCCCCCACAACTCCTCATATGTAGCACTTTTGTAACTTGGGCCCACAACAGCAATAGCATCACACATTCGCTGCCAAAATGGATTGGTTTTGGTGATGCTGAGAGGCAAGTCACTCCAAAAAAGACACCTCCCATAACTCTTCCTGCTTCCAGCTTCTCCCTTTTTTTAACAATTAATTTTATGAAAGGTTGTGATCTGTGTCCTATTCGTGGAACAAAAAATGATGGCCTCCCACACCCAACGACATTAGCACTAGCTGTTGTAGGTGATTTTGTGGAGCCCCTCCCACTACCCTCAGCCTCAAAATCATAAGAAGATATGCCGAAATATCTATCTGCACATTCAGCCTTGTTTCCTTCTGGCTTTTCCTTATTTTTGTCTTTTTCATCAATTGCTTCAAGAGCTTTTTGTATAAGCTCCGAACTAGAAATTGTACAAAGCCCAACATCATGTCCAGAGAGTCTAGCCAGATGGAATTTCAATCTCATAACCCCTCCTGTCATTTTGGTCCCACACAATTTTCATGATAAATATATTCGATTTGTCCCACCATCAGGCTCCCCATACTCCCAAAATGGGTCCAAGGCTTTTCGCATATTTGAATTTTGTAGTGAACTAATTCAAACCTAGGGCACAAAAAAAACAAAAAATTGGCATTAAACACACATGCATAAAAATTAAAAAAAATAAGTAATAAGCATGTCATTTAAAAAAAAAAAATTACTATAAGAATACAAATACATTATTTGCAATGTGAATGAAAATTGGCAATAAGAAGGTGCATACGAATGTTAAAAAAAAAAAATGAAACTTGTCCAAATATGGACAAAACCCTTGCATTGGCTCATGGGCATGAAAGTCATACTAAATGGAAAAAAAAAAAGTAACACAATGTTGGTAGGCAAAGAGGAAAGCATGCATAGCCCTAAATCTATGAAAAAACTCATCAAAATATGGGTTTGGAAGAACATACCTGTTAATGGAAGAGATGAAGTTTGTCTCACTGTTCTTCAATCTTTGATGATGAAAAAATTCTTAGTTGCTGGTGATAATGGTTTTTTTATCACCAATCCCTCTTTGACAACCTCCACAATGCTTTCCCCTTCCTTCTCAGGCACTCACAAACAGAAATGAGAAAAAAAAAATGAGTTTTCCCTTTTCTAGTCGCGGCCAAAAGAAGCTCGGTGATATTTTAGATCGTTGTGCGATATTTTGCCGAAAATATCACCGATATTTCAGAAATATCACGATATTTTTTAGGCGATATTTCATTTCCCCGAAAATATCGCGATATTTCTAAATATCAGCAATATTTCGGCGATATTGTCATCACTGCATCTCCCTACTAGGGCTTAATAATTAATTGAGTTTTTCCTCCAAATATAACCCAAAGCCAGAGTACGGCTAGATGTTGAGGCCTTGGGTGAGTCCTAGTGTCTAGGGTTAATTTTTACTACCATACTAGATCACACAAAAAAATTTGTGGAATTTGGTTAGGTCCAGGTAGTCATTTTTAAATTTTTTAGATTTCCCGCAGGGCAGAAATTGCAATAAAAATTGTATTTGTAATGTAATAAGTGACGTTTAGAGAAGTTGTATGAGGTATGAGTAATAAAATTTGCACTTAACCCCTTCAACTCTCTACTATGCACTTTGAGGGGTTTAAAATGTGTTTTGAACCCTCAAAACCAACTTTTCCTAAGTTTAGTGGGAAATCAAACAATTAATTAAACTAGAAATTAAATAAATGGAAAAAAATAAATATCCACACATGCTAAATGTTGTGGAAATGAGGTGGAAAATTATGGAGGAGTTAAATTGAAGTCTCAATGTGACGTTGAATCCTAAAATCAAGGACAGGACATGTGCTCAAATATAATCGAATTGTTGGCATTAAATGAGAAAGCAGCTTACTTGGAAATTCGAATTTCTAAAGTTAATGCACATTTGGGAGGATTTGGGAGAATATTTGGTGGAGATTTTTGTGGGAAATTGTCCCACATGGGTTACCACCCATCTACACTTTCCATTCCACCATAAAATTCAAATTTGGCACGTAAGGGAATAATAAAATGATGTCCACTTGCCAGAAATCGATTTTTACAGTTGGCATTGGAGCTCCATTCAACAAATTCGAATTTTTCTTTGGGATTGTCACCTCATGCCACTTGTCTAAAAAATTATACATTAGGATTTGCTCCCAACTCTCTATATAATGGAGCCATGGGATCTCATATTTTTATCTTTGCAACGAGCTATTGTGCTTGGGGAAGCTCTGCTTCTATGTACTTGTGTTCTTCATATGAATAAAAAGACTTTGGGGTTCATTCATGATTGTTATTCCAATGGAGAATTGGTTGGATTATTGATGGTATATCTCTACTTGTGTCTTTGATTTATATTTCATTTTTCTCATATGCTTCTGTTGAATTGTAGATGTATAGCTATCTTACAATTGCAATTGTTTATTTGATATGCTCTAGGCTAGACTAGACAACTCTATCTATTTTCATACAAATTCTACAGTTCTTTTGCCATTGTTTATTGATTTAATCGATATGAGCTAATGTTTGTTGGAAGTTTTGTAGAGGATCATTGTTGAATCGACTAGCAAGCATGAGGGGAATTCTTCAAGATACCAACTCACTCTTGGCATTGTTTACAAGGAGCTCTCATCGTTATTTGAATTTCATAGATCTTCTTTTTTTTAAAGTACTTGTTCTTGCAGGGTTCTCCTTCACATAGTCTATGCATGAATAAAAATATTAAAAAATTCATTTACATCCTTTAATTTATGTTTTTATTTCATTATGTAGCTATTCAAGAGTTTCCCATAAGCTATACAAGCGATGGGGATCTTTTCTCATCACTTGATTTAGCCTTTGTATATTATTTTGTAGCATATTCACATATTCACATACTTACATGCTCTCTTTTCACACTAACTTTGGTTTTAATTTTGTAGCCCTAACATTCTTGTTTGTAGGTTCTCTCAGGCTTCAAGTTGCATTTTAAGGAGTTCGTGGGCATTAGGAGAGCTTGTGGAAGAAGCCTAGGTCGTACACCATTTTGGAGCTTGTACACTCTAATTGTAGAACTCCTTCATCTCTTTAGAGGCTCCCATGCTTGAAGGGATTTCCTTCTTGTTACAAGATTTCACATTGTATTCTCTCATCGATTTTTTGGGAAGCCCACTAAGAGGCTCTAACCTGATTGTAACACCATAATAATAAAATTGTATGTTTTTGTTGTGGGGGTTTGGGTTTTACCCATTTCCATCCCTTTCTCTCCATTTTAGGGAGAAAATTTGTAGATGGATTGACTTATTGGTTTTGACATTTGCATTTTCTTTCACATCACATATGCATGCTATAATTGGGAAGTAACACAAATCACATCTATTTTTCCTCAAGTTTGCTACACAAATTTTAGGCTTGCATTTCTCATCATAGTTGCTACAAGTTTCAAATCATTTCCATTTGCAAAGATTTTTTTTTTTTACTTCGTGTAAGCATCATTATTATTTTGGGAAAACTTTGATATATTTAGCTTGGAACTTGTCTAACTAATTCATGCTTTATTGTTATGCCACATTTCCATTTTGAGAATTTTGAAGCATTGTGTATTTGACAAGTTTATCTTTCAAAGCAATCACTTATTTTCATGTCAAGCTAATTTCCTCAAGTTTAAAGTTCCTTTTGCAAAGCTATTGTGAGCACAAATTGTGAAAATTTCATCTATTGCAGTAACTGAAAAATATTCTTCTAACTGTAAATTTAATTATATAGTTTATTTCTACAGCAAACAACGAATAAATTTACAACTGCAATTTTCACGATAAAATTACTACGGAAAATAAAATACTGGAAATAGAGAAATTCTAGCACACACATTGTTGAGAATTAGGTAGGGCTAGGTTTAATTCAAATTCTCTGCTTGATAATTACTTGTGAGCTTACTTCTTTTACTTATGACTTTTCTTCTTAGCTTATTAAGTCTTTCATCAAGTCAATTATCAAAAACACAAAAGACACAAATTTAGGCTCTTCAAGCCAAGGCCAAAAGATCTCCCTCTTGGAGAGGAAACCTCACAAGAAATTATTCTTATAGAGTTTCAAATGACAAGTACCATGACCATGACCATGACACAGACCCTTGACCTTTATATGCCTCCAAGACCTTGTCAATGCTCCTTTAATGACTCATTTCTTGCACCAATTTGCACCATTCAACACCAGCCTTAGAGAGCTATGCACCAACACTAGGAAAGCTCGGCTCCTAGCCCTAAATAGTGAGCTCCTTTTTCTACCCTTCCTTGATCTAGCCTCGGCCTCCTAGAGACTTCTCCTCTGCCTTCTTTTCAGCACCCTTGATGCCCAGGACCGAGATCTTCCCTTGCTGTAATACCTCTTATTCATGCTATGTATATCTTCGGCCCTTTTCAAAGATATCCGAAATATGATGACCTTACAATCTTCCTTTCTTTATTTCCTAGACACCTTCTTCTGCACTGTATAGTCATCCTCTTTTGCATTCTATTGGAGGCCTGTTTATCACTGAGGTAGCCCTCTTCCTACCTGAAATATGCACGGTAGATATAGACCATTAAACAGAGATAACAATTGACCCAACCATAGTACTATACTTCGCTAAGATGACTTTTAATCTTGCATCTGTCTACGCACCAATTGAAATCCTTTACTTCGCACTCTCTCATAGAACTTGACCCAGATGCTTGTCTAAATGAGCCACAAATTATTTCTTTATATACTGTACTCTTCCTCTGTTTTAGGCCAATCGTTCCAACTATTTGTAGGTCGACTTGTTCAGGAGCATGTAAGTCGACTTGTCCACAGATTCATAGACTTTCCAAAGGAGATATTCAACATTGATCTTGAGCATTATATGGAGATATATCTTCAAGCACTGACAAGGTATTGGAGCATACTTCTTTTTCTAGATTTCTTCATATACATGACACTTAATTAGTACATTTATGATACAATGACAAATCCCTAAAGACATCAAGAAGAAGTCTTTTGACCTATAATAAAAACCTTGCTCATGAAACCCATGAAGCAAGCATAACAAAAATACATTTTATTATCTTTGTCTTCTTTATTACATAAATACATAATTACATAGTCAATATGAAGACCGAGCCTAGTTACACTTTCCAACACTCCCTCTTAACTAGGGAGGTATTCATAACGGTACATCGTCACTTTCAATCTGAAGAATCTCATAAGAAGAATTGAATTGGTAATCGCATTTGTATAGCATCATATCAACCAGCATTGTCCTAGTGCAAGGCCTTGACTAACAGCCCCATCTCTCAATGAGACAATGGGCTACAATGCTGGCGAGACACATGACTTATAGACACTGTTGTCGCACAGAATGTCTAGGCACCACGACAACAACTCAAATTGTGGGTTGTCACCTTGATCCCCAAATCTCTCTGTATTAGTTGTCTCCTTATAGCAGACTAAGGGGGATAGACCCTATGGAAATGGAATGAACGAGAACTGGTTGGGAACCAACCAGTTCGAGAGATAGTTAAAAGACCAAATACTTGTAAAAGATCTAGCAAGATTAAATGATTCGATTAAATTTGAATGATTGAATCATACCAGTGCCTTATGGAGTCAACTACCCTGCTAAGGAAATTACAACCGAGTACTTGATAAGAAAACGCTGCTTGGATGAATAACTATCATATATGCAATGTTAACTTAGAATGCAGAATGCACGGAAAATTATTTGAAGAAGCGAGATGAAGCAAGCTTCGAAGATGAGAAGTGATGTTAAAAGCCTAAAGCACTTAGATTACAAATAATCTGAACTGACCACTAAGTACTTAAGTAAGAGTTGCAATTATGAAGATGCCAAAATTTACTCAATTAAAAGTTCCACAATAGAGCTTTGAAAAATATTGATCACAATTACTTGAAAATATTTCCCAAACATTAATATTCAACAAATATCCAATATTTCAAGTAAATGAAACAAGAGTTAATTACATGATAGACGATTTTAATTTATAGAAAACATTCAAAAATTTAGATGCCAATGATTATCGAACTCAACTGAAGCATGTGAAAATAATTAGCATTTACATCTCAATAATTAATCATCAAGAAACACTATGAAATTTCAATACTAAACAAACACTTCCTCAAAAAAATTATGAATTAAATGATATTCTAAAATAATACAAATCCAAGGATATTTTTATTTTTCTCCAGCAAGATTTCAGATCTGAAGTATTAATTGCAGCAGTAATTTAAACCATCGATCTATAAACAAACGATATCGGCACCAATACCCAAAATGACTACAAATAGTAAAAATTATTGAACTTGAAGAAAAATCAATTTTTAGGGTTTGATTAAGAGAAACTTCAGATCTGATATTTTTATTTCAGCAGTGAAATAGTGATAGATTAGCAAGATAAAACCTGTCAAAAATAGCTACCAAATACTTCCAGAAATAGCAAAAAATGTATTAAAAATTGAAAATTTCAATTTTAAGGCTTTAAAAGAGTTTGATTCAGTAATTTTCAGAATTGATAAGTTTATAACAACAGTAAATTGATAACAGATCAGCAAACTAAAAATACTGTAGATGATCCCCACAATTTTTAAAAATAATAAGTTTTGCCGAAAAACAAAAAATTCAATTTTTTTAGACCTTATTTAGGATATGCATAAAAAATGTTCAGATCTGATTTTTTCACAGTTATGCAGTAATTTCCAAAAAGCTTCAAAGTCAGATCTAGGCAAAATTAAAGATGCCCAAGAGGTCAAAAACTTTGAAAATGAATATTTTGCAATTCTAAACAACTTTGACAATATAAAATGTGTTTTTGGGGCCTAATTATTAGTGATTTGTTTGTTGTAATAAAATTTGCAAAAAATAAGGGTTTAGAGGTCAAACCCTTAGCCCAAGGATTTGAAGATCCCACTGTTGAAAATCGTTGAAACTTTTGGATAATGTTGCCGCTTGAAAATTAGAATTTTGGAGACCAAAATCCTGCAAAAATAGTCTCAAAAAGCATAGATGTCCTCAAGGGCCTAGATCTATCTCTTCTTCCACTTGATCTCACCTGCAAACAAATATTGAGCCTAGATCTTGCCCTCCAAGGTCTATATTTGGCTCATATCTGAACATTTCCTTGGAGGATTTTCAGATCCATTCCTACACAAGTGAAAAGAGAAAAACCCAATACCCAATATGTACAAAAATAGAAAAAATCCTAGAAACCCAAATGTTAGAATTCAAAAAACTAAAAAAATTCTAAATGTTTACACTATAAAAATACAGATCTATACACAAGGGTTGCAAATCTGTTAGATCTGAGGAGTATAAGTCTGACTTCACTCCCAGATCTGGAGATCTAAGGCTCTTACTAGCCAGATCTAACTTTAAATTCAATAAAAGTTAAGATAAAATTTTAATTTAGGCACAAGCCCTAGAAAAACCTTGCAAAAAAATTAGATTGAAGATAAGCCCGGGGAATTAGATCCAGAGGGCTCTTCAAATCTTATTTCCTTGGGAGTCAGCTGGTCCAGCCGAGGACTTCCCCAAATGCCCAATTCTAAATCCGAAATATTTATGTACACTTAAAGTTAAACTGTTAAATCAATAGAGAAATAAGATAAAAAACCAAATTTTCAAGAGTCAGAGATACTTGCTAACTCAATCCAATTAATATTCTTACCCTAAATCCAGTAACCTAAGCAATATATCTGTGCAATAGATTACTCTACAAGAGCCATTAATCAACAAGTCATTGAAATAATTACCAGCAGAATATAAAGAACAATTTTACCATAAAATGCCGAAAAGGAACATGACCATCACATAATACCCCAAAGACTTCATTTGTATTATTCGAGAAAAGTAGTACAGGAGAGATTCAAGAGCTTATACACAATCAAGAGATCGGATGATAAATCTGACTAATAATGACCTCTAATTTATAGGTAAAATCTCTAATAGCTAGTTCGCTTGACCCCCATCAAAGTAATCTCTACCGTCGAAGAGGATTTGATTATCTTTTAATCTTGTCCGTCGAAATTATTATTATTTGAGGAATTTCGAATTTTTCAGTTAATTTCTTTTTAAATAACTCAAAAATAATATTTTTGAGTTAATTACCTCAAAAAATTGACTTTTACTTAACTACCAAGGCCCAAGGGTCCAAAATTTCTCAAAATCTTCAATATCCCCTTGGCTCGGGACCTTTAAAAATTTATTTTTTAGGGACCCACGAATTTTGCCTTGAAAATTTTAATTTTACCTAGGACATAAAATTAATTAAATTTTTGGCATGGGATTTTTAATTTAATTTGGTCAGAAAATTTAATTTATTGACCCATGAGGGGATTAATTATTTTCCAACCCTCTTTACATAAGATTAATACATTAAACCATGAGGGGAACACCCGTTCACAACAGACTTCCAATAAGCTACCCAATTCTGTGACTCAAAATATGATCTAGTAAACCTAGTAAACTGTAATAAATGATCTAGTCAATTAGCTAGAATCATTCCCAGATTACTTTACAAAGACTCGATAAAAAAAACTAGGACTCACTTAGTATCTTGACGATAAAATCCACCCTAGCTTTGGGGTGAGGTTAGAGGGGAAAACTCTGACGATCATTTGTGTCGAGAAACACAAATGAATCAATGAGACGAAAAACCTCCTAGGATAGAAATCGTCACCAAAATACTAGGCTTACCTAGGTTGTTACATACATGATTATCTTACTAAGATCATTTACATTATTAACATGTAGAATGGGTTTACATCATTTATAAAATTGTTGACTGATGATGAAATCTGAATGGCATGAACACCTCGAACATGATAAATCTCATTTGCAAAAATGGGGATGTACTACTATGGGGTCGTTGACACGAAGTGGTCAACATCTGGCTCTACTTGGGGACACGTTGCTTCATCGGAGGAATGTGAGAATCCAGAATCTGCATCAATACACAAGATTATATAAGTAGCGCCCATCCAAAATTCATCATATAACATTTAGCACATGAAAATAGAAGTTCTTCATTTTTTTACTAGTCTACTAACATGAAATGTAAATCTACTCTAACTACAAAATGAAATTCTGAAATAACAAGGTGTAAGGTTAGAGATACAATACAGAGGATGCCCTATGGCATCAAACGTGTTCAATATAGTGCATACTGAGCATTTTCCTGCTTTCAGGCAAGTCCGTGGGTTGCTTTTCAGATGTGCCATGCCCGATTCTGCATATTGTAGGACTCTGTCTTATCTGAATATCGAGCTGCTCTCAGTCATCAAACACATCTAGCCACTTAATTCTTATTTTCTTATTTTTTATCTTCTTCTTAGTGGGTTGTGATGTCAGCAATGAGACCACTGTAGGTTTCTTGTCCTTATCTTGAAGATGTTCGCACAAAATATCTAATGAACCTAGAGTGTGACCAATCTTATTCTAAATATACTTTGTCAATGGTGACACATAAGCTTGGTCTTTCTTATTGTCCTTTGTAACCATAGTTAATTTTCCTTAATTGGAAAAGTGACCTCCTTGTGATGAGATGGGAATTGCTTCAGCAAACTGGGAGGCCTATGATCTATTAACAATTCTAACTTGGGTTGGAAATTTTGCATGTGTGATATTTCCATTTTTTCCAACTTACTATGAATAACAATCATTTGATTAGAATGCTTAACCTTTACAACATTGATTTCTTTCACATGACTCTCTTCAACAGCCAACAACTTGTGCTGAAGATACATCTAACTAATTTCTATGTTTTTATCACTTTATCATTATTCGCTTTCGTGGCCATGAAGCAATTTTGCATATAGTTCATCTCTTTCTCATGATTTGCTTCCATGGTGATCAAATGATTCGAGTGATTAAATTCCATGATCGCCATTTCCTTGATATGTTTTTTTTCCAAGGCCAATAACATGCCCTATATAGAACCAATTTCACTGACGTGATCCGCTATTAATTTTTCTTGATTAAGTTCCATATTATTAATGAATTGAGCCTGGTTGGCCTCCATATTCTTGATTAGCTGAGCTTGATTCAGTTGCATATCTTTAACCACCTGAGTTAATTCCTTGATGAAATAATTTTCAACTTCTATAGTTTCATTTACTTCAACTTTTTCTTTTACCTTTTCTTTATCTCCTATTTATTTTCAAATGCCTCAATCAGTGACTGGAAAGAATCAAAATTATTTTTGGGGGAGTTAGCAAACCACTCCAAAGCATCACCAACTAAGGTGAGAATGAAAAACCGCATCTTCACATCTTCATGATCAGAATATGGGCGACACTTGCTTATACAGAGGTTGAAATTCTGAGTGAGCCTCAGCAGTAAAAGCATTATTATCACTAAAAGGGGGCACTTCATCGATAGTCACACTGACCGAAGATGGGAAACCGTGTGGAGCACCCTGAAATTTAGTAAAATCAAAAGGATCAAAAAAATCATCCATGATGACTTGCTTAAATGGAACAACCAAATGGATGTTAGAGAAATAGATCCTTGTTCAAGAAAAGTCAAGAGGTCCACAAGAAGCGAGCTTCTTAGAAGGAATTCTTGTAAGAGATGAAAGAATTGGAGTTACCACTTGAACATGAATCTAATTCTAAAACCAAAAAATTAGTCGAGAGAAACAGGGGGATATCAGGGAGGGATTCTTGTATGGGAGTAAATAGATGAATAAGTGGAGTCACCACCCAAACAAGAAACCAACCGAAATGTCCAGATGCAAAAGAAGATGAAAGGATTAGTGATATGACGAAAGATATGATGATGAAATGATGAAGAGATGAAAATATGTCATAAAATTTTATGACGTGCGACGGGTTAATGAACGGAAAAAAAAAAAGATTAGAAGATTAGAAAATGTCGTTAAGACCAAGGACAGAAAAACTCTATCCCCGGCAACAGCGCCAAAATTTTTTGTCGCACATAATGTCTAGGCACTTGCGACAATGGCTCAGATCGGGGGTTGTCACCCTGATCCCCATTCTCTCTATTTAAGTTGTCTCCTTATAGCAGACTAAGGGGGATAGACCCTATGGAAATGGAATGAACGAGAACTAGTTGGGAACCAACTAGTTCGAGGGACAGTTAAAAGACCAAATACTTGTAAAAGATCTAGCAAGATTAAATGATTCGATTAAATTTGAATGATTGATACCAGTGCCTTATGGAGTCAACTATCTTGCTAAGGAAATTACAACAAAGTACTTGATGAGAAACTACTGCTTGGATGAATAACTATCCTATATGCAATACTAACTTAGAATGCAGAATGCAATGAAAATGATTTGAAGAAGGAGCAATATGAAGCAAGCTTCGAATATGAGAGGTGATGTTAAAAGCCTAAAACACTTAGATTACAAATAATCTGATCTAACCACTAAGTACTTAAGCGAAAGTTTCAATTATGAAGATGCCAAAATTTACTCAATTAAAATATAGAATAGAGCTTTGAAAAATATTGATCACAATTACTTGAAAAGATATCCCAAACATTAATATTCAACAAACATCCAATATTTCAAGTAAATGAAACAAGTATTAATTACACGATAGACGATTTTAATCGATAGAAAATATTTAAAAATTTAGATGCCAATGATTATCAAACTCAACTGAAGCATGTGAAAATAATTAGCATTTACATCTCAATAATTACTCATCAAGAAACACTATGCAATTTCAATGCTAAACAAACATTTCCTCAAGAAATTTTATGGATTAAATGATATTCTAAAATAGCGCAAATCCAAGAAAATTTTATTTTTCTCTAGCAAGATTTCAAATCTGAAGTATTAGTTGAAGCAGTAATTTAAACCATAGATCAGCAAACAAACGATACCGACACCAATGCCCAAAATGACTAAAAATAGTAAAAATTATTGAACTTGAAGAAAAATCAATTTTTAGGGCTTGATTAAGAGAAACTTCAGATCTGATATTTTTATTTCAGCAGTGAAACAATGACAGATCAACAAGATAAAACTACCAAAAATAGCTGTCAAATACTTCCAGAAATAGAAAAAAATGTATTAAAACTTGAAAATTTCAATTTTAAGGCTTTAAAAGAGTTTGATTCTGTAATTTTTCGAACTGATAATTTTATAACAACAGTAAATTGATAACAGATCAATAAACTAAAAATACTGAAGATGATCCCCACAATGTCGAAAAAATAGTAAGTTTTGCCGAAAAACAGAAAATTCAAATTTTTTAGACCTTATTTAGGATATGCATCAGAAATGTTCAGATATGATTTTTTCAGAGTTATGCAGTAATTTCTAGAAGGCTTCAAAGTTAGATCTAGCCAAAAGTAAAGATGCCCAAGTAGCCAAAAACTCTGAAAATGAAGGTTTTGAAATTCTAAACAACTTTGACCATATAAAATGTGTTTTTAGGGCCTAATTATTTGTGATTTACTTGCTGTAACTTTGCAAAAAATAAGGGCTTAGAGATCAAACCCTTAGCCCAATGCTTTGAAGATCCCACTGTTGAAAATCGTTGAAATTTTGGGATAATGTTGCCATGTGAAAATTAAAATTTTGGACACCAAAATCCTTCAAAAATAGCCTCAAAAAGCCTAGATGTCCTCAAGGGCCTAGATCTAGCTCTTCTTCCACTTGATCTCACCTACAAAGAAATTTTGAGCCTAGATCTTGCCCTCTAGGATCTAAATTTGGCTCAGATCTGAAATTTTTCTTGGCTGATTTTTCAGATCTATTCCTACACAAGTGAAAAGAGAAAAACCCAATACCCAATATGTACAAAAATAGAGAAAATCCTAAAAACCCAAATTTTAGAATTCAAAAAACTAAAAGAAAATTTTAAATGTTTACACTATAAAAATACAGATCTATACACGAGGTTGCAGATCTGTCAGATCTGAGAAGTATAAGTCTGACTTTGCTCCCAGATTTGGAGATCTAAGGCTCTTACTAGTCAAATCTAACTTTAAATTCAATAAAAGTTAAGATAAAATTTTAATTTAGGCACAAGCCCTAGAAAAACCCTGCAAAAAAAAAAAATTTAAGATAAGCTTGAGGAATTAAATCTTGAGGGCTCTTCAGATCTTATTTCCTTGGGAGTCAGCTGGTCCAGACGAGGACTTCCCGAAATTCCCAATTATAAATCCCAAAGATTTCTGCATACTTAAAGTTAAACTGTTAAATCAATAGAGAAATAAGATATAAAAAAAAAAATTTAAAAAAAAAAATCAAGAGTTAGAGATACCTGCTAACTCAATCCAAATAATATTCTTACCCTAAATCCAGTAACCTAAGCAAGATACTTGTGCAATAGATTTCTCTACAAGAGCCATTAATTAACAATTCCTTGAAATAATTACCAGTTAAATATAAATAACAAGTTTACCATAAAATGTCGAAGAGGAACACGACCATCACGTAAAACCCCAAAGACTTCATTTGTATTATTCCAGAAAAGTAGTACATGAAAGCTTCAAGAGTTAGTACACAATCAAAAGATTGGATGATAAATCAAACTGACACTGACCTCTAATGTATAAGTAAAATCTCCAACAGCTAGTTCATTTGATCCCCGTCAAAGTAATCTCGACCGTCGAAGAGGATTTGATTATTTTTTAATCTTGTCGTTGAAATTATCATTTTTTGAGGAATTTCGAATTTTTCAATTAATTCATTTTTAATTAACTCAAAAATAATATTTTTGAGTTACTTATCTCAAAAAATTGACTTTGTCTTAACTACCAAGGCCCCACGGTCCAAAATTTCTCAAAATCTTCAATATTCCCTTGGCTCAAGACCTTTAAAATTTTATTTTTTAGGGACCCACGAATTTTGCCTTTAAAAATTTTAATTTTACCTAGGACAAAAACAATTAAATTTCTGGCTTAGGTTTTTTAATTTAATTTGGTCAACAAATTTAATTAATTGACTCATGAGAGGATTAATTATTTTCCAACCCTCTTTACATAAGGTTAATACATTAAACCATGAAGGGAACACCCATTCGCAACAAACCCTCCATACGCTACTTAATTCTGCGACTCAAAATATGATGTAGTAAACCTAGCAATCTGTAATAAAATGATCTAGCCAATTAGCTAGAATCATTCCCAGATTACTTTACAAATACTCGATAAAAAACACTAGGACTCACTTAGTATCTTGATGACAAAATCCACCTTGGCTTTGGGGTGAGGTTGGAGGGGAAAATTTTTCCGATCATTTGTGTCGAGAAACACAAATGAATCAGTGAGATGAAAAACCTCCTAGAATAGAAATCGTCACCAAAATACTAGGCTTACCTAGGTTGTTACATACATGATGATCTTACTAATATCATTTACATTATAAACATGCAGAATGGGTTTACATCATTTATAAAATTGTCGAATGATGATGAAATTTGAATGGCATGAACACCTCGAACATGATAAATCCCATTTGCAAAAATGGGGATGTACAACTATGGGGCCGTTGACATAGAGTTGTCAATGGACACCATAGTCATTGTCTCTCCAAGGTACATACTCCACCCAGGTGTTCCCAGAGTATGACCTTCTTGGACTATTCTTCTCTTGGGTAGCTAGCCCTCATAGAATATCGGTCTCTGTCTACTATTATCTTGAATGCCCTATCTCATTCTCAAAGAGTACCGAATGTCAGATGATTACCCAATCCTACATTTTGTCTTCCCAGGTAAACACCAGAATGATGTGTCTATCAATTCTCTCCTCATGTCCTTTACTAAGACTTACGATTGTTAGTCCTGGTCTAGTGCATGACACGTGAATTAGAGAATCATATACATCACTCCCTCTTAACTTAGGAAAGACATACTTCAATTTTCTTCCAAGCAAGAAACTTACCACTATGCTCCCTCTCAACCAGGGACCTACAACAGCAATGGTGAGACACCCAGCTACTCATGAAGAATTCCTCCCCTCGATGTCATGGATTTCGATATTGAGGATTCTTCAACTTTTGGCTTCATAAGGCACAGATCATCCATCACTTTCATCCACGGGTCATGTCAACTATCAGAAAGTGATTCATCAGTCTTCCTCATCTGGTCCACCTTTATGCCATGTTGATTTCCTTCAAACCATCTCTTAAAAATCTTACATCCTTCCACATGATTGGCAGCCCTGCATAAACTCATCCAGATAAACATATATATATATATATATATATATATATATATATGAACTTTTAAAACAAAAGTTACCTCACTGATGATCTTTCATCATGACATCTTCTTATAGGCATCGGCATCCCCTATTCAGATTGACACATCTCCTAAAGATATGTTTTGTTAAGGATCTTCTTCTTTACCATACTTCTATCAGAGTCCACATATCCTCCCAGGAGATCTCCTAGTCACATCTTCTTGGTTTCCGGATGATAATCTCCTCTCGACATGGTTGCACTTCATGATCTCTTCCTTGCTTTCTCCACACATCTTTATTCTTAGGAACTTCCAGAATCTAGTTCCTTATTTGCATACAAATACCTCATATTCCATATGAGGACATATTTAATTTCATTTATTAGTGGCAACCTGTGCACCAGAAGAGATATTCCTTCCATAGATCATACTTCTAAAGATATAATTTCATCACCTGCAACCACATGACATGACTTCACAGCATCCAGTGTCAGCATATATGTACCTCATCCTTTTTCTTTTGAGTCATCCTGCAGCAATTCTACTAGAATGAAGAACTTCATCCCTTTGACCTGCTTCATCAATATGTCATCATCTCCTAATCCCAGAATTCTGTAACATAGAATTCTTGATGAAACCTTTTGCTTTCAATCTAACCAGTGATTCCATAGATAACTCCATCAGAAACTGATAGCATATGTTTCTATATTTATTGAATGATGACCCTTGATATTTATGACTTCCTTCCACCAATTTTGTTATTAGTGACGTTTCCAGAAGCTACTTATCCAAGTGCTTCTTCCATGCTTCTATCTTGATGCTATTAATAGACATTGCTTCCTATTATACTATTTTACAACCAGCAGAAATCACTTAAAGAGAAAGATGATCTCAATCATACTAGAGATCTTTCGTTTCTTCTTTCTTAGATTTCTTTGCATCAGGTTCTTCCCTTTCATTTGTGACATGGACTTCTTCCTTTTTCCTCTTATCCTTCCCAGATTTAGGACAATCCATTTTATAATGCCCAAAAACATTACATCCAAAGCATTGTGCTTTGTCCATATTTCTTCTCTTATTCCGAGGACCAAATTTACCGAATCTTCCTTTCTTCCTAGACATGGCTACAAAGGCTTGATTCCCTTCACTTGATCTTGTATCAGTTTTGGCTTTCAATCTTGATTCTTCTATCTTACATCGATCCTGGAATGGTATTGCTTCTTCTTTCCCATTGATGCTAGAAGTTAAATTTCCCCATTCTTAAGGTAGATAATTTTGTATCATAGTGAGAATTTCTCCATCAGACATTACTTCTCCCAATTTCTGTAGTTGATATCGTATTGTGAAAATCTCCATCAGATATGAAATTATTCCTTCCTTTCTTGACATTCTCAATTTGTATAATTTTTGTCTCAGGGATATTATTTCCCTTGCAGAACCTTTCGAGAACAGTTCCACCAATTTATCATATATTTCTTTTGAGGATTCTAGCTTTGATACATAGGGAAGGAGAGAGTCCTTTATGAATTCTATAAGAATCCTTCGAGCTCTTATGACACACTTCATGTATTTGGAATATACTAGAATTTTTTCTTTTGGAGGTTGAATTGTAGATCTTGCGATGAAGCCCATAACTTCATTTTCAATTAGATTCAAATTTTTCCTTTTCTTCCATGCACTAAAGTTTGATGACCCAACCAATTTGTTGCTCTCTATACAATAAGTCATTTTGACAGATTTAGATAAGGCCATAGATACTTACTTGAGTAAGTTAACTTTCTCCTTCCTGCAACTTCTTTGATGAAATGAAGTTAGGAACTCCTTCTTGAATTGAGTTCTCAAATGTAGATGTCTTCAAAGGTGATGGATATTGTACTTGATGATGTATCTTCCAACAATGTCTTCAATATAAATCTTTGATAACAAATATTATCTGCTTGATAATTGGATCCTTTGAATGATAAAGAAGAATCTTCCTTGCAAACTAATTTGACCTTTTAACACAAAATTTGACCTTGACTTTGATTCTCGCTTCCTTGAGTCTCCTTGTCAAGTAGCCCTTGACTTCAGCACCTTAGCTCTGATACCATGTTGAGAATTAGCTAAGGCTAGGTTTAATTCAAATTCTCTGCTTCATAATTACTTGTGAGCTTACTTCTTTTACTTGTGACTTTTCCTCTTAGCTTATTAAGTCTTTCATCAAGTCAATTATCAAAAACACATGAGACACAAATTTAAGCTCTTCAAGCCAGGGCCAAAACCTCTCCCTCTTAGAGAGGAAAACCCACAAGGAATTCTTCTTATATAATTTCAGAGGACAATTACCATGACCATGACACAGACCCTTGACCTTTATATGCCTCCAAGACCTTGTCAATGCTCCTTTAATGATTCCTTCTTTCCTGCACCGATCTGCACCGTTCAGCACCAGCCTTAGAGAGCTCTGCACAAAAACTAGGAAAGCTCGGCTACTAGCCCTAAACAGTGAGATCCTTTTTTTCCCTTCATTGATCTAGCCTCGGCCTCCTAGAGAATTCTCCTTGGCCTTCTTTTCAACACCCTTGATGCTCAGGACCGAGATATTCTCTTGTTGTAATGCCTCTTCTTCACGCTATGTATATCTTCGGCCCTTTTCAAAGATATATGAAATATGATGACCTTGCAATCTTCCTTTCTTTTTTTCCTAGACACCTTCTTCCGCACTATATAGTCATTCTCTTCTGCATTCTATTGGAGGCTTGTTTATCACTGAGGTGTCCCTCGGCATACCTGAAGTATCCACGGTAGATATAGGCCATTAAATAGAGATAACACTTGACCCAACCACAGTATTGTACTTCGCTGAGATGACTTCTAATCTTGCATCTGTCTACGCACCAATTGCAGTCCTTTACTTCGCACTCTCTTACAGAACTTGACCGAGATGCTTGCCTAAATGAGCCACAGATTCTTTCTTTATATAGTGTACTCTTCCTTAGTTTTAGGCCGACCCTTCCAACAGTTTGTAGGCCGACTTGTCTAGGAGTATGTAGGTCGACTTGTCCACAACTTCATAGAATTTCTAGAGGAGATATTCAACGTTGATCTTGAGCATTATATGGAGCTATATCTTCAATCGTTGGCAATGTATCGAAGCATACTTCTTTGTCTAGACTTCTTCATAGACATGATTCTTAATTAGTACATTTATGACACAATGACAAATCCCTAAAAGACATCAAGAATAATTCTTTTGACCTATAATAAAAACCTTGCTCATGAAACCCATGAAGCAAGCATAACAAAAATACATTTTATTATCTTTGTCTTATTTATTCATATATACATAATTACATAGTCGATATTAATACCGAGCCTAGTTACACTTTCCAACACACATAAGAGTATTAACACAGTTATTTTTGGACAACTGTCCCTGGAAAAACCTGACTTGGGAAACACGGTGCAGCGGATGAGGGTTTTCTTATCAATCTTTAGCAGCAAATCTGAGTACAAGAATTTTAGATGCCCTACTGACAATCTAAACTGAAGGAAATACTAAGAGAATTTTTGTGAGAATTTTCTCACACTCCACAGCAACTTTCTGCCCCAGAGATGGACCCTTTGCCCTCACATTGGACCCTCTGTGTCACCCTCTGTGCAGATCTCCTATGGACTTCGCTCTTCCTCACTCTTACTCTTCCAAAAACCATAAATCTTCCTTCTAGACTTTTTTTTCTCCCTCTTTTACCTTCTACTCACCCTCTGGCTCTATCTCCTCTGCTGAATCACAACCACTGAGAAAATCAAACTGCCTAGGAAACTGAGTAATTTCACTAGTGTATTCTCCATCTACCCATCGACTTCTTCTTATAATATTTTGTTGGAGCACCAACGACCAAGATTAAAACATAATTGATGGCCCAGATTATGTTCCTATCGATCTGTGTGAGTTTCTAGATGATTCTCACCTCATCTCAATTAATATTGATTAATTAACCATATTCCCTAAGTTTAGACTTAGGAAATATTTAAAAATTGGTTAATAATCTAATTAAGACACTTCTGCTTGGAATTTCCAGAAACGATTTATGTTTTTGGAGAACTCATGTACTCTAGCCTGTCCACAAAATTTCGTGGCTAGAACACATCCGATGCTACAAAAACTAACACTCCCTCTTAGCGAGGAATGTGTTCTATTTTTGCACCTGCTGCCACAACACTCTGTCTCTGCATCATCTCCTGTCATGTTGTTGATGTTTGGCTACTACTTCCCACCAACCACTGCACAACTCTGATGAGTTGCATCTGTTCTTCTACTAACCCTGATGAATTGTTGCCAACACTGCATCTACACTGCAACTCCCTCTCATATGTTGTTGTTGCAACTGCAACATCTGCAACTACGAAACATCCAAAGTACCATGTCCCTGCTACTGAAATGGGTTCTCCACCATACCCATTTGTTCCCTAAACTGGACGAACGTAGCTCTCCCTAGAGCTTTCATGAGTATTTCTACCACCTTCTCTCCTATGGGAACATACTGCAGTTGCACTGCCCCACGTTGCACACAATCTCTAATGAAGTGGCATCTAATATCTATGTGCTTCGACCTATCATGAAACACAGGATTCTCAAAGAGCTTTATGCAACTCTGATTATCACAATAGATGTTGGTCGCTCCCATCCTCTACGTGAACAAGCTCACAAGAAACTTCCTAAGCCATATAGCTTTGCACGTAGTTTCGTTGGTTGCCATATACTTTGCTTTTGTTGAGCTCATTGCTATTGACTTATGCTTCCTACTACACCAAGAAACCAAACCTGATCTAACACTAAGGCAATACCCGGACGTGATTTTCCTATCCACTGAACTTCTTTCCCAATTTGCATCTGTTAACCCACACAGTCTGACGTCATCCCCTCCAGTATACCTCAACCCATACCCGATTGTTCTGCACACATACCTCAAAATATGTGTCATTGCTGCCCAATGTACCCTTTTCGGCTCTACCATGAAATTACTTAGGGTATTGACTGTGAAGAAAATGTCTGGCCTAGTATTGAACAGATACATAAGAGATCCAATGAGTTGTCTGTACATGGCGGGGTCGACTTCCTTGTCACCTGATGCATATATTTTCTTCCAATTTGTGATCATGGGCATAGCCATGGGTCTGCAATCCTACATTTTGAACCTCTTCAGAATATTTGTAGTGTATCTTCCTTGTCCAATGAAGATCTCCCCATTATTTTTCCACACTTCCAATCCTAGAAAATAGTGCATCAACCCCAGATCCTTAATGTCGAATTTCTCTGCCAAGTTCCTCTTGCAGTCTTCTATGAGCCCTGGTGATCCAGTCAAAAAGAGATCATCCACATATAGAACTAGAATGAGCGGCTCTCCTTCTGCCATTAAATAGTAGAGGTTGGGATTTGCATCACTCTTGACGAATCCCAACTACTGCAAGTAACTGTCAATCCGACCATAACAGGCCCTGGGAGCCTACTTGAGCCCATATAGAGCTTTCTTCAATCTGCACACATGAGTGCACTGCTCATGACTTTCGAAGCCCTCTATGTTTGTTCTATATACACGTATTCTTCTATCACCTCGTTCAAGAATGTTGTCTTGACGTCCATCTAGTGAATCTACCATCCCATCTGAGTTGTTAGGGATATAACCGATATGATAGATGTGTCCTTGGAAACTGGGGCGAAGGTCTCCTCGTAATATATTCCTTCTTTGTGTGCATACCCCTTTTCCAAAAACCTAGCCTTGTATTTCTCTACACTGCCATTTGCAGTTTACTTGATCTTGTAGATCCACCTAGAACCTACAATTGATATGTACTTCGGCCTTGAAATTACCTCCCAAACATCATTTGTCATGATAGAACTATACTCTTCTACCATGGCATCCACCCACACCTAATGTTGTGTGGCTTCCTAAAAGCTAGAAGTTTCTGCAACTTAAGCTACCAAAGCCTGATATCTATCAGGATGTTTGTGTTGTCTTTTGTGCATCCTAGGAGTTCCGATAAACTCCTCTGCATCTCTCAATGTCTGACGAACTTCTCTGTTGGTTCTTCCACTACTGGTGGGAGGTTCAACCAACTCCTCCTCCTGTATCTATTGCTTTGTTTGTTGAGAACTCTTGGATCTCCTACCCGTGAGGAAATAGTAGTACTAGTCACTATACTTGATCCTTGTAAATGTTCTCCTGCTAGTCCCATTGGTTGCCCCTACTGTTAGACTAACGAAACTTCTACAGCTTTATTCTGATCTCCTGCAGGCATCTCTTGAGATATCCTAAAAGCTCAGTCCTCCATGAACTTTACATCTCATCTCACTACAATCTTACTACTGTTAGGAATGTAGATATTGAATGCCTTTGAGGTCTCGCTATACCTGACGAGGAACCCCTTCTCTGCAGTCTGATCCAACTTGCTACGTTTTTCATCTGGCACGTGGAAGTAAGCCACACTCCCAAAAATCCTCAAGTGACTCACTTCAAGCTTCTTTCCTGTGAAGACTCCTGGAATTTTCTTCCCCAATACTCTATGAGGATTTCTCGTCCGAATATACACTGTCGTTTTACATGCCTCTGCCCATAAAAATCTAGTCAAATCCTGATCATACAACATGGCCTCTGCAGCCATAACTATAGTTTTGTTTTTCTTCTCTGCTACCCCATTTTGCTAAGGGTTATATGGGGTTTTCCATTCTCTTTTGATGACTTCCTTCACGCAAAAATCTGTCAAGTCCTTATCAATTTATTCTCCACTATTATCTGAACGAAGTACCTTAATATTTTTCCCTGTTGCATTCTCTACGAGAGCTTTAAACTCTTTGAACTGATCAAAGGCCTCATCTTTGGACCTCATCTTTGGTCTTTAAGAAATAGATCCAAGTCTTTCTAGAATGGTCATCAATAAAGGTGACAAATTATTTGCCACCACTAAGAGCTCTAGTGGACATCGGACCACAAATATTTGAATGTATAAGTCCTAACACGCCATTTTCTTTGTTGTCACTTCTAGGGAATGTTGCCTTCACGTACTTCCCAAGTACACATCCTCTGCATACATCGTTGTGCTCTGTACTAAGAACTGGAACCCATGTTACAGTTTCTTTGAGCATCTTGAGTGCTCCATGGTGTAGATGTCCCATTCTCCTATACCATAACTCATTCATCTCCTTCTCACTGCTACTGTCACTGCCTATTAGTGTCATTGGAGAGTCGAGTTGCAACCTATATAACCTCTTTCTTCGAGCTCCAATTTGTTTCACCTTCTTCCAGCTTTAATGTTTAACATACACTTTCTTCCCCGTGAAGTGGAAATCATACCCCTTATCCTGCAACTGGGACACTGAAATCTGGTTCATACCCAATCCTGGCACATGCAATACATTTGCAACACTAGTGCTGGCTTCTGACTCCTTCTGAAAATTTATGGTGCCTCTTCCTACTGGAGTACATTTTGTTTTGTTTCTCATAGTAATCTGGAAGTTCATCTGCTCCTCCTTGTAGCTAAATAAATATTCTCTAACTCCTGTCATATGAGTTGATGCTCCACCATCTAATACCAGACACCAAGTGAAGTTGAACCTGATAAGCAAGCAAATTCATCCTCCTAACTAGAAGATAAATATGAAGCTTCTTGACTGTTAATTTTTTCCATGGTCATGCTGAAGAAATGGTGTGATCTTACTCTTTCCTTCCGACGTTGATTATGCTCTAGCAAACTACTGCAAAACTGATGTGCCCGGCTAGAGATCTACTCTGCAAGAAATACATGGCTGCTCCCTCTGCCTCTGTAATTCCTCAACCCGAAGAAATAAAGTTTTTCTATCGCTCTCTCAGAAAAAATTGATTTTCCTCAAGAAATACGGCCTCTCGGCCAAAGAACTACTCTGCCCTTTGGGGTTTCAAACTGTTGCTCATGCTAAGCAGCGAAACTCTTACTTTCTCTGCTACTGAGCTCTCCGGCTAATCATATCTACTCTGATACCATGTGAAAATTTCATCTATTGCAGTAACTAAAAAATATTCTTCTAACTGTAAATTTAATTATGCAGTTGATTTGCTATAGAAAACAATGAATAAATTTACAACTGCAATTTTCACAATAAAATTACTGTGGAAAATAAAATATTGGAAATAGAGAAATTATAACACACACACAAGAGTATTAACATAGTTATTTTTGGACAATTGTCCCCAGAAAAACTCGACTTGCGAAAACTAGTGCAGAAAATGAGGGTTTTCTTATTAATCTTCAACAACAAATTTGAGTACAAGAATTTTAGATGCCCTACTGACAATCTAAACTGAAGGAAATACAGAGAGAAATTTTGTGAGAATTTGTTCACACTCCACAGCAATTTTATGCCCCCGAGATGGGCCTTCTGTCCTCTTGCTAGACACTATGCTCACCCTCTACGCAATGACTGCGTAGATCTCGTATGGACTTCACTCTTCCTCACTCTGCCTCTTCCAAAATCCAAAAATCTTCCTTCTGGACTTATGTTGCTCTCTCTCTCACCTGCTACTCACCCTCTGGTTCTATCTCCTTTCCTGAATCACAGCCACTGAGAAAATCGAACTGTCTGGGCAACTGAGTAACTGCATTGGTGTATTCTCCTTCTACCCATCGACTTCTTCTTATAATCTTTTGCTGGAGCACCAACGGCCAAGATTAAAACACAATCGATGGCCCAGATTATTTCCTTGTCAATCCGTGTGAGTTTCTAGATGATTCTCACCTCATCTCAATTAATACTAATTAATTAACCATATTACCTAAGTTCAGATTTAAGAAATATTTAAAAATTGGTTAATAATCTAATTGAGACAGTTTTGGGTGGAATTTCCAGAAACGATTTCTCGGTTTTGAAGAACTCGTGTATTCTAGCCTCTCCACAAAATTTCGTGGCTAGAACACATTTAATGCTACAAAAGCTAACAAAAATTTCAATTTTATTTTTCAAAGCATTGCAATTTACTTTTACATGAAATTTAGTTTCTCATAAACTTCAAGTTTCATTTGCTATTACTTGTTATTGGTTCATCATTTACCTTTAACAACTCACAATTTTAATTGTTCTTGAAGCTTATTCATCTTATGTTTACTTGAGCAAATATAGAAAGTGATCTTGTGGAACAATCTTACTAAGAGAATTTCCATTTTTTACATAGCACTTACAAACTCACTTGCATAACCATATTAGGCATTTTAGCATAGTTGCATTAAAATTTACCTCAGAGCATAAGCTTGGTTGATAGATGTTGAAGATTGTAACTACGTTCAGTCTTCATAAAAACTATTTGAATCAATATTTAATGTACTTGTAAAAATAATAAATAAAATAATTTTATTTTATTATTAAATGACTTATTAAAGCATGGGTTTATTGCTTGGGTTATATTATTTTAGGTCAAAGTCCCCATTATGGACTTCTATGTTTTATTATGAGTTTATAGAGTCATTACAAATTTAAATTGACCCATATAGGGCTTTTGAATCATGTAATTAGGTCAAGTATTAAGTCAAAAATGATTTATGGAGCCTCCACATCAAGTCGGCCTCAAGCCTAGGAATTCGAGCTCATCAGAAGCCTATATATATATAGGGAGATCGAACTCATTTAGAGAACTCACTTACTCACACAGAAATTCGATATCTATTGTTGAAAGGGAAAAAGTACGAAGTAAAGGAATGTTGAGAATTTGAAAGGTTGTAGGTTAATACAAATTATCTTCTAGATAAATACTTGTGAACGTACTTGAACGTACTTTAGGTACTTATGTCTTCTCTTATTTTAGTTAAGTCAATCTTTTATCAAGTCAATTATCAAAACACAAAAACACAAAGATTAGGCTCACGGTTCTTAACTATGTATATAAACCAATTGCTATTACAAATTGTTATTTGACCATTCACGGACTGTCTTCTTCCTTCAATTCTGCATTCATAGATTAGCCTTTATCTGCATTTAATTTTTTCCCTAATTCTTTGTCTTGTCCGCACTTCGTTACTGTGGTGCATCCACAAATTTTGCTGTGGTTTATCTGTCCAGATGTCCACACTATAATATCAACATTTGTCAAAGTTCTCCTGAAGTATACCTATCCTTACGATTGCTGTCATCCGCAAGGTAGTGTTTATATTTGTTCGATTATTCTTCCTCAAGACAGTCTGCAATTTCCTTACACAGTCTCTGTTGTGGTGTCCACAATTCCTTTGTTGTCTTTGTTGTGGTGTCCGCAATTACCTTTTGTATCACTCTATCTCTGCTGCGGTATCTGCAATTCCCTTACTATCTCTTCCTGTAAGAGGCTCAGACTTCTCCGCAATTTTAGAGTAATACGCTTTCAATTTTATGTCTTAATTTTGAGAGATCTGCATTATTGGTTGACAAACTGAGTCGCAGTTTCTACATATATATAGCACATTTTACTGTTGGAAGGCCGACCATATATCTTGCATGAAGGCCGACTTCACCATCTGAGAAGATAGGCCAAAGTGTAGTCTATTTATCCCAACATTTATGAAGGTATCTTGAGCATCTTCCAGAAGCCATTTCTTCAAGGTATCATGACCAGGTTCTGGAGCATATAACTAGACCCTTTATCCATATGACACTTAATTACATTTGTGACTAGAAGACAATCTTAGTAGGCATCAAGAAGAATTCTACTAACCTATAAAATCTTGCTCATGAAGCCCATGAAGCCCATGAAGCAAGTAAAACAAAAATACATTTTTATTATCTTTGTATTCTACTTTACGTAAATCCATAATTACATAGTCAATATGAAAACCAACCTAGTTACACTTTTCAACACTCCCTCTTAACTAAGGAGGTATTCATATAGGTACATGGTTACTTTCAAACTGAATAATCTCATAAGAAGAATCGGATTTTTAATCGCATCTGTATAGCATCATATCAACCAGAATTGTCCAAGTGCAAGGCCTTGACTAACAGCCCCATCTCTCAACAAGACAATGGGCTACAATGCTGGCGAGACACATGATTTATAGACACCTTCGTCATTGTCTCTCCAAGGTACATACTCCACCTGGGTGTTCCCAAAGTATGACCTTCTTGGACTATTCTTCTCTTGGGTAGCTAGCCCTCAAAGAATATCGGTCCCCGACTACTCATCTTGAATGCCCTAACACATTCTCAAAGATTATCGAATGCCAGATGATTACCCAATCCTCCATTCTGTCTTCCCAAGACCAGAATGATGTGTCTATCTCTCCCTCTCAACTAAGGAGGACCTATTCCATAAGGGAATGTACTCATTCCTATACAAGGAATGTACCTAAGCTTATTCTTAGGAATTACCAAGTTTCTTCCAAGTAAGAAACTTATCATCAGGCTCCCTCTTAACCAGGGACCTCCAACAACAATGATAAGACACCCAGCTTCTCATGAAGAATTCTTGTCCTCGATGTCATGGATTTCGATATTGTGGAATCTCCAACTTTTAACTTCATAGGGCACAGATCATCCATCACTTTCATCCTAAGTCATGTCAACTATCAGAAAGCGATTCATCAGATTTCCTTATTTGGCCCACTGTTACGCCATGCTGCTTTCCTTCGAATCATTTCCAAGGATCGTACATCCTTTCTCACGATTAGCAACAATACATAAATTCTTCCAGATAATCATATTCATATGAACTTTTAGAACAAAATTTTACCTTAGTGACGATCTTTCACAATGACATCTTCTTGTAGGCATCGGCGTCCTTCTTACAGATTGACACATCTCCTAATAATATGCTTTTTTCCAAAGGTCTTCTTCTTTACCAGACTTCTGTCAGAGTCTACATATCTTTCCAGGAGATCTCTTAGTCACATATTTTTGGCTTCCGAATGGTAACTGCCTCTTGACATGATTGCATTTCATGATCTCTTCCTCTCTGCACATTCTTTATTCCCATGAACTTATAACCTTTCTAGTTTCTTGTTCATATACAACCACCTCATATTCCATGAGGACATATTATGTTGATTTCATCTATTGATGCACTAAGAGACAGTCCTCCATAGATCATACTTCTAAATACATAAGTTCATTACCTACAACCATATGACATGACTACATAGCATCCAATGTTTAGCATATAAATATATACATAACTCATACCCTTTTTCTCTTGAGTCATCCTGTAGCAATGAAGAGCTTCATTCTCTTGGTATGCTCCATCAATATCCCAGAAAATCTATTTCCATGATGATCCTTGCTCTTGATGACTGCTTTCCATCAGTAATTTTATCAGAGAGGTTTTCCCGAAGCTGATTCACCAAGAGCTCCTTCCATGCTTTCGTCAGGGTGATACACTGCTTCCTATCATATAACCAATAGAAATCACTTAAAGAAGATGATCTCAATCATAATGTAGATCCACTGCTTCTTCTTTCTTTAGATTTTCTTTGAATCAGGTTCTTCCTTCTTCTTCAAATGATTGAGTTCTGCAAAACTATTGCCTTCAACTTGTCTTCTTCCATAGAAACCCTAGATTGATGAGTGAGGTAACTTACTTATCCCATGATTTTGTTACCCTCATGATCATATGAGTTATTGTTTCTTATACTTCCATGATGTCACTTTGCATAAAATCTTAAGTAGGATCTAGGAGCCATAAAGAGACTTATTATGACCTCTTACTCCCTCTTTCCATCCACTCCTTCCATCCTTTCTTGTCACATGAACTTTCTTGTACTGTTCATAATTCTTCTTTCAACTTCTTTTGTGTCTCCAATATTGTTCATGTGAGAGAACCTTAAGAGTTCCTTTCCATGAATTCAAAGGAGACCTTTATTTATGACTTCAGTCATCTATGAGGACCATGACTATCCTCCTTGTTTTTATGCAAGGATCTTCCGTAATACAACCACCTCATATACCTCCTTACAAATCTAAGTCATTTAACCAAAATTAAAATGAAAATGAAAGATACTTACTTGGAAAGTGAAGAGGAGATCTACACCTTGTTCTTCTTTGAATGATCTTCTTCTTAGGCTGTTCCAGACTTGAGATTACATGTCATCCATTTGCGTAGCTGATCTTTCAGACTGTATTATTCCAAGGCGAATTATGATAGTTTCATAGCTCTATTATTATGGTAGCACTAATGACCAGAGTCTTTCTCCATTCCCATCTATATTACACACTTTGTAATTCACACTATGTCATCCGCACTATGAAACTTCAGATTTCAATGCATTCCATCAGGTGATATTTCTATGTCCCTTCTACGCATCAATCATAGACTTGATCTCTCTTTTATTGCAGGTGTATATCATCAACTTTATCTCAGAATTGTTCCTATTCTTTTCTTAGTATATAACCTTGTTCTTGTTCTGCAATCCATTGTCTTTTATCACATAAACCTCATCGAAAAAATTAGAGAAGGTCGAGGTTTTGTCCACCTTTTTCTATGCAGTATATGGGGAATATATAGTTGATCCTGGCTACTATTTGTTGAGAATTTCACTTGTAATCATTTGTAATTTTCTCACTGATATCCTTATATACCTGAAACTATGCCATCTGAGTTCTGCTTCCTTTTTAAAACATATATACTATCAATAATTTCAGATTGAGTCTGAACTGTGGGGATGTATGTATGTCGAGACTGTGTTTAGGATGATTTTGTAATATTTGTGCTATAAGCACTGCAATGTAACCAAGCTGATATTGTAACCTCCAAACTGAAGTGGATTTGTGTCACTGATAGCCCTTTCTTGTAACCAAAAGCTCTGATACCATGTTGAGAATTTGAAAGGTTGTAGGTTAATACAAATTCTCTTCTAGATAATTACTTGTGAACGTACTTGAACATACTTGAGGTAATTATGTCTTCCTTTATTTTAGTTAAGTCAATATTTCATCAAGTCAATTTATCAAAACACAAAAACACAAATATTAGGCTCACAGTTCTTAACTATGTATATCAACCACTTTCTATTACAAAATGTTATTTGACCATGCACATGCTATCTTCTTCCTTCAATTCCGCATTCATAGATTAGCCTTTATCTGAATTTAATTTTTTCCCTAATTCTCTATCTTGTTCGCACTTAGTTACTGTGGTGCATCCACAAATTTTGTGGTGGTTTAACTGTCTAGATTTCCACACTATAATATCAGCATTTTTCAAAGTTCTCCTGAAGTATATATGTCCTTACGTCTTGATGTCATCCGCAAGGTAGCTTTTATATTTGTTCGATTATTCTTCTTCAAGATAGTCCGAAATTTCCTTATGCAGTCTCTACTGTGGTGTCCGCAATTCCTTTGCTGTCTTTGCTGTGGTGTCCGCAATTACCTTTTGTATCACTCTGTCTCTGTTGTGGTATCTGCAATTCCCTTGCTATCTCTTCCTGTAATAGGCTCAAACTTCTCTGCAATTGTAGGGTAATACGCTTTCAATTGTATGTCTTAATTTCGAGAGATCCACATTATTGGTTGACAAACTGAGCCGCAATTTCTACACATATATATAGCACATTTTACTGTTGGAAGGCTGACCATATATCTTGCATGAAGGCCGACTTCACCATTTGAGAATATAGGCCGACGTGTAGTCTATTAATCCCAACATTTATGAAGGTATATTTAGCATCTTCCAGAAGCCATTTCTTCAAGGTATCATGACCAGGTTCTAGAGCATATAACTAGACCCTTTATCCATATGACACTTAATTACATTTGTGACTAGAAGACAATCTTAGTAGGAATCAAGAAGAAGTCTACTGACCTATAAAATCTTGCTCATGAAACCCATGAAGCAAGTACAACAAAAATACATTTTTATTATCTTTGTCTTCTACTTTACATAAATCCATAATTACATAGTCAATATGAAGACTGACCTAGTTACACTTTTCAACAAGGAAGGGGTCAAAATGAGTGCAAGTTTGGAAAAGCTAAAGGATTGAAGGAAAACAGAAATTTTGGTGTTTCTCTCTCTCTCTCACGTGCCCTAGTTTGGAAGATCGAAGTCCCTTATTCTTTTGCTACTGCAAGTTGCTGCCAGTTGTTGCATGTTGCTGCTGCTACGAGAATAATAGGTCGAAGTTGAGTTTGTTGGTGTTCGTTCCTTGAGAAGTTGTATTGGGCCAAAATTGAACTCCTAGAAGCAAGATCGAAGTCTTTCTTCCAATATCGAAGTTCCAGAAGCAAGGTCAAAGGAAGTGCTACATAATGTTGTCAATGTTTTTGTTGTTTCCAAATTGAGGAAGGATCAAAGGAAGGATGACTTGGTCTGGAGGAGGTCTCAGTCAAGGTCTAGAGTCTCAAGAATACTATTGAAGGAAGAATTACTGATTAGGTTTTCCCCTAAAGAGGGGTTTTTCCCTAACTGTTGGCCTACATCTGGTGTCTTTAATCTATGTGTTTTTACTTTGATATTTTCTTGATGAAATTTTTAGAAAGAAGACAAGAAGAATATAACAAGAATTAAAAAACATCACAAGTAAGTAATCAAGAACAAGAGAATATTTCTACCTTTCTGATTCTCTAACAAGGTATTGCAGCTTTGGTGAAGAAAGAAGGAAAAGGAAGTCTCAGGGAATTGATCAAGGAACCATAAGTTCATTAGAGGAAACTTTTTAAGGAAAGAAGTTTTCAAGACCTTTAAGGAACATGTCTAGCACTATCGAGGGAGAGAACAAACTTGAAGGAACTTCAAACTATAGATCTTGGAAAAAAAGGATTAACCTCATCCTTGAAAAGAACAAGGTCTTATATTTGGTAAAGGGAAAAAGTGAAGAAGCCCGCAGAAGACTCGAGTGATGTAGACAAGGTAAAATTCAGAGAATTGGAATTGGTGGCTATGATTCTAATGGTTGAAGGCATAAACGACAATCTTGTCCCCTTCATAGCAAACATTGATCATGCCCAAGAAATGTATGAAGCCTTGTCAAAACTATTTACCATTAAGAACATTGGACAAGTGGCAAGCTTGAAAAATGAACTAAGGACTACTAAGATGACCAAGGAGGATATTGTAGCCACTTTCTTTATGAATATAGCAAGAATAAGAGATGACCTTCTTTCCATTGATGAAATGGTGATAGATAAAGAACTTGTGATCACATCCCTATTAGGGTTGCCACCTACTTTGAGTGCATTTGCTTTAGGTCTCAATAACTGGAAAGAAGCTCCCACCTTTGAGGAACTAAAAGCCTGCAGTAAAGAAGAGCTAAGAATCTCATTAGAAACCAACAATGAAGAAATCTCAAATTCTTATGTTGCTCATCACAAGGGAAACTTCAAGAAGAAAGGGCCAAGGAGGAAGGTTGGTATGTCCAATATTGAATGCTAATATTGCCATAAAATTGGTCACTATAGAAGTGAGTGTCTCGACCATCCTAGAAATAAGAAAAGAGAATAAGATCATGCTAATGTGGTTGAAGAAGTATCCTCTCCCAAGAGAAAGAAGCCTAAAGAAAATGACGTAAGGGACTTACACTACTAAGCCCCTTGTTTCTAACTTTAGATATTTCATTTGTATATTTTATATTTAGTTATAGGTTTAACATCTTTTTGGAAAAACATTTTCTTGTTTTATAAGCTTTTAGGTATCTCACAAAGCTTTGGAGGGAGCCCACAACAACTCCTCAAGATAAGTATCACATTACCTCTCAATTTGTTTTCATATACTCGTTAGTTTTTATTATATTAAATACTAATCACCTTTCTACCTCTATTTCTTTGTCTAGGAATTAACTTGTTGAATGCTAAAGAATCATGGGAGAAGGCCTCAAGGATTACGAAAGAAGACCTCACAAGACAAATCATTGAAATCAAAAAGGTTTGTCAAAGAATCAAAGATATGTCTTAGATTACAAAATCTTGTTATTCTCTTTGTTATATCCATTCTACTTTATTAATTTTTGTTGTGTTTAGCTCTCCTGGATCTTAAAATATTTTGTTTGGGATGATTCATCATCTGATGAATGTACCCACCTTATATATCTCTGATTGTTTGCATAAAAAGAACCCTGAAAGGTTCTCTAGAAAACCCTAACCTAAGGGTATGTTGATAATGTGTGAAACCCTAAACCTACTTAGGGTTATTAATGAATAAATTGCTATTTTGATTGATATATTGACGATGTCATGTTTGGGATTTTGATATGATCATGAAAGCTCTAGCTTGCTAGGGTTGAAATGATGTTGTTCAAAATCTCGAACCTTTGAAGTTTTGATATAATAAGGGCTTGCTTTGATATGAACCGAAACCCTAGGTTTTAGTTAGGTATACAAACAAAATCCTAGTTGTGAAAAGTCCTAGGAATGAAACCCTAGGTATATGTTCTTTTGATTGAATCCCTAGCTTAGTCTAGGTTGATATATGTCTAATGAATTAATATTGTCTGAAATATGATGTGCTTATGCATGATGGTAATTTCCTAGAAATGTGTGTTGACCAAATTTCTAATGGTCATAAGTCCTAGGGTTTGGAAACAAACCCTAGTCAAAGTTTGAATTTCTAAATTGAAAAGTCTAGGGTTTTACATCTAAGCCCTAGTAATGATTAAAATTCTCTAGTAAGTATTTATCTAAATCTATATAACGTTTGCTGAGAATTTATAGATGGAAAATTTATGGTTTACATCAAACCCTAGTAGAAGCTATTCATGATGTGTTTTTTATTTATTGAAATCTAGAGTTTACATAAAACCCTAGTAGATAGTCTATCATATGACTCCTAAAAGTTATTAGATATCTTTATTTTTCTTTTGACATATTTCTAGAGATCATTAGATGACAGAACTAATATTCTGTTACCCTAATTGAATTACTAATATGATTTAGGGTTTGTATGTGTAAATTTATGTAGATGTTCTATGCTTGATGCAACTTTACTTTCTCTTCAATACTAGACAGAAACCACATAAATCATTAAGTAAAATGTTGATAGAACATACCAGTAGATCGATAGAAGACAAGCCAGAAATAGATAAGTGTGTTGGTGCGTTACGGCGGTCAAAAGGATGCTTCAACCAGCAAAGTCTCAATTGGTCAGCTAACCAACAATGTTACACAACCCTCAGATCAGCCAAATATTCAACTCAAAAATCAACCCAGAAAAGTCAACGCTACCCAAAAAAAGTCAATACAAAACAATAGCAAGTAAAAGTCAACGCAGCACGGTCTACGGTCAACCTTTGACCTCGATTCTTGTGCCAAAATGTACGGACTGCAAAAATCGAAGTCTATGCCAAAATTCAGCTCCTTCTGACCAAAATCAACGCTAGTCAAACCTGCAGTGGAAACCCTAGTTGCAGCAGAAAATGTCTTTGTCCTTCTCCCACGTGTGAACCGCAGATTTGCCTCCAAGTAGCTCGAACCAATCAGAAGTGGAGAGAGAAAAATGTGTGATGAGGAGATGAGTGAAACATCCTCCAATGTTGAATCTATTTATATCCATCACTGAGGGTGTGTGACACATTTGTTGGGGTACAAAACCTTAAAGCTGACCTGCACATATTTGAATATAATAGAAAATAAATTCAAAATAAATGTTCTGCTCATCGGATCAAGATGACCTTTAGATCGATCTTGCACCTCTCCGAAAGAGGAACCCAATAAAAATATTGGTAGCTTCATCTGAGCATCACAACATGGAGTTTGGACCTAGTTGTCCAATTTTAACACTCCCTCTTAACTAGGGAGAACTCCATCCACTTGTGCAACTCAACATCGTGAGTCATCCCATCGTAACTTGCTTTCTTGGCTCTTTATTTCAGAACATAAGTGGGTCAGTCACAAATACATCATTCCCGGCTGACAGATTCAGCCCAGAGGTCTGAAACCTCTATAGGACTCACACAGAGTCTCATACCAACCCGAAGTTGGTTTATCTGACCCGAAGTCAGTAGGAGGTCCAAAACCTCACTTGGACTCAGGAGAGTCACATATACTAACCCGAAGTTAGTCTCACTGACCCAAAGTCAGTTGGAGGTCTGAAACCTCACATGGACTCAAAGAGTCACATACCAACCCAAAGTTGGTTTATCTGACCCGAAGTCAGTAGGAGGTCTGAAACGTCACTAGACTTGATCCCAGATCAAGTGGTTGGACACGTGTCATCCTAGATAAAGAGTACGGCAATCTCTGATGCGTCCATCAGTCTTTGCTACTAGTCTCTCGCTTTTCCCACCTCATTGGCCAAATGAGAGGTACTTCCCATGAGTCCGGAACTCAAATGGGTAGGATGCATACGGGGCACAGATAATGAGAGGTAAACCAACTCAATCATCACAACGGTGGGGTAGAAGCACACCAGCAAGGTTTAGCAAGCCTAGCCCTGTGGTTGCTTATAGCTTCGAGAAGCTATCCCCAAAGCCCCCCAGAGCTCCAAGAGCTCATCATCCAACAGGACCCTCAGAATGGGGTCATTCCACAATTCCAAGATTCTCACGAAAGGTTAGGAACATGACCTTCCCCAAGGGCATTGTGAGAATATCCACGACCTGCTCATCAGTTCCTATATAATCGATCCTTACGGTGCCTCGCTGTACCATATCCCGGATAAAGTGGTAATCATCAACATGCTTGGATCGATCATGGAACCGAGATTCTATGACAAACAAATCCCCCTCTGATTATCACAAAGGATAAGGGTGGCATCTAACACATGCTCGAACAGCTCACTGAAGAGCTTTTACAACCAATTGACTTCACAACAGGCCATACATGCTGCAATGTATTCGGCCTTAGCGGTGCTCAAGGCTACCGACTTCCATTTCCTGCCCGAAGCAGATCTATGTGTGAAGCAGCATCCAGATGTGCTCTTGCGATCCACCACACTGTCAGCCCAATTGGAATCATTATATCCAAGGAGTGTCATGCTCCCAACAGTGTATCTCAGTCCATGGTCTATCGTGCCACAGAGATATCTCAAGGGTTTCTTGGCACCAACCCAGTGAATTTTATGATCAACCTTGTGTTGACTCAAAGTGTTCACTACACAACATATGTCCAGACAGGTGTTCACTAAGAACATCAGGGCCCCTACAAGTTGACGATACTCAGTAGGATTTGCTAACACGAGCCCAACAGCGCTGCCACTCAACTTCTTAAATTTGAGCTCCATCGATATCGACACGAACTTGCAGTCCACCATACTAAATCTTTCCAGAAGCTTCACAATGTATTTTCCTTGAGAAAGGAAAATATCGCGAGGTCTCTGCCAGACCTTCAGGCCTAGGAAGTAGTGCATCAGTCCTAGGTCTTTCATCTCGAACTCATTAGCGAGCTCCCTCTTGCACTGATGAATGATAGGGTCAGCACCTATCACGAAGAGGTCGGCTACATACAACACCAGAATGAGAGGCTCATCTCTATCAACCTTGAAGTAAAATTTCATATCAGCATTACTATGAGTGAAGCCCAGCTTCATCATGTAGCTATCTATCCTCTTGTACCAAGCTCTGGGTGCTTGCTTCAGCCCATAGAGGGCTTTCTTCAACCTACAGACATGGGTGTCCCGATCCTAGACTTCAAACCCCAAAGGTTGCTCTACATATACCTCTTCCTTTATCGCACCATGCAAAAATGCAATCTTCACATCCATCTGATGAAGACGCCATCCTTGTGTAGCAGCAACAGCTATGATAGATCGAATGGTGGTATATTGAGCCACAGGTGCAAATATGTTATCATAGTCTATGCCTTCCTTTTGAGATAAGCCACGGGCAAAAAATCTTGCCTTTAACTTTTCAGCACTTCCATCAGATCCATGTTTGATCTTGTAGAGCCATTTCGAGGTGACAACTACTTTTTCCTCCGGTCTTGGAACCACATCCCAGACATCATTCTTCATTATGGACTCATACTCTTCATGCATAGCATCCTTCCATACTTGATGCTTTACGACTTCCTAAAAATATCCAGGGTCAAATTATACAATAGTACTCATGGCTGCTAGATACCCTTGGTATATACTTGGCTTCTTGCTTTCACGGAATGTCCCCCTTGGGGCCATATGTCCCTCGGCATCCTCGAGAGTGTCCCTGAGCCATGATGGTCTCTTCTCTAGTGAAGGAGATGGATCAATCGGGTCCATTGGTCCTTCAACATCGGGCATCGTCTCATCCTTCAGTCCTTCTTGATTTCTAGGCCTTGCTTCATGGTCTTCCTCAAATCTTAAAAGATTGACTAATTTCCTTAGGGAAGCATCTTCGTCAAAAGTGACATCGTGGCATATCTCCACTTCCCTTTGACCAGGCACATAGACTCTATATGCCTTCAAAGTTTCGTTGTAGCCCAAAAACATTGTGGTCTCCCTCTTGATGCTAGCTCCTCTGCAAAAGTTCTTGAACTCGTCTATTTCATATAATAAGAACATCCTCCCAAGGATGTCACAGGCAGCATACCAGACATATCAGAATGTATCAATGCAAGACATAAGATGTCTTTGTGACGCTTGAGGGGAAAGGTCCCCTTGTGTGTTTTCCTTTGACACAACCCTGCCATACACCTTCATGATTATTTGAGAACTCGGGCATCCCCGTCACCATCTTCCTTGCTTCAGGAAGGGGTTTGTAATGAAGGTGTCCAAACCTTCGGTGCCATAGTATCACATGTCATTGCTCCCAGTGGAGTGTATCAACTCTAAACCCAATCGCAATAGCTTCCTTGAAGCTCTTCTTCCACATGCGCACCTCTCCATCAATAAATGCCACATTGAAACCTTTGTCTTCCATGGCCGATATAGACAAAAGGTTCTTCTTCAAATTAGGTACATAGAGTACATCCTGCAAGCGAAGGACTTGACCTTGAGACAAGTGGAGGGTCACAGTCCCAGTCCCTTTCACGAGATATCTGGCATTATATCCAAGGATAGTTTCCAGATTAGTATCCTTCTCAACTATATCAGAGAGTGCTTCCTTGAACCTAGTGATGTGCCTTGAGGCACCACTATCCATCCACCAGACATCCATAGTGTCGGGTGGAGATGCAGCAGAGAGGGAAGATACAAGAATGAATTCATTTCTTTTATCAACAACATTTCATTCCTCATACCTGGAATTTCTCGACCTTTTGAAAGGTTGATAATTTCCGCCAGAGGGAGCCTTCCTCCTTCCCTTGAACCTGTTGTTCCTTTGATTACCATTCCTTCGGTTGTTTTTGTCATCATCATTAGGATAATCCTTCTTGAAAGGGCATTCTCTAGCATAGTGACCTAGCTTGTGACAAGTGTAACACTTGCCCTTATTTCCTTGGGCCCCTGCTCTTCTTTTGTTCTTAGGACCACCAAAGTTCTTCTTTATAGAATGAGCAGCATAGGCAGCATTTCCTTCATTTCCATACTCCTTCAATCTTTTCTCCTCTTGTATGCATCTCGATAGTACTTCGTCAAAGTCAAGTATCACATTATTATTTAGAATGGTAGTGTTAAACACATGCCATTCGGATGGGAGCCCTCCAAGTGTGGTGAGTACCATCTCTCGATCAGCGTTTGTCTCCCCAATATCCAGCAGATTGTTCATGATCTCGGTTAGCTTCGGAAAATATGATTAAACAGACTCGTCCCTGCCTTTCTTTAGATTCCTCAATTGATTCTTGAATAATAGTACTTGATTCGCATTGCTGGCCTTGAACATGTTGACCAACTTATCATACATTTCTTTTAATGTACCCAACTCAGAGATGTAGGCAACCAGACTCTTGTGAATTGAGTCCCTGATCATCATCTTTGCTTTGAGCTCCCCCTTATTATACTTTGTCTTGGCGGCAGCAGTTGCAGTGGATGGAGGCTCTTGGATTTTACCCTGCACATAGTCCATGACATCTTGGTCTTCCAACATAAGATCCAATGTCATCTTCCAAGCATGGAAGTCATCTTTCCCAGTCAATTTTTCATCGAACTTAAAGCCATTGTAGTTTGAGGAACCCATCCTCTTCTTTGGTGATTGCTACAAATTAGGGCTTTGTCTTTACCTCACCTCTGATACCATATAAATTTATGTAGATGTTCTATGCTTGATGCAACTTTACTTTCTCTTCAATACTAGACAACAATCACATAAATCATTAAGTAAAATGCTAATAGAACATACCAGTAGATCGACAGAAGACAAGCCAGAAACAGATAAGTGTGTTGGTGCGTTACGGCGATCAACAGGATGCTTCAACCAGAAAAGTCTCAATTGGTCAGCTAACCAGTAATGTCACACAACCCTCAGATCAGCCAAACAATCAACTCAAAAGTCAACCCAGAAAAGTCAATGTTGCCCATAAAAATTAAACACAGAATAGTAGCAAGTAAAAGTCATCACAGCACGGTCTACGGTCAACCTTTGACCTCAGTTCTTGTGCCAAAATGTATGGACTGTAGAAATCAAAGTCTATGCCAAAATTCAGCTCCTTTTGACCATGTGTTAACCAAATTCAATGCTGGTCAAACTTGTGGTGGAAACCCTAGCTGCAGTAGAAAATGTCTTCGTCCTTCTCCCACGTGTGAACCACAGATTTTCCTCCAAGTAGCTCGAACCAATCAGAAGTGGAGAGAGAAATATGTGTGATGAGGAGATGAGTGAAATGTCCTGCAATGTTGATTTTATTTATATCCATCACTGAGGGTAAATTCTGTAAGAGAAGTTAATATGATAAACATGATGAGAATAATGGAAGCCATGAAAGATTCTCCAACACCGAAGGAAGAAGTTAATCTCCCTACATTAAGAGGGAGCATGGATAAAATAAATCTCCTTGGTTAAGAGGGAGGGCACAACATAGTTTTTCATTGGAGAATACATTCTAAAAGATATGTTGCCACATGTGAAGTTGGAAGAGGAACCTTCTCTCAAAGATACAACTGATAATCCTACTGAGATTAGTTAAAGAGAAACATCGAAACCTCGAAGGTTTTCTTTGATTGTATTTGAAAGTGTATTGCTAATTAGGGTTGTGGTTGTACAGGTGAATCTCTCGAAAGTTTTTAATAGTATGTGGGTTACCAATCAGTTTGATTGAGAGATATTGGTTATACATGATCTATTGGATCAAGGGATATTGCGGCTTTGTGAGTGAATCATCGCCTGGAAAGATATTGGGCTGGCACTTTGTTTTGATGTCTGGTAGGAAGGGTGGCATTGGGTGGATGTGCACCTAGTTCCCTAGGTTGATGGTTAGTAAGTAAGCCCGATGATACCAATAGAGGTTGAAAGCTTTAGTCCATGTTAATCCTACTTGGATAGATTGCCTTGGTCAGGAATCTAGTCCATGGCACTGTGGTGCCTAAATTGTTGAGTGACCAATGGATAGATTTCCTTGGTCAGGAATCTAGTCCATGGCATTGAGGTGCCTAAAAATTCTTCATAGTTCACATAGTTGAGATCTTCCTTGCACTGGTATATTATAAATACCTCCCTAGTTAAGCGGGAGTGTTGAAGATTGTAACTAGGTTCGCTCTTCATAAATTGTATTTGAATCAATATTTAATGTACTTGTCAAAAGAATAAAGAAAATAATTTTATATTACTATTAAATGACTTATTAAAGCATGGGTTTCATGCTTGGGTCACATTATTTTAGGTCAAAGTCCCCATTATGACATCTAGGTTTTATTCTAATTTTATAGAGCCATTGCAAATTTAAATTGACCCATATTGGGATTTTGAATCATGTAATTAGGTCAAGTATTGAGTCAAATATGATTTATGGAGCCTCCGCATCAAGTCGGGTTTCAAGTAATCAAGTCGGCCTCAAGCCCAGGAATTCGAGCTCATTAGAAGCCTTATTATATAGGGAGATCGAACTCATTTGGATAACTCACTGACTCACACAGAAATTCAATATTTTATACGAAGGGAAAAAGTACGAAGTCAAGGAAGGGGTCAAAAGGAGTGTTTGGACAAGCAAAAGGATTGAAGGAAAATCGAAATTTTGGTGTTTCTCTCTCTCTCTCATGTGCCCTAGTTTGGAAGATCGAAGTCACTTATTATTTTGTTGCTTCCAAGAGAATAATAGGTCGAAGTTGAGTTTTTTAGGTGTTGGTGCCTTAAGAAGTTGTATTGGGTCAAAAACGAACTCCTAGAAGCAAGATCGAAGTTTTTCCTCCAAGATCGAAGTTCCAGAAGCAAGGTCGAAGGAAGTGCTGCATAGTGGTGTTACTGCTATTGTTGCTGCCAGATTGAGGAAGGATCAAAGGAAGGCTGACTTGGTATGGAGGAGGTATGATTCAAGGTCTAGAGTCTTAAGAATACTATTGAAGGAAGAATTACTGACTGGGTTTTCCCCTAAAGAGGGGTTTTGCGCTAGCTACTGGCCTACATTTGGTGTCCTTGATATATGTGCTTTTACTTTGATATTTTCTTGATGAACTAAGAAGAAAGAAGACAAGAAGAATATAATAAGAATTAAATAACATCACAAATAAATAATCAAGAACAAGAGAAGCTTTCTTTCTTACTTATTCTCTAACAACTCTAACAATAGAAATCATAGGAAAAAGAATTTCTTGGAAAGTTCTTACAATTGGTATGAAGTCAGGTAAAGGCGTGTGACCCTAAAATTATGAAGGTGGCTTGTCCTCTTGTAAGAACGAAGGCACACGCTGGCTAGTAAGGCTCGGGGGAAGGGTATCGTTAACAACACCATCATGTCCATAAATCAACATAACGGTGCAGCGCAGAGGCTGCTTCAGCTACGCAGGTGTTGTGCAGTCCCTCCCAAGGCAGCGTAAGTCAGATGGAAACCCTCAGAAGTTACGCAGAGACCCTTAGGGGCAGCGTAGGAGCTGAGTCACCCAGTCTGGGGTAACGCAGCCGTTTCCAGGCTAGCGTTGAGGGACGCAAGGGCTTCAAAGGCTGATGCAAAGGCTTCAGGGGCAGCTATGGGGTTTCTAGGGCCTAATTTTGGCTGAGTCCTATAAATCTCGTTTGAGGGTGTGGATCAATCATTATTTTGGCTTCAGAACAGTCAGTGAGTTGCAGATCTATTTTATCTTTGTCAGGCTTTCCAGATCTAGAACCTAGATTTGTTGTATTCAGAAAATTATTAATAATAAAACCCTCCAATAGCCAGCAGAACGGTTTTCCCGCATTGGGTTTTTCCAGGGACTATTTGTCCAAAAAATCATTGTGTCACTTTGTCTATGTGTGCATGTACATTTTTCTAGATTTGAATTGGTGAAAGTCTGTTATGTTTTTTGCTTCAATATTAATCTGAAATGCTCAGTTACTAACTTAATTAAGTAGGAGAAGCATAACTAGATCTAACAGTAATATTTCTGCATAATTGTAACATTAAGAAATTTTCACATGGTATCAGAGTAATTGTAGATCTAGGAGGGTCACCGGCAGAAGACTGAAGGTTCCTGCTGCAGAAAGCAGCATGAAGAGCAACAAAAGGGCAGATCTGAAGGGACAGCGCAGTTTTCAGAGAAGTAGAGTTACGCAGAGGGCCGGGTGACACAGTCTAACATTGTCTCCCAGCATGCCCACACACTTACTGCGCAGAGGCAACGCTGGGATTGTCTGAAGCCAGCCAGTGTGACGCAGGTCTGAAGTTGTCAGATCCAGAAGAGCCTATACCTAAGCTGCATAAATTTAGAAGGTGCTGGTGGGGTTAAATTTCTGAATTTTTCATATTTTTAGCCTAAGCACTAGTGACAAAGAGAGGGAGGAGATCAGCTTCTCAGAATGTTTCTAGCCAAAGAAACTTGCAAATTGATCAGAGGATTAAAGAGAGCTTAATCATTGTTGATTTGGCAAATTTCCAAGAAGGTAAATCGGTGGTCAGAGAGAGCAGAAGGTGCCTATTTCACCAAGGGCCTTAGATCCAGATCTCTAGCAAAGAGAAAGGAAGCTCCAACAAATTTCTGAGCAGATGGCTCTTCATGGACTGCGTGATCAGGACAGATTGGATGGCCTATCCAACTTTTCATTTTGGAAGGCTAGGATCCTGATAGTCCTAGAGGCATATCATCTAAGAGACCATGCAGAACAAGTTCTGGCTACACTGATCGATGTAGATCTCCTAAGGAAGCATAATGAATCTATTGGGCATGCCAAGCGGCTGATAATGGATGGAATTAAGGACCATATTGTCCCACATATAGTTGAGAAGAAAACAACTAATGAAATGTGGAAGGCCTTAACTTCCCTATATGAGGGAAAATATGTCCAAAAGGAAGATGTTGTTGGAGACTCAGATGCGGTCATTCATGATGACCATGGGAGAATACATGGAACATTTCCTCTTCAAATTGCAGTCGATCAGAGATCAGTTCACTGCAACGGGTTCTAAAGTGGAAAATGAGTTGATGGTCAGGACTGCCCTTAATGCAGTCACAGATGAGTGGGAAACCTTTGTCCAAAGTATCTTGGGCAGAGTGGAGCTCCCGAATTGGGACAGGTTGTGGGCAATCATGCGGCAAGAAGAACTCTGCAGATTCACCAAGAAGCAATACAGCATGGGATCGAGCAAAGTGAAGAAGGAAGATGAAAAAGATGCAGCCTTGGCATCAAAGAGGCAGCAGGGAAAGAAGAATAAGGATCTGTCAAAGATCAAGTGCTTCCAGTGTGGTGAATTAGGAAATTTTTCCAGCAATTGTCCTCAGAAGAAAAGGGACAAGGAAGGTTTTTCTTCCAAGGCTATTGTGGCAAATGATGGGTCGGAAGATGATGTAGCCATGAGCGCTCATGTACATTGAGAGAAGAGGTGGGGTGACATGTATCTGTAGAGCATCTACAGACAGTATGACGAGATCCTTGAGCAACTCATCTCTTGGATCATAACCGGGCTACGGGAGCCTTAAGAAAGTAGTGGGACAAGTAGAGCAGTTGGTGCATAGATCACAGTTGAAGCAAAGGAAAATCTGAAGGCTGGAAGGAGCAGCGCAGTGCAAATTCAGCAGCAGCATAGAGGTAGCAACAACGTAAGGGATGATGTGACTTCAGCAGTGCAGAGCAGAGCTGCAGCAGCGTGCAAGCTTCAGGAGGACAACGCAGCACAGTAGCAATGTGAGGGATTTCAGCACAAGGGGTTGATGTGACTTCAGCAGTGCAGAGGGAATCTGCTTACACAGTGTAGAGTTGTTTCTGTGCATCACCCTTCAGATGCCAGCACAGATCAGCAACCTATGGAGATTTAGTGATGAGGATGCAGCCCAATTGACTTGCAACGCAGCAGATCAGCAGTGGCAGTGCTATGAACAACATGGATGCAGCAAGTTGAGAGGGAGCTGCAGTACAGATGTTGTAGTGGTAGTGACAGCGTCATGGGCAGCATTACAGAATGGCAGTAGCAGTGCAGAGTTGAGTGGCAGCAGGCCAAGCATCATCAGCACAGAAACCAGTGCCCAAAATCTTGTAATGCATGGTGTGATGTATTGCTAGGAGCATACTCCCGATGCTAAGATGGAGTGTTGAGATTTTGTGTACTTGGGGTAGCATCATGCTCTAGCTCCCAAATTTTGTGGAAGGATTAGAGTACACTTGATCTACAAGATCCAGAAAATTATTTTGGAAATTTCCACTGGTTTGGGAGATATTTAATTAATTAATTATTTTAATGTATTTCCTAGCCATTAAATTAAACATGTGATGAAATTGTATTAAATCACACGGATCAAGCTTTCTTTTAATCTTAGCCATTGATTCAAGATTTGATCATGGTCATTGGTTTCCCAACCAGAAAAGTATAAAGGAAAGGCTTGGGGTCATTTGTAAACACACACAGAGGCAGAGCACTGAAGCTAAGTTGAGATTCTAGGGCGGGTTTGCTAAGAATTCTCAGACGTGCTTCAACTGTAAAGAGGGGAATTTAGACAAAGGGGATGATCTGATCCTGGTGTCTAGAATCAGTAAGACACAGAGATCAACTCAAAGACGCAACGCAGAGAATTAGGAAAAGCAGCAGCAAAGAGGGCAGCAGTTGAGCAGCGCAGAGGCAGCGTCAGCTACGCAGTCCCTCACAGGGCAGCGTAAGTCAGCTGGAAACACTCAGAGGTTATGCAGAGACTCTTAGGGGCAGCGTAGGGACTGCGTCACCTAGTCTGGGGTAACGCAACCCTTTCCAAGCCAGCGCTGAGGGACACAGGGGCTTCAGAGGCTGACGCAGAGGCTTCAGGGGAAGCGCTGGGGTTTCTAGGACCTAATTTTGGTTGAGTCCTGTAAATCCCGTTTGAGGGTGTGGATGAGTCATTATTAAGGCTTCAGAATAATCTGTGAGTTGCAGACATATTTTATCTTTGTCGAGTTTTCCAGATCTGGAACCCAGATTTTCTTTATTCAGAAAATTCTTAATAATAAAACCCTCCAACAGCCAACAGACCGATTTTCCCACATTAGGTTTTTTCGGGGACTATTTGTCCAGAAAATCACTGTGTCACTTTGTCTATGTGTGCATGTAAGTTTTTCTAGATCTTAATTGGTGAAATTTTATTATGTGTTTTGCTTCGATATTAATTTGAAATTCTCAGTTAATAACTTACTTAAGTAGGAGAAGCATAACCAGATCTAACAGTAAGATTTCTGCATAATTGTAACATTCAGAAATTTTCACAGGCTCCAAGTTCATAGTATTTGGAGAAGAGTCGACCTTGTTTGGGCTCTGGGAATTTTTATATGGTTTTCTTACTTTGTTGAAGGTTGTGGTCAATACTCTAACTTTCAAAAATACATTGAATCATTGTCATTATTTAAAAATTATTTTATCAAAATATATTTTATTTACAAGCATTGTATATTTGTAAATATCTTGTAAATATTTTGTAGAATAACTTTTTTGTAAATTATTTCTAACCCTTGTTTTGCAGCTATTGGGGTTTTGGGGTTAATTTTGAATTTTGAATTTTGTATCTATTGGGTTTTGGGGAAATTTTATTTCCATTTGTGCAAGTGAAATATTAAGCCAAATCAAATTTTGTGAGGGTTTCTAGTTTCTTTGAAGAAAATATTTGGGATTTTGAGGTGGATCTAGGCCTAGGAAGGCAAGATCTGTGAAAAATCCTAAATCTGGATTCCTACTGCAACAAATCTAAATTAATTCTCTTATTATTTTTCATAATTATTTCTTTACAGTGAAATATCGATGTAATTACTAAAGCAGTCTACACAAATAATGTTGTGGAATAAATCTAAGTGTCGAAACAAACAGAACAAAATACAATGAAAAACATCCACATTTGACACAGTTATTTTTGGACTAAGTCCCCAGGAAAACCCAACTTGGGAAAACCGGTGCAGCAGATATGAGGGTTTTGTATTAATCAGCAGTAGAATCTTGAGTACAACTAGGGTGCCAATATCCGCCTCACCATTTAGAGAAATCTAGACAACAGGTGAAAATGTAAGGTATACCTCACTCTGCAAATCCCCGGTTGATTTGAACAATGTTGGTGAAGCCCCTCTTTGCCTCTACTTGATGCCTACGCTGGAACTGTGTAAGCCTGCATGGACAAGCTCTGGAACTGCATCACCTCTGCTCAACAACTGATCTGGGCTAATCTAAAACTGGGTTTTGGCCCTTCTGGCTCAGAAACCCCAGCTTACAGCTATCTCCAGACTAAATCAAAGAGACACTGAGTCACTTCTGTGTGAGTTCCTTCGAGAACTGCAACACCCCTCCAGGTGACTGCGCTATCTCTTTCTGTGTCACTACTGCCTCTCTTTGAAATGTACTCCTGGTCCTCCTGACCAGTTACTGCCTCTGCCCCTCTCTGAAACTGATCACTGAATCAAAATCACTTAGAAAACCCTGCCCTAGTGATTCGATCCTGATCAAAAGTTGTGTCTCTCACACAAACTCGAAAATTCCAAATGCTCAATGTGCTCAATGTGTGTTTTCCATAGGCCCCTCACCCTCCTTACATTCTTCCGTTGACCCTTCAACGACCAAGATTAAAACATAATCAAGGGCTAAGATTACCTTGGAGGTGATCCATGAATTTATCTAGAACATTCACTCTTAGTTTAATTAATATCCTTTAATTAATTAGTTTCCCTAAGTTTAGACTTGGGAAAACATTAAAAAATCAATTAATTAATTTAATTAAACCATCTCTAAGTGGAATTTCCCAAAACCATTTATGGGCTTTATGGAATACATGTGTCCTAGCCTATATACAAAGTTACAAGGCTAGAGCACATCCGATGCTACCATAAATCAACAAGATCCACCCTCTAGATTCCCTCCAAGCTCAACACTCAAGCCTAAGGAGAAGTCGTCAGCCCTCAAGGAAGATTTTGTGGCAATTTTGGAGCAAAATTTGAAGATCTGAAGCAAATTTGTCAATTTTACAAGGGTTTGATAAATTTCTGGGCCTTCTAGACCAAACGTTGGCCTTCATTGCCCTATTCGTGGCCTCTTTCTCCCTCCTTGGTGAGTCGCTTCCCCATTTGGGCCACCAAACCCTAGCCTCCAAGCCCTAGCTGCAAGCCTTTAGGCCTCTTTTCCTCATCCGCTAACCTCCTTCTCCCTTGTCGCTACATCTTCCAGCCTTGTCGTGGCTCCTCTCCCTGTCGGTAGCCACATTTCCCTTGGTCGTAGAGCTGTTGGCATTGTTTTCCATTGCAATATCCTTTTGAGTGCATGTTTCTTGGCCGCAGCCCCTTGTGGGGCTTCCATTCCCTCTCGACCCTCCGGCTTAAGGCCTCCTCCCTTAAGCCACAAGCCTATTAGGCCTTGCTACCCTCTCTCTAGCCCTAACACTATGTTGGAATCATGATTTCCGTTAGACCAAAACCCGCAGGCGTTAGTCTCTGCTACAATTGCCAGAGTTAGGATCCACGAGAGGCACTTAGTCCATGTCGTGAAACACACGAGGAGCGCTAAACCCAATGTCCAACAATATCACCCCCAATGTGAGTTGGGTGAGTTTCAAACTCAAGACCTGTTGCTCTGATATCACTTGTTGGAATCATGATTTCCATTATACCGAAACCCACAGGAATTAGTCTCTGCTACAATCGCCGAAGTTTGGATCCACGAGAGGCGGTTAGTCCATGTTGCGAAACACATGGGGAGCGTTGAACCTAATGTCCAGCACGCTAGCCTTCTAGGTCTAGCATTGCCTTCTCCTTGCCTTCATTGCCTCATTCAATCATTGCTTTGGGTTATCATTTGATTTTGCCTCTAACATTAGGTGTTTACAGCGAATTTCAAACTAATATTTGTGGTTGCAGATATCCTCAACTGATTTAATAGCTAACACTAGTGGTTGCAGGTGGTCACTCCAATGGAGGAGTTTTGGCAAAGTCTTCTAGCCATATTCTAGGCCTAAAGGCCAAGTGGTTTTCTTCTTCAAATCCTCACTCCCTCACTGTTTTACTTACAACCACATATTCTGTTGAGAAATCTAAGGATGTGGCAGTTAAACAAATTTTCTTATTATAACATTTATCTTGTGATGTGTTCGTTATTATTATGTGTTCTTTCGATTTATATATTCTTATCATTAAGAATAACGCCAAGAAACAAATAGAAGAGGACACAAGATGCAGGCACACTGCCAGGGAAAACCCCACTCTTTGGGGAAAACCCAGTCACAATTCTTCCTTTAGTAGATTCAAGATAAGACAAACAAGACCCTAAGCTCAAGATTCCATCCATCAAGTCACCTTGTCATGTCATTCAACCTTCTTCACACTTGCATCCTTGAAGTGATCATCTTTGCAACCAATCTGAGCTTCCTCATTCACTGTAGTGGCATCGAGTCACTTTTCACTTTAGTAACATCAAAATCTTCTGACTATAGTAGCACCCAACCCTTACTGAGATCTTCTAACTATGTTAACACCGAATTCTTCATACTGTGGAAGCACTAAATTCTTCACACTATGGTAGCACCAAATTCTTCACTGTGATTGATCATTGAAAGTCTCCATTGTAATCCACATTTTCTCAAAGAGGTATGTCGAGCTTCCCTCTGAAATTATCTCTGCAACTTAACCGAGACATGTCCATTGTAATGAAATTGAAATTTTAGTACTGAAACAGTCCACTGTAAATTCGAATTTGAGTTTCTGTGTTAATATTGAGGCCTTCTTCATGTCATATCACCGAGACTTTAACCCTGAGATTGATGTCTGAACTCATCCCTATGATTTTTGTTCGAGATTCTGAGGTGAAGAAATGCGAAGACCCTATACTCATATGTATAGTTGTCTCCATGAGCAATAGGTCGACATGACTTAGTTGAAAGGATGTGTCTCCATATATGTTGAAGCCAACTTTAGTTTAGATAGATGAAGATGACTTGATGATGATCTATTTGATGCCGACAGAAGGTGACTTGATGGAGGATCCTTTAACCAACATACAAATTGATTTTGGCCCAAATAAATAATCCTAAAGCCTACAATGGAGGCTTGAATGACCTATAATTGACCCAAGCATGAAACACATGCTTTAATAAGTCAATAAAATAATAATAAATTCTTTTAGACAAATATATTAATAATGAAGACCGAACCTAGTTATATTCTTCAACACTCCCTCTGAACTAGGGAGGTATTCATATTTACATATAATCAAAGAGTTACATGGAATATCTCACTTTATCTATGAAGAAGTTTAGGCACCACAATGTCATGGACTAGATTCCTGACCAGGGCAATCTATCCATTTGGTATCTCAACAGTTTAGGCACCACAATACCACAGACTAGATTCCTGACTAGGGAAATCTATCTGAGTGGGACTAAGATGGAATAAAGTTTTCAGCCTCTATAGATACCATCAGGCTTACTTACTAACCATCAACCCAGGGAACTAGGTGCACATCCACCCAATGCCACATTCCCTTTCAGACATCAAAACAAAGTGTCGACCCGATGTCTTTCTAAGAAATGCTTCACTCATAAAGCCTCAACATAAAATATCTCTCGATCAAACTGATCGGTAACCATTATACTTATCAAACTTTCAAGAGATTCACCTGTAAAAACACAACCCTAATCAATAATATACTTTCACATGTTAATGAAAAAACACAAACCTCCAGGGTCTTTCAAGCAACTAGATGTTGCTTCTCAACAAAGTAGGACTTGTTACCCACCACTTCGTGGTGATATCCCTAGGAGAATTTTTTCTCCATGATGGACCTCAATCAGTAGCCAGCAACCCCTTGCAGCCTTCAACTAACTCGTTGTTCCATTCCTCTACCACCTAAGCCAACCATGTGGTCTCTCACCCATCTGTATTGATCGTATGTTTGAAGGTGGGACTCCTGAATCTAAAGGTATATCTTGTCATTTGGTAATTGAGTATTGGGTTTGCTTATCATGGACACTTTGAGGCATCTCTACATGTTAATCTGATATGGTATTAGAGTAGGTTCATAATAATATTCATAGAGTGAAGATAAAATAGATAATAGTATATAGATCACATTGGTTACATAGACTATAAAATTGAAACCATGGCCACCAAGGAGTTGCACTATCGAGTTGGTTGCTTTTAGGAGAAAAATTGTATCATTTGAGGGCATGCAAATGGAGTTTTTGAAGTGACCTTGAATGGATGTGGAATCACATTAGCCTGTAAGGTTTTAAAATTCATGTTGAAGGAAACATGCACATTTTAGTTACTCCTTACATTTTAAATGTATAATTTCCTCAAATTCAATATCTTATTAGCATGAGGAAAATATGTTAGTTGTGAAATCTAAATATATTCATTGAATAAGTGTTCCATGATTAATTTCCAACTCATAAATCCTCATGGTGAGTTTTGGTAAAATGATTAAATCATTCATGTTAAAATTTTGATAATGAATAACACTTCTAGTGATCTATCCTACATAAATGCTACATAAATTGTGCATGACGAGAGAGTCTTTCTATATAAGATTTTAATAATAGAGGAAATGTATGTGGTCATAATGGTATTGGATAGATTTAGGAGCATTTGAGTGGGACGAGAAGCAATTTCATTCTTAAACCAATGAGTTGGAGTCAGGTTCACCCTTCAAGAAAGTGAGGATAGTAACAAAATAGTGTGATTTCATAATGAGAGTAACGAGAGTGTGTTTTCTAGCACTACTTGTTAGGATTTTATAATTACTATAATAAAAAATAATGACTGAATTCAAATTTTAAAAAAATGAAAGAAAGTTTCTTAAACTTACCATTTTGGGTTTATTAATCACTCGTTCATAGTGCAAGTGGTGTCAGTTTATCATTGGATAAATTTGCAATTGGGGTTGTGTAGCCTCATATAAAACACAGTAGAAAAACCAAATATAAATAAAACTCTCAAATTAAACTCATGTTCAAATTCAGAGCGAGATCCTGTTTGAATTTAGATCTTCGAGAGAGAATCCATTATTAAGAAGCCAGCATACTTGACTTATTTCAGGTTCGATAAGTTTTATCAATTTTTAGGATAAATAGCTTATATCTTACATACGTGAATATATTATTTTTAATCATTCATTTCCACAAAAAAAATATATTCATGCACTACACAAAAAAAGGTTAATATGTGTTCAAAAAAACCATTCCCTAAAGATTCAGTTGTGAAGGCACTTAACCGAGGCACGACGTAGGAGGGTTCAAGATTCGATAGAGAGATATAGATTCATATCTTCAATAGCCAAAGGTATGGCGTAGGAGGGTTCAAGTGTCAGAGCTAGCACGACGTAGGAGGGTTTAAGGTCTGGAGGCATGGTGTAGGAGGGAATGAAATATAGTTTCTTTAGGTCCGGAGCTAGCCCAACGTAGGAGTGTTCGAGAGTGGGAGATGGCGTGACGTAGGTGGGTTTGAGAGCCAAAGACGCGACGTAGGAGGGTTCTCCTAGTAGAGAAGGAGTTGGCATGACGTAAGTGTTGAGATTTTTTGGATATTAATTTGGCTAAAAATCTCATGGATATGCCAACAATAGGATTTGTTCCTAAACTGATTGCATCAAATCCTGATGAGGAGATAGTATATCCTATTTTGTTGTGATAGAATTAATTATTCAGTTTATTCTCTCATCTATAAATTGTAAGCCTGTAGAGGCAAATGTGTGTGAGGTGTGAGGAAGAAGAAGTGCAGATGTACAATCTGTTGTTGTAATCTCCTGTTGAGTAATAAGATTGCCAGTACCTCTGTCTGGTGGATGTAGCCCAGATTGGTTGGGTGAACCACGTTAATTCGTTGTCTCCATTTTTTGTATGTTGTGTGTGTGATTTATTTTTGTTTTTGCTGTGCTAATTTTTTACAATTGGTATCAAAGCTGGTGGTGTGCAGGCTTACAGAGCCTAAAGTTGTTGTTGTCGGCCATTGTTGAGAGGGCATGGTCCATGACTATTTGAATGGGAGCCACAATTTGTTTTTTATGCTGTTGTGCATAATCCGAGAGTTGTTGTCTGTTGCTATAGAGCTGCTATAGAGCCACTGTTTGAACTGCGCGTGAATTTGATCCACTATGTGGCCGTGTGAGACCAGAGCTCTGTGTGAGAGCTGGTGTAAATTATGGATATGGTTTGATCGGATCATTCAGGATCTGGTTTGAGGTGGACAATATTCTTTGAAGACTTCTGGGCATTACCTAGTATCATACGGTGAAAAATGTGTGTTGGTTGTATTGAATGTGAGTTAAACTTTTCTGCGTTGAATGTATTATATGCTAGAAATGGTATTCCTCCATTAAATTCTTATGTGCGTTGAAAATTTTATGCATTGGGTTTTCTTACAAGGGTTGAGAACCTTGGAGATATGGTATATGAATGTCGTTTCCTTTTAAATCATGATGGGTATGGCATATGGTTTATGATGGCATAATAGTGCGTTGAATTGAATTAGTGCGACTATTGTGAGCTTGCCAAACAATCCAATAGGAACAAATATTTTGGAACTAATTGGGTCTAAAGAGTAAGGTGGAGCTTGAAATCGGAAGGAGTGAGGTAAGTGCAAATCCGATATTTAGTTTTTTGAACTTGATCCACTGCAAATCTGTGCGTGCAAATTTAAGAAGCTAGAAAATGGTATCCAATTATTATTATTAATTGCATGTTTAAAAAGGGGAATTTTTTATCAAATTATTAATTTGATTTAAAAGGCAATTAAGGATCCCTAGAGACGAAGGCAAATTTAACTATGGAAAAAAATCAAAGTTCTCGGTTTGAGATTGAGAAGTTTAATGGGAAAAATAACTTCGAAATTTGGAAATTTAAGATGCACGATTTACTCGTACAACAAGGTGTGGCGAAGGCACTTTTGGGAAAATCCAAACAACCTTTCGCCATGATAGATGACGAATGGAGTGACATCGATGACAGAGCACTGAGCGGCATACGATTGTGTCTAGCGGATGATGTTTTATTTAACATCGTGTCAAAGAAAATAGTCGTTGGTTAATGGACAAAGTTAGAAAAAATTTACATGACCAAATCCTTAACCAACAGGATTCTTCTGAAAAGACAGTTGTACAGCTTGCGCATCAAGGAAAGTACATCAATAACTGATCATTTGAATACCTTTAATACTCTCCTGGTGCAGTTAGATAGCATAGAAGTAAAATTTGATTCAGAAGATAAAGCTGTAACTTTATTATGCTTGTTGCCTGAGTCATGGGATCATTTTGTTACTTCTATAAGTCTTAGTTCAACAGAAACCCTTGAATTTGATGATGTTGTTCGAGATTTTGTATCTAAAGAAACTAGAAAAGGGTCAAATTTAGAAACCTCTACATCAGAAGCAATGATGTTTAGAGGTCGATCTAAAAAAAAACGCTTCAGTCAGAATGTAATATTCCTATTCAGGAACAGCTCATGAATCATGCACTTAAAAACACATTTTTAGAAAAATATGCTTTAGAACAGGAAAATAACTCTTGGATCCTTTAGATCAGACAATAAATAAACTAAATCCAATAATTTAGGTGAAAAAAATAAGACTAGGTGGGTTAAACAGATCTCCCACACCTAGTTATCTTCAAGAGAAGGCCCAATAAGGGGTTGCAGCAAATTAAAACGCTCTACTGAAAGTGTAGAGAGCTATCAATGCATAAAATGTTCTGATAGACACTCAGAAACTTATTTCAAGTACAACAGCAACTCAGATCTGAATTTAGGATCCAAAAAGTGGGGAAAAGCAGTGATTTTGACCCTAAAATAGATGTATTCAGAAATATGTGTAAAATTAAGGGCAATGTCAGGAATTTATTTTATATTAGGTTGTGAGGTAACTATGCTCCGAATTTCAGCTCAAAAAAATCATTCTAGCTATGTTAAACAGTTCCTCCATCCCCGGATATGCTTAAAAATGTTGATTTCCCATGACTTTGAGTATGCAGAAAATGGCTGAAGCATACATTGCGTGATTTCTGAATACATTAGAAAAAATATGTCTGAAACATCAGATCTAAAGTTTATTATAACTGAGCATGAAGAAAAATGGAGATTCAACTCCTTTTATACATCAAATAGATCACCCGGCAAGGGGATTTCATGAAATAACAATACAAGTATCAGATCTGCAGAATATGGATCTGAAAAATGCAGAATCATTGAAACTCTAAGTATATGAGCTGAAATGTAAAAAATTACAAAAGAGGGCTGCAATACAAACTTTCCGGAAGAAGGGATGGCCCTTCCTCAAGGAAATAAGCACCAAACTAAGGTAGAAACCCTACTGCAGCAATGCACTGGAAAATTGACGCAGTTTCTGAAGTATACTGCGTAGATAATGTTGGAAGGTCCTTTTTTCCTGATACCAATATTTCAATATGAAGCTCAAGGCTTCCTCACTAATCTTCCAGAGAAAGGAATTCTCCCTTTTCTGCAAAACTAGATCTGGAAGTGGTGTTGAAAACCCCTCACTGCAACACCCTGCAACACAAAATTATGTTGCTGCAGCAATAATGCTATGATGGAGGAGGAAGCTTGGCCTCAAGCCTAGATGTGAGGCATTTCAAAACATACTCCTTCAAGAGCTCCTCAATGAAGGAGGAGGAATTTCTAAATGGGAAATTCCTCTCTCTCTAGCTAAGCAGCCAAGAGAGTTTGAGTTGCTTAAGCAATCTCAAAATCGAATTATCTTCAACTACCTTTCCTTGTGGCCTTCCTCTTCATTTTATAACATTAGGGATTAGAAAACCCTAAACCACCTCCAATGAGTTAACCCTTTTCACATGTAGGGTCTCCATCTAAAACTGCGTTGATCAATAAGGAGGTTCAATGCATCTAGACACTGCTGTCATTTGGTCTTGTTGACCTAGTCAACCTTCTTCATTCCTTTTCACACCTAAGTGTATTTTATTGAAATGGCTCAGATTTTTCCATGTTCACATTGGGCATTGATTTATTTTTCTGATTAGGAGTTTTAAAGTTCCTCCTTTACACTTTTATTCATGAGTTAAGCAAACTGAAATTAAAATGAAATATTCCCATTAGCTGCAAAAATTGGGAATATTACAGTCTCCCCCGGCAAAATTTTGCTTGCCCTCAAGCAACTCTTATTGTAGATGCAAACCATCTATTCCCCTCCAAATTGCATCCACATAAGGAAGGCTTCTTCCATTTTCTGCAATAGGTTATGTATGTTTGGTTCCAAAGCCGTCTTCCACAAATGCATGAGATGACTTCCAACTATAAGGTTAGATTTCCTCTTCTTATCATGAAGTACAAAATGAAAATTACATGATTTCCAACACCATCATAAACACATGAAAGACAGAATAAAGTAGCTCCTTCCATAAAGGAAAAGCTTCATCATGCAAAATCATTCCTCTATCCATGTTTTATGAACTTGATTAAGCATTGTTATGGTTTCATCCTTAGCCCTGTTGGCCTTGTTGGATCCAAACTCCATCATTCGAGCGTTATGAAAAAGAAGAAGTGAAGGAGCAACATGGGTGGACAAAGATGTCAATCCATATTCCCCTAATAATAACCACCAGAGCAAGGCCCTTTACTTCCATCCTCCATCTCCTCCACGTAATATGGGCAAGCCAAGATTTCCAAAAGATGATGTACATGCCTCACTTTGCTGCAATTTATCTTTGATACATAAGGCATGAATCAGAAAATGATGAGCTATGGGGTGGTCACCATACTCATTTAAAAGCAACCAAAGCAACAAGAGGTATTTCTGCCTTCTTTCCTCCTCATGTGCATCATGAAACCAAACCATACTAATGGACATATGATATGTCACATCAGCCCAATACAAAGTATCATCATCAATGCACATCATGAGATCAATATGCCAAATTTTACATAATGCAAAACACATAGACATAGGAGATGTCATGTGGTGGCCATACTCTCTCAAGTGAATAGAAATGGTACATGGATTCTCTTCCTGCAACATAACATTGAAATTCAAGGCATGATTCAGAAAATGATGAGCTATTGGGTAGTAACCATACTCACCCAAGAGCAGCCATAGCAATAAGGGCTTTTGCAGCCTTCTTGCCTTATCAATATGTAGATCATGGAGCAACAACAACACAATGATGGACATGTGAAATGTCTCATAAACATAGTACAAGCAAGCTCCCTCATACCACATTATGTGGGAGTCATCCCTCCTCCCAAGCCAAAGTTCATGCATGAAACATACCTCCAACAGAAATGCATGTGGATAAATGAGACATATTTCAAACATGGGTAAATACATGGACATGAGATTTAACATGTGATGTCCAAACTCTCCTTTTAACAACCACATCAACCATGCTTCCTTTTCATATACTCTATTAATGATGCATAAAGCATGATATGAGAGAATGAGAAACTTTGGGTAGTGATCATGCTTACCCCAAAGAAACCAGCGTTTCCATGCCTCCTTATTCATTTCATGACCATTCTTCAAGGCATAGATCAGAGAAATAGGTGCCTTTGGAGAGTGATAAAATTCTCCCAAGGGAAACCAGCGTAACCAAGCTTGCTGGCCCATATATGTTTGCAAGTGATCATGTGATCTCTTGCTCATCATCCTCATCCACTCACTCCAATATGTAAGATGAGTGATGTGCTGCATAATCATGGCATCCTCCCTTTGTAGAATACCATCTCCTTTGAACCAATGAAGAACCTTGCATCTCATGAAATATTGAAATGCATCTCTGTTGAGATCTCTTAGTGAGACCTCTCTCCCATCTATGGCCTTCCAAAACCAGTGAGGCTTTGAATCTGCAGTAAGTAGAAGTCTCTCTTTGAGTTGTAGCATGCTCATTGAGAGAGTGTCATCTAGAGGGGAGAAAATGTTTCTCATCTCAAGATGTCTACTCTTCATCTTCTTCTTCTCCATTGCCCCAAGGTTGAAGCTGCTCTAGAGTGCTCTAAGTGAGATGAAGCCTCTTTGCCACAGTCACTAAGTGACAGTGTTGTAGATTTGAAAAGTGATGCATGTACTGTCTCAAAGCAAGTTCCATTACTGATCTCACAATCAGCCATTGAACATAGGATAGTACTAATCCCCTTTCTTGAGACCCTACATCTCAACCCAAGAGATTGAATGCAGCTCAAAAATGATGCATAGGGATAGTTTACAATCTCATCCTTGATTAGATCAAGGGTCCTCGGCACTGTGACATTTCTTTGCTTCAAATCAGCATTTTCACTTAATCCTTGGCTATGCATTAATCTTGAAACAATATGTGCCGAAATTTCATGCATACCTTGGATCAACTGATATGTGGTCTTGACAGAAAACAAGAGTTCCTCCACCCGGATCAATGATGCCTCCAACTTTTGGCAAGAATGATGGTCTTCTTTCTTCAAGAATACCAGCGCTGGTATCTTCCTCTTCATCTTGAAACCCTTTAGGAGTTTCTTTGCATCTCTCTCCTTCATTGCTATACCTCTCACCTTCTTCAAAGAAAGTGAGCATAGTAGATCTATGAGGAGATATAGGATTCTCCGGTCTTCTGCTTTGCTGATAGGAAGTGCTAGGGCTCCCTTCTTCTTCTTGAAACCTTATGCAGGTCTCACTGCAGCTTGCTTCTTCTCGAAACCCTCTAGGAGTCTCGGTGCATCTTCTTTCTCTCTTCTGTTTACCTCTTTGGAGAGGATTTTCTTAGATCTGAACACTGATGAGATTAAACTCATCCTCTCCATCATTCTGATATCTGTTTCTTATCTTCTCTTCTCTGATACTGCTGTAATGTCCCCTTTTCAGGAATATCAAAATTATATTCCAGAGATTGGCTGCAGGGGCATTTACTGGATATGTCACCTTTGAAAAAAGGATGAGATCCAGAGGCTACCTGGCCATATGCAGACTCTATCTATAGATCTTCAAATATTCCTCCTTCATGGATTCAACACTTTGGCTTGAAGCCACAGGCTGAGCCAAAGATCTTGCTCTGATACCACTGTAATATTCCTATTCAGGAATAGCTCATGAATCATGCAGTTAAAAACGCATTTTCAGAAAAATATGATTTAGAACAGGAAAATAACTCTTGGATCCTTTAGATTAGACAATAAACAAACTAAATCCAAGATTTGAGCTGAAACAAATAAGACTAGGTGGGTTAAACAGATCTCCCACACCTAGTTATCTTCAAGAGAAGGCCCAATAAGGGGCTGCAGCAAAGTAAAATGCTCTACTAAAAGTGCAGAGAGCTATCAATCCATAAAATGTGCTGATAGAAACTCAAAAACTGATTTCAAGTACATCAGCAACTCAGATCTGAATTTAGGATCCAAAAAGTGGGGAAAAGTAGTGATTTTAACCCTAAAATAGATGTATTCAGAAATATGTACAAAATTAAGGGAAATTGCAGGCGTTTATTTTATATTAGGTCATAAGGGACATATTCTCTAAATTTCAGCTCAGACAAAGCATTCTAGATATGTTAAATAGTTCCTCCATCCCCGGATATGCTTAAAAATGTTGATTTCCCATGACTTTGAGTATGCAGAAAATGGTTGAAGCATACATTGCGTGATTTCTGAAGACATTAGAGAAAATATGTCTGAAACATCAGATCTGAAGTTTATTATAACTGAGCATGAAGAAAAATGGAGATTCAGCTCCTTTTATACATCAAATAGATCACCCGGCAAGGGGATTTCATGAAAGAACAAATACAAGTATCAGATCTGCAGGATATGGATCTGAAAAATGCAAAATCACTGAAACTCTGAGTATATGAGCTGAAATGTACAAATTTACATAAGAGGACTGCAATACAAACTTTCCATAAAAAGGGATGGCCCTTCCTCAAGGAAATAAGCACTAAACTAGGGTAGAAACCCTGTTGCAGCAATGCACTGGAAAAATGACGCAGTTTCTAAAGTATATTGCGCAAATAATGTTGGAAGGTCCTTTGGCCTAATGCCAATATATGAATATGAAGCTCAAGGCTTCCTCACTAATCTTCCATAGAAAGGAATGCTACATTTTTTGCAAAACTATATCTAGAAGTGGTGTTGAAAACCCCTCATTGCAACACCCTGCAACACAGAATTATGTTGCTGCAGAAATAATGCTGTGATGGAGGAGGAAGCTTGGCCTCAAGCCTATATGTGAGGCATTTCAGAACACACTCCTTCAAGAGCTCCTCAATGAAGGAGGAGGAATTCCTAAATAGGAAATTCCTCTCTCTCTAGCTAAACAGCCAAGAGAGTTTGAGTTGCTTAAGCAATCTCAAAATCGAATTATCTTCAACTACCTTTCCTTGTGGCCTTCCTCTTCATTTTATAACATTAGGGCTTAGAAAACCCTAAACCACCTCCAATTAGTTAACCCTTTTCACATGGAGGGTCTCCATCTAAAACTGCGTTGATCAATAAGGAGGTTCAATGCATCTAGACACTGCTGTGATTTGGTCCTGTTGACCTAGTCAACCTTCTTCATTCCTTTTCACACCTAAGTGTATTTTATTGAAATGGCCCAGATTTTTCCATGTTAACATTGGGCATTGATTTATTTTTCTGATTAGGAGTTTTAGAGTTCCTCCTTTACACTTTTATTCATGAGTTAAGCAAACTGAAATTAAAATGAAATATTCCCATTAGCTGCAAAAATTGGGAATATTACACAGAAGAACAAATCTCGATCAAAATCGAAAGGGAAGAAGAGTAAGCTAAAATGTTGGTTTTGCGGAAAATCGGGACATTTGAAGATGGACTTTTGGAAGAGGCAACAAAAATCCAAAGGAGACTCTTCAACAGAAAATAAAGAAGCAAACACGACAGATACAGGTTCAGGTTTGGCATACGGTTTAGGTATAAGTGATGAAGTTCTATCAGTTAATTTTTTAAATCATGATCAACATTGGCTATTAGATTCTGGTGCATCCAATCACATCTTCATTCATAAAGAGTGGTTTAAATCTTATAAGTCAATCAATGATGGAGTTGTTTACATGGGTAATGATGTCTCATGTAATGTTGTAGGAATTGGAAGCATCCAGATTAAAATGTTTGATGGGACAAATAAAATTTTAACTGATGTTAGACATGTGCCTGAACTCAGAAAAAATCTTATTTCTCTAGGAGTGTTAGACACAAATGGATATAAAACTTTTATTCAAGGTGGAGTAATGAAAATTTATAAAGGAATCCTATTGGTAATGAAAGCAAAGAAGGTTGGAAATATTTTTCAGTTAGAAGGAAGAACAGAGTCAGATCATGCTTCTATTGTATCTGAAAATGACAGTGATTCTATTCGACTATGGCATCAACGGTTGGGCCATATGAGCGAAAGAGGATAAAAAATTTTATCTGATCGTATGTTGCTTCCTAGTTTAAAATATTCGAAGTTATATTTATGCAAACATTGTATTTATGGGAAACAAAGCAAGCAGAAATTTAAAACTAGAAAACATACTAGCAAAGGAATCCTTGATTATATCCATTCTGATGTTTGGGGTCCATCTCCTACAACCTCATATGGAGGATCATCATATTTTGTATCTTTTATAGATGATTTCTCTAGAAAAGTATGGGTCTACATGTTAAAAAGAAAGTCTGATGTATTCACAGTTTTCAAGTTGTTTAGAGAATTAGTAGAAAACATCATTGGAAGAACCATTAAATTTTTAAGAACTGACAATGGTGGTGAGTTTACTTCAAAGGCATTTGATAATTATTGCAAGGAAGTTGGGATCGAAAGACATAGAACTACTGCTTATACTCCTCAAGAAAATGGAGTTGTTGAACGCATGAACAAGACTCCCTTAGAAAGAGCAAGAAGTATGATGAGTAACGCCAATTTGCAAAAGGAATTATGGACAGAAGTAGTATCTACGGCTTTCTATTTGATAAATCAATCACCATCAAATGCAATAGGATGAAAAATTCCTCAATAAGTATGGAAAGGTCATCCTTGTGATTATTCTAAACTGAAATTTTTTGGTCGTGATGCATATGTTCTAATTCTGAAAAATCAGCATTCTAAATTAGATCCTAAATCTAAAAGATATATCTTTGTTGGATATGGTGATGGGATTAATGGGTACAGGTTGTGGGATCCTACTACTCACAAGATCATCATTAACATAGATGTTAAATTCAATAAATCTTCACTTGATAATCTAGATGTAGATATTAAATTGAAACAGGAAAATGTACCTAAGTTTCAACATATTCAGTTTGAAACCAATTCAAATTCTGAAGATAGTAAAGATGAACAGGTTTTAGATGCAGATCATGAAGAAGTTCCTATAGATAATAATCAGCAAATTGTGGAAGAACCAGAAACATCTTTAAGGAGGTCCACAAGAATCAGACATCCTCCTAAGAGGTATGATGATTATGTTACTTCAGGTTCCTTAACCGCTAATGATGATGAACCTTTATGCTATCAGGAAGCTGTAGAAGCTTCTAACAGTGACAAGTGGAAAGTGGCTATGAAGGATGAGATGAAGGCATTAGACAAGAATGCCACATGGGATCTGGTAGAACTTCCTAATGACAGAAAAACTGTAGGATGTAAATGGGTCTACAAATTGAAAGGGGTGTTGATGATAAAGGAGATAGGTACAAATCGAGGCTAGTCGCAAAAGGTTTTTCTCAGAAAGCAGGAATTGACTTTCATGAGATATTTTCACCAGTTGTTAAAATTGTTTCAATTTGGATTGTCTTAGCATTAGTTGCTTTACTTGATTTAGAATTACAACAACTAGATGTTAAGACTGCATTCTTACACAGATATTTAGATAAAGAGATTTATATGGAACAACCGAAAGGGTTTGTTCAAAATCACAACAAGAAATTTGTCTGCAGGTTCAAGAAATCATTGTATGGTCTAAAGCAGTCGCCGAGACAATGGTACAAGAAATTTGATTCTTTCATGATGAGCCAAAATTGTATAAGAAGTGAATATGATCATTGTGTTTACTTTAAGAAATTAAGTAATGGCATATTCATTATCTTAGTGTTGTATGTTGACGATATGATTTTAGAAAGAAAAATCATAACGGAGATCAACAGGTTAAAGGCTCAGATGGATAGGACGTTTGATATGAAATATCTAGGAGCAGCAAGACATATTTTGGGCATGGAGATTTTCAGAGATAGGAGCAATGGTATGTTGTGGTTATCACAAGAGAAGTATATTGAGAAAATACTCTTAAGGTTTGGTATGAACAATGTGAAGCCAGTCTCAGTTCCTTTAGCTTCCCATTTTAAGCTTTCTTCAATTTTATGTCCTAATACAAATGAAGAAAAGGAATATATGTCTCGAATACCTTATTCTAATGCAGTAGGAACTTTGATGTATGCGATGGTCTGTACACGACCAGATATTTCACATGCAGTTGGGGTTGTCAGTAGGTATATGGAAAATCCAGGGAAAGAACACTGGGTAGCAGTGAAATGGGTGCTTCGGTATTTGAGAGGCACAAGTGATTATTGTATCACTTATGACACAAGTAGTGAATTTGTTTGGGGATATGTTGATTCTGATTTTGCAGGTGATTTGGATAAGAGAAGGTAAACTTCAGGATATTTCTTTAATCTTGTAGGTGGAGCTATTAGCTGGATGTCAAAGCTACAAAACATTGTTGCTTTATCCACTACAGAAGCAGAATACATAGTTGCTTCACATGCTTGCAAAGAAGCGGTTTGGTTGAAAGGTTTGTTTGGTGATTTTGGTAGGTTGCAAGACAACATAAAGTTATTTTGTGACAGTCAAAGTGCAATTCATTTGGCTAAAAATCCGGCCTATCATATTACATCAAAGCATATACCTATAAAGTACCATTTTGTAAGACAGGTTATCACTGAACGGGGAGTCTCTCTTGCAAAAGTGCATACATGTTCACGAAACCAGTTTTATTAGAGAAGCTACGATGGTGTCTGGCTTCTCTTGGCTTGCAGAGAAAATGAAAATAAAACAAGAACGAGGTATCAGGCTAATTGTTGTCAAGGTGGAGATTGTTGAAATTTTTTGGATATTAATTTGGCTAAAAATCTCATGGATATTCCAACAATAGGATTTTTTCCTAACTGATTGCATCAAATTCGGATGAGGAGATATTCTATCCTATTTTGTTGTGATAGAATTAATTATTCAGTTTCTTCTCTCATCTATAAATTGTAAGCTTGTAGAGGAAAATGTGTGTGAGGTGTGAGGAAGAAGAAGTGCAGATGTGCAATCTACTATTGGAATCTCCTGTTGAGTAATAATATTGCCGGTACCTCTGTTTGGTGGATGTAGCCTAGATTGGTTGGGCGAACCATGTTAATTCGTTGTCTCCATTTTTTGTATGATGTGTGTGCGATTTATTTTTGTTTTCGTTGTGCTAATTTTTGACAGTAAGAGGGTTGGAGAGCCAAAGTGGGTGCAATGTAGGAGGTTTCGAGAGCTAGAGGCATGACATCAGAGAGTTACATTAGTAGAGCAGTATTTTGTGCGGTGTAGGAGGGTTGGAGAGTCAGAATTGGCATGGAATAAGAGTTGGTTTCAAGATCCAGAGGCACTAAATTGGAGGGTTCGATTAGTAGAGCAGGATATAGCACAATGTAGGAGGGTTTGAGAGCCAAAGGGAATGAAATATAATTTCAATCAAGAATATGTTTCATTTAATATGTTTTTTATTTTATTTAATTTATTATTATAATTATTAATAATTTTAATAATAATAGATAAATTTTTATAATAATTAAAATTATTATTATTATCATTATTTATATTTATTTATTGTTATTTTTTACATTTAATTTAGCTAAGACATAGTGTAATGAAGGGATAAAATTGCCCAAAAAGTTTGGTTTTGTCAGCACGATGAGACTACTAAAATTATGAAATAGGTCCAATTTCCTCTCAATACAAGGTTGTAATCCAAAGGTGAATCCACAACCTCTACTTCTACATTGATATATTTTCCTCCTAACTCGAAGGGAAATGATGGTATGACTCCCTTTGGTTGAAATGAATGGCTATCAAACGCCTACAACATGGTGCATGAGGAAACAAAAGAGGGAGAACACAAAGATTTCCAATAAGATGAAGATATGACACAAATCTAGGCTCCTTCATCATCCACTAAACAATAAATTTTTATTCCATGCAACTTAAATTGAATTTGAAAGGACACTTGATGAGGAATCCTAGGTATTTCTTGGTCCAAGTCGAATGAAATGTGTCAAATATGTCAATGTCACTAATTGCATTCAACAATGCCTTCCTTTGTAAAAGGGAATTTTGAAGGACTTCTTCAAAATGCATGTGGGACTCATGGAAGAGGGTCAACATTTGGCTTCTCTATGTGGAGAGGGAAATAGTTTGTGAAGTCAATGGATTATTTGTAATAGGAATATTTCCTAATGCGTCATAATTGCAAGCTTTAGTTTGTGAATTAGTGTCTTTGTAACATAAATAAACAAATGAAATTGAGGTAGAACTCCCATTTTGAGAGATTTCCACATTTCCCCCTTGTAGGGGTTGGGGATTAGCCACCACAAGTTGTTGCTACAATGGAGGAAACCAATTTTTTAGAATAGTAGGTCCATGCAATGTGAAACCTTTTTTAGATAAGTACTTGTGTATGTCACCAATGAGTGGAAAATGATGGGTGAGACTATCCCCTTAATGTATTTTACCAGTAAAATGGATCAAATTCTTATGACAAATATCTGTAGTAGCAATAGCCATGTTTTCTATAGTTTAGTGGAACTTCTGACCCACTCATACTTATGGCTAGTTGTCAAAACCACTAATTGATGCACATGATTTTACGCTCAAGTAATTAGTGCATAAATTTATGCAAACCATAGAGCCATTTCCAAGGAACTAGTATTTACTTATAAAAATGTGGCAACTTATCCATTATTCATCAAAAGTATGGGAAACGTTTCATACTACTTTCTAATTCTAGGGGCAGAATACATCATATGTCAACTTACTTTGGCACATTCATAGTTCCCACAAATTGAGAACTCGTAGTTTCTAATCATAGGTTACACAATAGGGTACTGCATAGAAGTATATGTTCCAAAGGTGAACCCCATAAAAGATAATCTTGCATAGGAAAAAATACAAAGGGATCTGGTTTGTTAAAAAAATACAAAAGCTTTAGACAGGCAGGACAATGAGCCTTTTGAACTTGGGAAACTCAATATCACTTTTATGATTAGTTATTCTATGAATTTCTTCTTCACATGCATGATTATTGAGATTGACTTGAAACTCCTTTTATGGTTTTGTCTCTTCAACCTTGAGTCATATAATGTGAGGTGTTGTGTACAAGGCCGAACCTATATCATATATTGGAGAGGTTATCATCCCAACTTCAAGAATGGTTGTGATATGTGGGGTTCCACTTCCACATGAGCACTAGTATTAGGCAATTGTGTAAAAACGGATTCGTAGTCTCCAAATTCATCACCAAAGGGCATATCATGTTATTTCTTGAAAATCCATGCATAATTCTTTATCATGCCTACTTGATGCCTTGGTAGTTTTTCTGGTTAGTATAACAACCTATATAAGATATTTATTTAACACTTGGAGGAGTGGGCCACGTGTTGTATGGGTCCTCTATGAGTTCCCCATATTATTGGTTGTATACTAATTTGGGAGGTTAAATTTTACATTAAGAGGAGTTCATTAAGAATTTTACTAAACCATCTATGCCTCAACAAATGAAGATTAAGACATGTGGTCATGGGATAAAATTCAAAGGGTGGCTTCAATGGCCCCCTTTTTTGATATGTATATTTAATTATTTTTATTTTTTGTGTTTCAACTAAGTCTTGGGTCCTTAATCATGGTCTAGGTAATTTGATAACAACAATGATAACTGGTTTCTATATAGCCATCATTTTTACATTCATGGGGACTCATATCCTTAAAGATTAGAAGTAGGAGCATAAGCAACATATGATAAATTTTGTGTAATTCATTGAGGCATCATTCCTTTTCATATAAATGATGTTGACAATGATGGAGATGATGATGATGACGACAATGATGACAATAATAACATTGATAATGTTGATGATGATGATGATGATGATGATGTATGTTGTCATTCCTAGAGACAGCCTTGAGTTGTGAAAGACCAGTGCCTAGGACATCTTAGATAGTAAGGAGCATAAGGTATAATTCGAGACTTTTAACAGATGAAGCTCTTTACTACTTCAAATTTTACAAGGGGATGTAATTTAGATGGAACCAGAATATTCTCAGAGTTAGCAAAATAACAAGACGCTGCAGAGGCAAGGAGTGAGTCCTCAATATAGATGCATCAAACAACTCAAAGACATCTTTCTTTAAGGAGGGTTGGGTTCTAAAATGCTTTACAGAGATTTAAAAATCGGATGAAGTTTGTTGCGTAGAAAGTACAGAAAGGATACTAACTACTAATGAGAGGGAATTCCATAAACATATCTAAACATGATATGGGCTTAAAATGATAATAATCCATACATGTCAATAGCTTTGAAAGAATAACATCTCACAGTATTTAATATAGAGGAATAATGAGTGAAGTGGAAAGTGAAACAGCATACCATGCCTGAGCCATATTTAAAGCGCTTGAAAAGCTAAGTATAAGTATCAAAAGCGATAAATTTATACCAGAGCTAGTGAGCTACTCGCATTCCAGAACATGATATAAGAGACATGTAGATAGTGAAATGAGCAATGAAACAATATCACATAAGGCAGAGTCACAGACTATAAAACATTAAGACCATAATCCTCACATAAAGTAAACTTCTCCTCATTGAGACCCAACGGGCTCTTCACATTTCTATTGAGATTTCCACAACAAGCATACAAAATTTCTTACACAACAAAATTCTTCAGAAAATCTAGAACCCCTTTTTTTCTCTTCAGATCTTGCTTATATAGAGGCCTCAGTACATGAGCGAGAATATATTTTTTGGAAAAATATATTCCTCGCATGCCAGGAATTTGTTAGAGGTCTTTATCAAAATAACCAAAACTTATGATGAGGAATAAAGGCCTCTCATCATTTGCAGTCAGGCACTCAGCCGTTTTGAAACAAAATATTAAACAACAGTCTTGGCCGAAAGTAAAATGCTGGAGTGGAATATAAATTCCACTTGAGACTTAAAAGTAATTAACTAAAGTAAAAATAAAAAGGCCACTAGGGCCGAATCATGAATTGACAGTATTTCATTGATGGGAAGGGGTTGAGGCGGTCGCTGACACTAGTGGCGGGACATTTGTTGATGAACTGGCGATCTGGCTGGCATATTGGGGGACTTACCTTACCTTTCTGCCACGTAGGCGACTTGGTTCTCTAAACATATTCCTCGTGGAATTGTAAAAATACACAGTGTGAAGAATTGAGGGCCCGCACTTCGCTTTTCCATACCGCTCTTAACTTGGGTCCACCCCCGTAACACGTCACTGCAATTCCACGGGGGTATGGGTCTCTCATCCCTTCTGCTCCTTGACCCCCTCGGAATTACACCCGCAGGAACTCATTTCCACGTGCATAATATAAGGTGGCATTTATTATGATATTTTCACTTTAGGCCTGTTACACCATACCTTCGCTTGTTTGCTTTATGTTCGGAGCCTTTACGTCTTCCTCCCATTTTTGGACACGTGCTTAGTTATTCAGCCACGTGACTTAGCATTGTTTTTCTCCAACCATTATTTAAATTCCTCACCATGAGTCATGACATTCGATACTTTGTTACTCAAGGCTATCTATAAAAATGATTTATGTTAACCATATGATCAACATTGGCTCCACCTAGGGACAACACGTTCATCCTTGGGCGTGTCGAGAACTTCGCAAACCACCTGTTAATCATCTGGGTGCATTTGGACTTACAGACCCTTTACATCATCAAACTTTTTTATTTTTTATTTTTATTTTTTACAAACAGGAAAATAAACCTATTCTACTTCTACCCTTATTACTCTATGAGACCAGATTAAACTGTTGGTCTCATATTTTCTCTACCTAAGCTACATCTGCTAGGATTAAACTGTCTAGCAGACTTCTCTACATTCTAAGACAAAAATTGAAAAATAGTCGAGCCAGGATTAGACTGTCTGGCTTGTTGTAGACCATGAAATAAAGACAAAACTGCTCATGGACTGAAACTTTGCAGGAATTTAAAACTACTGACTAAATGCTCACCGACTGAGCTTTATTGAGATTTTCCTACCTACCCTACTTTAACTGGAGTATTTACAAGTCTAGCTTACAAACATTGTCTTCCAATGTAACCAGTCCATCAAGTGATCCCAAGATTGGTCTTTCTTGCTCAGCTCCTTGAGCAGGCTAGATAGGTAGGGCTGCTCCCACTCTTCCTGTTCTTCAACAGTAGCTTCGAAAAATATTCTTTCTGTTTGCAACATGCTGCTCAACAAGACCTTTGATCCTTCTTCAAATGTTTGCAGGAAATGAACATAAGGATCATGAAATGACACCTGGTTGTAAATATTTGGCAGACTGGTTTCAACCAGGATTGCTTCTTCTTCCACTGGATTGAGAAAAATACTCTCTTGGGGTAGAGTATCTCCTTGATCTTCTTCATCTGAACTGTAGGACTCATCATATCTTGCAGATGTGTCCTCTCAGAGCTCTGATACATTTTTCTCTGGTGGGCTGAGCTCCGTGAAAAGATCTGTGTATTCTTGAGCAGAGGTTACTTTCATTGCTTCCTCCTTTCCAAGATAAGGCTCGTTATTTTCATCCTGCTCAAGAATCTCTCCTTTGATTTCCTCCTCATCTTCTAAGATGAAAAGCTACTGATCTCCATTCTCATGACACTCATCACTGATACTTTCATAACTTTCCCCATCAGTGTCATAGACAGGCTTGCTCGACCAAGTCAACCATTCTGGATGCTCGGCAGGTCTTTCTTCGTACATATCCACATAGGAGCTTTCTGGATCTCTGCAGTCAAACTTGTCAGATGAATAAGCAATAGTGTCTATTCTGTAAAAGACTTCAGAGGTGGACTGCGTGTTTGATATCCGGTCTGTCTCTTCTTCTGTCAATGAAAGAATTTCTTTTTTAACACAGACAGGAGAGCAGCAGCCCTCTGTTTCTTGTACTAGCTGATCTGGAGGCTGGATGTCTTCTGTAGCCTCTTCTTTGGAATCTTCACATGTGCTAGCAGGGAAAATTTGAGGAGTTGTTAATGTTTCCTTTTGAGCAGATGCTTCCTCATGAGGTGCATCTTCCTCCTGATCCTGAGTGTGAGTTCTCTTCCTAGAAGATCTAAGGTCATATCTTCTATTAAATTGTGCTTGCACGAAATCGAAAAACTACTTGCAGTAGTCATCAATCTCAGGATCTTCTGTGCTTTCATTAACTTTTTCTTCCACATGTGATGGAATCTGCACTTCATCACTTCTTTGTAAGGGACATTCTACTTCGTCACTGTTTTAAAAAGAAATATATGCCTCCTCTTGCTCATAAGTGGTGTCTTTGGTGGGACCATCTACTTGACCTTCCAAGTACATAGGATGTGGTACTTGGTCTAGCTGCTCCTTACGTTCCCTTTGCAGTATCTGCAAGGGTGGTTACCTGTATTAAGGATTGTACCCCCTGTTTGGAGCATTTTGAAAATTCTTGGGGGGTGAATTCTTGGCCTCCATTTCAAGTTTAACCAACTTACTTGAGAGACTCTTGATCATATTGTTAATCTCCTCAATCCTGTCATTAGTTGAATCTCTATCTTGGCTCGAGGTGGATACCTCTTCTTTTCCCCTCCTCCTAATATCTTGTTCGGGTTTTCCCTTGGATTTTCCCGTAGAAGTAAAATTTTCTTCTAGCTCCAGTGCATCTGTCTGTGAATCATCTAGGGTGGCTGGCTTTCTTTCTCTCAGAGAGAAGCCAAATTTAGAGTCAAAAGCAGCCACGAAAACAACCTTGGCAGCAGTCTGATGAGGTTTCATATCGGCGGGAAGGCTCAGATACAACTTGTTAAACCTCTTGATAAATTCCGACACTCCTTCAGCATGTCTTTTCTTAAGTGTGTTAAACTCAGTGAGACAATGTCCGTGGTCTTTCTTCTCTCCCCAATTCCTGAGGAAGGTATCCTCCATTCCTTCCCAGGTAGTGATGGAGCAGCCTCCTAGTGTGTTGAACCATTTTCTGGCTTCACCGTCAAGAGATTGCACAAACAGTCTTAAGACTACGTCAAGGTGTTCCACATTAAAATTCTTTGCGAAAGAGCAGAAAACCTCAAGATGTTTTTGAGCTTCGATTTAATTTTTCCCATTGAATCAGGGCAAAATCTTTAAATAGTCTTGTGGCATGTCATTTAGCACTTGAGGTAACACCAGAGGGGCATATTTATTCAACAAGAAGCCAGGGACATTGGCCATTGGAGGAGGTGGAGGTAGTGAAGGGATTTGAGGTGTAAAAGGAGGAGGAGGAGGCGGAAGTGAAGTGTGAATAATGATGGGAATGTACTGGACAACAGCTTGAGGAGATGATGGGAATGGTGGGCTGTGAACAGAAGATAATTTAGTGACCTCCTTGACCTCTTCAACCTCAGGGGTAGGGTGGAAGGAATAATATGTAGTATCCCTTGACTCGGCTTCGTCTTTGATTCAGACACCTACCTGGGGTGGACTATCTGAGTAATAACCAGTCTCTCTCACAGTGGAGTCGGGGCCTAGCACTTGGGAAACTTGAGAGGAGGAGGACGGGAAGTCTTCTAGGGAGAATTCAGGGATCTCAGTATGAACAGACTGTCTTTCCCTCCAACTCCTTCTATGTATGATATTTTCTGGGTCAGACACAGAAGGTGTCTTTGGCCGAGACGTATCTGAACTCAGGTGTGGCTTACGCGGAGCCAGGACTGCAAATAAATTCACCTGATAAATGAATGTGGAGTCGCCAAGGTGAGGGATATACAACTCTCAACTCTCCATGCTCACCTAAATTGAGGAGTGAATATGTTTTGTCGAGGCCCAAGGATTTTAATTTCTCTCAACTTCAGTTCCCGGCAACGGTGCCAAAAAGATGTTTTCATTCCTAGAGACAACCTTGAGTTGTGAAAGACCAGTGCCTAGGACATCTTAGATAGTAAGGAGCATAAGGTATAATTCTAGACTTTTAACAGAATGAAGCTCTTTACTACTTCAACTTTTACAAGGGGATGTAATTTAGATGGAACTAGAATATTCTCATAGTTAGCAAAATAACAAGACGCTGCAGAGGCAAGGAGTGAGTCCTCAATATAGATGCATCAGACAACTCAAAGACAGCTTTCTTTAAGGAGGGCTGGGTTCTAAAATGCTTTACAGAGATTTAAAAATCAGATGAAGTTTACTGCGTAGAAAGTACAGAAAGGATACTAAATACTAATGAGAGGGAATTCCATAAACATATCTAAACATGAGATGGGCTTAAAATGATAAGAATCCATACATGTCAATAGCTTTGAAAGAATCACATCTCACAGTATTTAATATAGAGGAATAATGAGTGAGGTGGAAAGTGAAACAGCATACCATGCCTGAGCCATATTTAAAGCGCTTGACAAGCTAAGTATAAGTATCAATAGCGATAAACTTATACCAGAGCTAGTGAGCTACTCACATTCCAGAACATGATATAAGAGACATGTAGATAGTGAAATGAACAATGAAACAATATCACATAAGGCAGAGTCACAGACTATAAAACATTAAGACCATAATCCTCACATAAAGTAAACTTCTCCTCGTTGATACCCAACGAGCTCTTCACATTTCTATTGAGATTTCCACAACAAGCATAAAAAATTTCTTACACAGCAAAATTCTTACACGTCACTGCAATTCCGCGAGGGTATGGGTCTCTCATCCCTTCTGCTCCTTGACCCCCCCGGAATTACACCCACGGGAACTCATTTCCACGTGCATAATATAAAGGTGGCATGTATTATGATATTTTCACTTTAGGCCTGTTACACCATACCTTCACTTGTTTGCTTTATGTTCAGAGCCTTTACGTCTTCCTCCCCTTTTTGGACATGTGCTTAGTTATTCAGCCACGTGACTTAGCATTGTTTTTCTCCAACCATTATTTAAATTCCTCACCATGAGTCATGACATTCGATACTTTTCTACTCAAGGCTATCTATAAAAATGATTTATGTTAACCATATGATCAACAATGTAGACGATGATGATGTTGGTGTAGACGACGATGATGATGATGATGATGACGACGACGATGACGACGATGAAAAAGATAATGTGGATGAAAAAGATGATGATGATGATGAAAATGATGATGTTGATGAATATGACAAAGATGATGGTGATGATGATGATGATGAAAATGATGAAGTTGATGAAGATGACAAATATGATGGTGATGATGATGATGTTGATGATGACGATGAAGGGTAGGAATTTTTTTCAAATGCAAGGGTAAGTATTTTTCTCAACTTATGTAATATTAAGTACATTATAAGCTCGCAACTGGTAAATAGTAATAAATAATTTCATCTACTTGACATTTCAGTAAGTTATAATTTTGTCATTTTATTGTAAAATTATTTATGTGAGTCATATTTGACTCTCAAAACCCTCCCATATCATCACTGGATGCATCTACCATAACCATTTCAAATTTTAGTGCATCCGAGCACAAACTGGAAACAATTTCAATGTTGGCCCCATTCTCAAGTCACATCATGACCAACACACAACGCCCCCAGGGGCGCCCGGGTGCTCAGCCTTCATGCGGGCATTTGCCATGCTATGAAAATCAGTGAGCACAAATCATTGGCTCATCAATGAAAACAAAATATTATCATTTGTTAGTACGATGTTGCATAATCAATCAATTATAAACCAAATTTTAACACCTAAACATTAATTTAATCAATTTTCTAAAAATAATTATGACACCCCATTGTGGGAACTTTGTTCATGTGTAGTCATTGGCCAAAATTACTTCTTTTGTGCAGGAGCCCCTTTCCAATTCGGTCCAACCCACCATGACAGCAAAAAAAATTGAAAGTCGGGCCCCAAGGAGAACTGGCCTCTATATCAGCTCTTCCCAACTTCCACTTGATTCAACTCAGTTCTAAAAGCAATAAGTCTCCCTTGTTTCTTTGTCACATTTAATTGTCAATTTCATAGAAATTGACAAATAAATACTTTTGCCCCAATTTTATTATAACCCAACCTATATATATATATATATATATATATATATATATATATATATATATATATATATATATATATATATATATATATATCCCTTTTGTATTTTCTTTGACCCGCGCACATAAATCTTATACTTCCATATGCCTTAAGTTCTAAGCTTAGTCCCTTCCTAGCGCTCGGTTTATAACACAAGCCACTCCTTATATAATATGAAAACATATTAATTCCAAGGCATAAACCTCGCTCTAAAGTTCTATTATGATACAATAAAGCCCAGTCATTCTTCCTACTTTTCCAACATTATTACAAAGGTTTAAAACATGTCTCGGCTAGGGTGAATGAACCATTCACATTACTCGAGCGATTAACTCAAGTTAACCAACAGGATAACCTTCCCAATCCGACACACAATCTGATGAGGTCCACCTCCGATATTCAATTTAATAAATGAAAACCATTACAAACTATGGGTTCATACCTTTTCTTAACTCTCGGGCAGCTTCGTGTGCGACTGTCATTCGATCCATCGCCTTCTAGATTTGACGAAGCGAAAATTTCTCGCGTTTTTTTCTTGGACCGAGCGATAACACCCCAAGGTAACGCGAAATGGGCAGTTTTGGCTCGTGACGTGGCGGCCTTCTACTGGATCGCGTAGATTTCAAGTGGTTTCACCCCTGCGCAAAGGCAGGGCGAAATGAGCGGTTTTGGGTTTGCAATTCCGCTCTGGTTTTTGAACAGTAACTGACTGGAGGTTCGCCGGGGTTAACACAATTCTATTGTTTCACTCCTGTTCACTAACTCGAGGTCTAACCACGGGACAGAGCTTCCAATGAAAACACTCGGACCTTTTCTATAAGCGGGATTTTTTTTTTAATTACATAGGACTCATGGCTCTTACGGGCAAACAATATCACAGCATGCGTTCCTTCAATAAATAACAGAACATACATCCCCGATCCTGCAACGAGGGTTCAATTCACCCATTCGTGGCCACTTACAAGGATCGTAACGACAGAATTCATTCTGACGATTCGAGAGAAATGTACGATCAATTTTGGACAAGGAGGCTTGTGGAGATTTACATAGTTTTTCTGCGTAACAATTATACACAGAACAGGGATTCTACACCTCGGACTTAACAAGTTCACACACAAAGACCAATTCAATCCCCTACGCACTTAATCAATAAACACCTCTTTTATTTATTGAAGCCAAGGATTAACAACTGAAGCTTTTCTGCGGAAATCCCCCCCCTTTCAAAGTATTTGGGGGTTACATTTTATACATCCTCATATGTCTCTTCGGTTCCTTTCTGAGGACCATTTCTGGTTTAATAAAAAGCCTAACTACAAATTATTTGAATAACTAAAACAGGACAGATGGATTGAATCCAAACCTATTCGACTTCTACTGATTCTGACTGATCTGCAAACAACTGTCAGCTAAGGTGTTGGCACCTTGCTGTTACAAATTAAAATGACTCTGAACCCTCCTAGCCACAACATGTGGACAAATTTCCTACATTGATGGCTAGGGTCTAATGCCCCTGCATCACACCAACTCATCTCATGGGAGCCCTAGCATGCCCAGCATGACGCCCCACCTTCGTGCAGGCGTGGGAGTTCTCCCTACTGAGAAAATCAATTAACACAAATCATTAGATCATCAATGACAAAAAAATATTATCATTTGTTAGTACCATGTTGCATGATCAATCAATTATAGACTGACTTTTAACACCTAAACATTAATTAAGTTAAATTTATATAAGTCATTATAAGACCCCCTTGTGGGAACTATATTCATGGGCAATCATGGGCCGGCCTTACTTCCTTTTTGTGTGCGCCCCTTTCCAAGTTGGGTTGACCCACCACCTCGTTGCACAAGCACCCCTACCGAGCAGGCGCCCTAGCGTGCCCAGCACACGATGCCCCCAGGGGAACCCGGGAACCCCACCTTTGTGTGGGCACGCCCATGGTGAATGTGTTCTCCCTGCTATGCAAATCAGTGAACAAAAATCATTATATCATTAATGAAAACAAAATATTATAATTTTTGAGTACCATGTTGCATGATCAATCAATTATAAATTGACTTTTAACACCCAAACATTAATTTAGTTAATGTTTTAAAACTCATTATGAGGCCCCCTTGTGGGAACCCTATTCATGGGATGACCTTTATTCTTTTCTGTGGGCACCTATTTCCAAGTTGGGTCGACCCACCAACTCGTCACGCGGGCGCCCTGGAGTGCCCAGCACGTGATGTCCCCACCGGAGTCTAGGTGCCCTGCCTTCGTCACAGGCACGAGTGTTCGCCCTATTGTGAAAATCAGTGAAAAAAAACATTATCTCATAAATAAAAATAAAATATTATCATTTGTTAGCACCACGCTTCATGATCAATCAATTATAAATCAGCTTTTAACACCCAAACATTAATTTAATTAATTTTCTAAAAATCAAATTATGAGACCCCATTGTGGGAACTCTGTTCATGGGCAGTCATGGGGATACCTTACTTATTTTCTACGAGCACCCCTTGCGAATTCGGGTCAACCCACCAACTCATCACACGCGTGCCTTGGCATGCCCAACATTCGACGCCTGGGTGCCCCGCCTTCGTGCAGGCGCACTTAGGGAACAAGTGTTCACCTTGCTATGAAAATCAGTGAACACGAATCATTAGCTTGTCAATGAAAAAAAATATTATCATTTTTTAGTACCATGTTGCATAATCAATCAATTATAAACTAGATTTTAACACCCAAACATTAATTTAGTTAATTTTCTAAGATCATTATGAGACCCCCTTGTGGGAACACTGTTCATGGGAAATAATGGGACGACCTTACTTCTTTTCCACGTGTGCCTCTTTCCAATTCTGGCTGACCCACCAACTCGTCACACGAGCACCCTGGTGTACCCAACATGCGATGCCCCCATGGGCGCCAAAGTTTCCCGCCTCCGTACGGGCGCGCCTAGGGTGTGGGCGTTCACCCTACTATGAAAATCAGTGAACAAAAATCATTAGCTCGTTAATGACAACAAAAAATTATAATTTTTAGTACCATTATGCATAATCAATCAATTATAAACCAACTTTGAACACCTAAACATTAATTTAATAAATTTTCTCAAAATCGTTATGAGACTCCTTGTGGGAATTATGTTCATGGGCAGTCATGAACCAAAATTACTTCTTTTGTGTGTACACCCCTTGTCAAGTCAGATCGACCCACCAACTCGTCGCACGGGTGCCCCTGTTGAGCGATCAGCTTAGCGTGCCCAACATGCGACGCCCCAATGGGAACCTGTGTGCGCTTGCACAAATGCATGTGTACGCCCTGATGTGAAAATCAGTGAACACAAATCATTAGATCATAAATGACAACAAAATATTATCATTTTTTAGTACCATGTTGAATAATCAATCAATTATAAACTAGTTTTTAACACCCAAACATTAATTTAGTTAATTTTCTAAAAACCATTATGAGACCCCTTTGTGGGAACTCCATTCATGGGAAGTCGTGGGTCGAACTTACTTATTTTTTTAGGTACATATATTACTAGTGTAGTCCCTTATTGTTGTTAGTGTAGCCCCCTTATCTTTATTGTTGTACCCATGTAGCCCCCATATTGTTATTATTGTGCCCCATAAAAAGCCACTATTGTTATTGTTGTGCCCATACATTATTATTATTAGGTTGGCTAGGATTATATTGTGACCCCATGGACTCCTATATATAGAAATGAGGTTTTGTCATTTGTATCATCCAAGAATTTTTCATTTATGTAATGTAAAGGAGGTTTCCCCCTCGAAGTGGTTGATTTCTAAGGCATTGATCTCTCTTTTCTTCTATTTTTGGAATTGGTTTCATAACATTTGGTATTAGAACTTTCGATTCTAAGGTTTCGTTGCTTCAAACAACACATCGTGGATTTTTAGCTATAATGTTTTTATAAAAAGTTTCATAAGCTACTAAAAAAACCCATTTGCGAAGAAATCCTGAAGAACGTCGTGTAAAAATTTCAGATCTTCGTTTGCAATATTTTAGGAGATGTGATCTGTGGAAATTAGAGTTTTTGCAAGCTCCTAAATTTCATCTAAAAAAGGTGGTCGAAAGTAAACGGACTATAGTTTATTGTGTATCAAGTTCGGAGCCGAAGGAGAAAACAATGACATAGGCATGTCGTACAATTTCTCTTTACTGAACCAACCCATAATTAGGGCATTGTGGGAGATTGGGCATAACTTTGTCTTTAAGAATCCAAATCAGGTCAGACATGTGGCATTCAAAAGAAGATTCAAAGGGTTACTAAAGAATCGAATTTCAAATATTGAAGATCCTAATACATCTAATACATTTAGTTGGAAAAATGATTCCTTATGGTACAAATATCACTTATATCTTTGTAAGAATTCCCAACTAAAACAAAAGATTCTTTTGGAATTGCACACCTCTCCCTTAGGAGGACACTCAGGATTTTTAAAAACTTACCACAGGGTGAAGAAAGAATTTTTTTGGGATGGCATTAAATCTAATATTCAAAAGTTTGTGACCGGAATGTTTGTTTTCCCGGCAAAATAAAGTTGAGACAAGGTAAGACCTCGGGTCTTCTAGCATCTGCTCATTTCAATTCAACGTTAGGAGGAGGTTTCAATGGGGTTTATCATAGAGTTTGCAGTCCAAAGGAAAGAGTGTCATCATGGTGGTAGTTGATAGACTTACAAAGTATGCACACTTTTGTGCATTATCTCATCCATTTAAAGAAAGTACAGTTGCTACTACATTTATGGAAACAATTCAAAATCTACATGGAAACCCAAAGATTATTGTAAGCAATAGAGATCCCATTTTACTAGAAATTTTTGGACGGAATTATTTTCTTGTTTGGGTACTCAACTATCTCATAGATCATCTTATCATCCTCAATCCGATGGGAAAACTGTGATAGTGAACAAATGTTTGGAAGGATATCTTCGTTGTTTTATATTGGATAAACAAACACAAAGGGTCAAGTGGTTACCTCTGGTTGAGTGGTGGTATAGCACTTCCTTCCATACTTCAGCAAAAATGTCCCCATTTATGGAAATTTATGGATATCATCCACCGTCCATACATCATCATTAAGAGAAAATTCTAAGGTTCAAGCAATGGAATATCACACCGAGCATCAACAACAAGTTCTCTAACTCTTAAAGGATAACCTAAATTTGTCACAAAATCGAATGAAACAACAAGAAGATCAACATAGCAGCAAGAGAAGTTTTGATGTAGGACACTGAGCATTTTTACGGCTACAACCATACAAACTAATGTCATTCAAGAAAGCTAAAAAGGATAATAAGTTATCGCCAAAGTACTATGTTCCTTACAAGGTGTTGCAAAAGATTTGTACTATGAAATACAAATTGGAGACTCCCGATTCTTCTCAAGTGCACCCAGTTTTCCATGTTTCATGCTTAAAGAAGGTTATAGGTGACAAACTTCAAGTTCAAACAATATTTCCAGAACTTGATGAGGAAGGAAAAATCATATTGGAACCTGAAGTAGTCATGGAAATAAGAACTCCACAGCTATGAAATCGTTTAGTTTCAGATATCTCATCAAGTGGAAGAACATACCCACTTAAGATTCCACATGGGAGGATGAGAATTTTATACATAAGCATCCATAGCTACTCAAGCATTAAGGACAACACTTTTTTGAAGGACAGGGGCATGTTAGGTCCCTATATTACTAGTGTACTCCCTCATTGTTGTTAGTGTAGCCCCCTTATCTTTATTGTTGTACCCCTGTAGCCCCCATATTGTTATTATTGTGCCCCATGAAAAGCCACTATTGTTATTTTTGTGCCCTTACATTATTATTGTTAGGTCGGCTAGGATTATATTGTGACACCATGGACTCCTATATATAGAAAGGAGTTTTTGTCGTTTGTATCATCCAAGAATTGTTCATTTATGTAATGTAAAGGAGGTTTCCCCCTCTAAGTGGTTGATTTCTAAGGCGTTGATCTCTCTTTTCTTCTATTTTTGGAGCTGGTTTCATAACATAATTTCTATGGGTGCCCCTTTCCAAATTGGGCAGACCCACTAACTCATTGCACGGGCGCCCCGCCTTCGTGTAGGCATGCCCAAGGCACAACCGTTTTCCCTGCTATGCAAATTAGTGAACACAAATCATTAGCTCAACATTGACAACAAAATATTATCATTTGCTAGAACCATTTTGCATAATCAATCAATTATAAACTGAATTTTAATACCTAAACATGAATTTAGTTAATTTTCTAAAAATCATTATGATAACCCCTTGTGGTAACTCTTTTCATTGGTAGTCATGGACCGAACTTACTTCTTTTATGTGGGCAGCCCTTTCCAAGTTGGTTCAACTCAACAACTCGTTACAAGGGTGCCCCTTCCTGGAGGGCACCTTGGCTTAACCGTTTCCCAACTTTCCTGGTCCACTCAACATGCCCAACTCGTCTACCCATCACCGTGTCATGCAAGTCGAATTTGGGTGCCCAGGCCGACATGCACCCTTTCCATGCACACGATTCCCTCAGTTCACTTCACTCATTCGATTTTCCCATCATGTCGTGTATCGTGCACACTATTTTTTCACATGGGTGCCAAGGCGCCATGCCTTTATGCAGGCACGTCAAGGGTGCTCGCCTTTGTGTTATGCACGCGACACCACCACGGTCACATTTTGGTCAATACTTCCTTTTTTTTCCACTTTGAGTGGGAATGGGAATTCATGGGACAACCTTACTTATTTTGTGCAAGTGCCCCTTGCCAAGTCGAGACGACCCACCAACTCGTTGCACAAGTGCCTTATCGTGCCCAACACATGATACCCCATTGGCGCCCCACCTTCGTGGAGATGTTCCCATGGTGTGGGAATTCACCCTGCTATACAAATCAATAAACATAAATAATTAGGTCATTAATGAAAACAAAATATTATCTTTTTTTAGTATGTTCATGTTGCATAATCAATCAATTATAAATCGGCTTTTAACACCTAAAAAATAATTTAGCCAATTTTCTAAAATTCAGTATGAGACACCCTAGTGGGAACTCAGTTCATGTGTATTCATGGGTACGTCTGCTTAACGAACCAAATTATAAAAAATTTTAAATGATGATATAAGAATAAATGAGCTTCTCTTCGTTTCAAGAATAATATATTCTCTACTGAAAAAGGTTAACCACGTGAAGGAGGAAGCTCATATGACCCATCCCCCCCATCACATCACTCTCAATTCCATGATACCCAATATATATACTATATTTGAAAGAAACACAGTAACATTCAAACAATAAAACTAGGAAAATAAAAATTTAAGGTGAACAAAAGAGAACAAACCAACTAAAAACATATAAATACATACCTCGTACTTTTCAAAAAAATTATATCATTAATATTATTCCTCATCCAACTCATCATCTGTATCATCCATTTCATAATTCATGTACAAATGATTCACCATATCATCATCAATCATATGGAACATGCTCTTCTACATTTGGTTCAACTTCTTCAATTTCTCTGTCCAACACAACATCAACATCATGTAGTTCATCCAAATTAATGTTGTCTCGATTAACATGTATTCCTTGAAATTATTCAACGTATTTTTTTGACACTACATGAACCCCCTTCTCCTCTACATCATCTTCTTCCTTAATTTCATCTTCTTCCGCTACATTATACTTTATGAGCCTCCCTCTGGGGTCATATGTAACAACATGTGACCAACCTCATTTACCTAGAATTTCTATGTGAAATACCTATTCACATTGGCTTGGAAGAACATTTCGTTATGATCTTGGCTCAAGATTCCTTATATCAACCATGGTAAATCTTTTAGCTTGCTCGATAACAGTTCTATCAGGGTAATGTTCATGGATTTTTAGCCTAAACCATTTGACATCGAACACAACTATTTTTAAGGATTCAAAGTCATACTCAAGCATATCATGCAGATACACATAGTATCACTTTTCATAGAGTTATGGAAATATGTCATCTCTAGAGGAAACATTGATAACTTAAAATACTACAGTTGTCCCACTATAATAACTTTTCATCTTTTCATCCAATCTTTTGATGTGTAATTTGCGGCCATCACACCACTTTTTGTTGTGGTGTTTCAATTGCAATATGTCAAACACATAAAAAATGCATTTTCAATTGATAAGCATATTTATACTTGAAAATTTTTAAAATTAAGAAAAAATCACGCCATATGCATCCATATAATTATAAAAAACTTAGTATGGGTGAATATGCTTGCCTTATAATATTTTAAACCATATGTTAAATCAATTTCCCTCTACGTAAGATTGGTATCTCCACTACGTTAAGCTTATTTGACCAATGTAGACACACCATACCATGATAACCTACTATTATTAGCATGTTTTCATCGTTCAATCTATACCTTCATCCAATCAATATTGTTCACAATGTATAAATGTATTGCATCCCACTCTCAATCGAATCTATTAAAATAAAACAATTCACATATATATATAATTAGTTACCATTTTATACCTTTATAATAATGGATTATGAAAGAATACTAAAAACTAAATAAGTATGATATACATAAAAACAAAAATGCTAAATGTGTTATAAATATCCACTATCTACTTACATCTCACTTTATTCATCTTATATTTCCCTAATAAGTGCTCCCCTTCAAATTTTTCCATGAAGTTGAAATCCAAAATGTGATCTGATACATTAATAAATTTTCCTATTTCACCACTATATTGATTAATATAAACCATGGTTGATATAGCATATATCCCTCTACCATAGAACCCTCAGGACGTGATCTTTGTCTAATCAAATCCTTCAGTGATTTCAAGTGCCTCTAAACCATCCACATTGATCTTATGTGTACAGGTCCACATTTTTCAATCTCCTCGACTCTGTGTATGAGCTAGTGTACTTGTGCATTGAAAAATGTTGGAGATAGATACTTTTACATTTCACACATTAGGCGAGGAATTTTTTTCCTCCAATAATTTATATCTTCTTTATCGATTTAGTTAGATGACAACCATATACAAATGAAGCAAGCAAATCACATGTTTCAACAAAAAAATTATATAGTACATGATGACAAGAAAAACACATGCAGTCAAAAATATGCGACACAATAACTTATTGAAAAAATTACACTTTTCACATAAATATCCACTTACCTCATGTATTTTCCAAGATCATATATAAATTTTTTGATATTGTTGTCATTGTTTTCTGGGAGAGTTAAATATAAAACATATTGTAAAAATAATAATGATCAATCAGTATTTTTTCCCAAATTAGTAGAAAAAAACACTAATTAATAAGATGTTTCACCAATGTATAAAATATATATACACCAAATTAATTATCTTAATTAATGTATTCCAATCATGAGTTTTTACCCCACCTAATTCACCTTTATTTTTAAGGATATTTTTTATGTTTGACGAAAATGCAGTTGGAAATTTTATTTTTTTTAATAGCCTCTTTAACATTATTTATTTATTGCTCTTTCAATAACCATGGAAGGGCGCTTATATTTTGGCCATCTCCATCGCTATTTGAATGAATCAGACTTTGAAATGCATGGTCGGCCTTCTTAATGTTCTTGAACTTTTTTTCTTTATCTCTCCTTCCATCTAAGATTCACAATGATCTCTATGTTACATTCTTCCCAATGTGCATTGTATCAAACAAATTAACAATTTCTAGGTGCTCACATTATGGGAGTCTATTGAATTGATCGCGATAACTTTTCATTCCTCGTAGAAGTGCCATGTTATTAATGCCCTGACGACCTACAACATTAATCATAGTTAAAGATATTATAACAACAATATAACCTGTCTCCCGGATGCGAGTGTTTGAAGAGCACAGTACGAAGGCGCGTGGACAGGCGTGGGTTGGCGTGTGGCCTTCTACCACCGCCACCCAGCTCCGCGCGAGCCATTGCATTTATATTCCTGCCAAAGACTTCAATGCGGCCATAACGCAGCTCTTCCTCCGATGCAAGCCCGCTTGCATTTCTACTATGGCGCCCCAGACCAGGTTCATTTCTGCCTCTCCACTGCGCTCTCGCTGTTCCATAGTTGCAGCAGAGCCTCGCTCTCGGACTATTACTGGGATGCGGTGTGCTCTTGCTTACTGCAATGAGTTGATGCCGGGAATTCACTTCACTCACAGCCCTTTCTGCAAGCTTTTTTCCAATCCGCCTTTTGATTGTGCTCCCTTGTATTCCTCTGTGGACTCTGCTCCCAACCTTCGCACAACTGACTCTCGCATTGCCTTTCCAGCTCACAGCACCATGCCCAGACTCCGTCAGCGAATGAGGTGCAGGAGAGGCACCAGTTGTGGGCAGGTCACCCGACAACCTTCTTCTTCCACCTCCAGCTCGACCTCCCAATCCTCGGAGTACCTCTCTGGCCGCTATCCAGCCACCAGGAGTGGTCGGGGTCGTGGGTTTGGGCAATCCACCTATGCTCGGGGCTCCCCCCACATCCCGGTTTCTCCACTTCCCCTCCTCGTTCAGTCCCATACAGCCCATGTCCGCATTCCCTGTGATTTCTGTCACTCCACCATGATAGCCAAAATCACCTTTGAATTTCATGACGACTCTGTGACTAAAGCTGTCCAGGTTTCGGGTGCGCCTTTGGAGAAGAACATCAACACTCCACATCTCATTCCTCCCTCTGACAACCTGCAGTGGAAGGAGCCCTGTGGCAGCAGGATTCCAAATACCAGCCACCCTATTGACCCCGAGCGATTTGAAGCGTGGTGGTTCTGTTGGCAAAGTCGACCTTCAGGCGATGGAAGAAGACCCCTATGAGTATGGCTACCACATCGTTGAGGAAACACCATCTAACTCTCATGATTCCTGAATGCGCATATACTCTCAGGTTTTTGCCTCACAGTCGCTCGTTTGGGCTTGATTATCTGCTTTTTTGTTTTATCAATTTACATACTCAGAACTCTGCTTCTAAGTCTAATAGCCGGTTTCCCCTGCGTGGGTGGCTTTCTACTGCTTGTATGGCTCGCAACAGGGTAGTAGGTATAGTTTCTGAAAATTTCTGGTTAGCCATCAGCTTTTTGACAGATTGCTGCAACTCTGGGCAAGATATTTTGAGGTTGGGACCTCCATGTAAAAATTTTTTGTATCAATAATAGGAGTAGACAAATTCAGAGAAAAAAAAAAAAAACAATATAACCTGTCAACTACTACAATGAATAAAATGCCATTAAAATATTAAATAATCCAAACATATAATTTTCATTGATGTCTATACAATTCAATCCATACCTTGAGAGACTATTATATTGAAACTTCCATGCACGAGTGTCATTCTCCGTGATCTTAATCTAGTCTCTTCTTTCCCATTGAAAATATGTTTTTCGGTACTTCGACACCTATGGTTCTTATAAAGGAAGTGCCTATACTCATAAAAAAGCTCCTTTCCTAATCTTATTGAATGACAAGATTTCATCTTAGGACGACAAACTAGACAAGAAAATTTACCCTTTGTTTGAAGGCCTACAAGAGATGGAATATTTTTTAGATAAATTATTTTAAGTATGTACAATGAAGGTCGAACTATTTAAAAAGCGTACATGAAATGAACTTCATAAAATTAAACATTATTAAAGTGCATGGTAACATTATAACTTACCACATAAATGTGTTAGCCCTTGGGCATCATGAATTTTCCATAAGAGAATTGCATGGAATTCAAATTTCCCTTTGTGCAATCACTGGTCTAGAGATATCATACATAGTGACATTATTCCATAACTTCGCTAACTCATCTATAAGAGGCTCGATGTATACATTCATATCTTTGACCTAATACTTGCCTAATTGATTGAACATACAATACATAATTACTACATATATGAGTAAATAAATAAATAAAACAGAAGAAATATTATAAGGCATAATTGAACATATATGAGTAAAAAAACAAATATAGGACATAATTATGAAACAATCAAGACAAATAAGATGTTATTGTGCTAAAAAAAATTATTTTAAACAAATTAATATCTGGAATTATCATTTTCAAAAGTATGTGATCCCACTTTATTGACTTCCACATAGAAATGTTATTGTCGATAACAAAAATAGGCCACACCAAGTACGTAGATCTGGGCTCTCTAAATGGATTGACATTGTCAGCTACTAATGAAAACCTAAGATTTCAATGTTCTCCTTTAAAATATGGCCACTTTTCCTCTATATTCCTAAATGTAGATCCATCTGCAGGCATTAGAAGAACACCATATTCACTTCTATTCGTTGCATGGTAATCCATAATTTCTGCTACACTTTTTCACCTAAACAATTGTGGCAGACGTGGAATTATGGGAATCTAATGAAGAACCATGCAAGGCACCTTTTTTTTATTTTATCGGTTTTATATCTACTCTCATCACATGTTGGGAATTTTTCTTTCAATGCATGTTCTTTATAATATAGAATATCATCATTAGGGCATGCATGAATAGCTTGATACTCCATTCCAATATCTTTTATAATTACATGTAAATCTCGGTACGTACAAGGTAAAACATTTGACAATGGTAATAGAAATTCACCTAATAATCTACAACATAAAAAAAGTAGTATTGGTTAATGTACTAAACAATATTAATCGTACATATTGCATCCAATTGTTACAAATTAATGTAATGATGCAAATCAACATAATAACATTAAAAAATGGAAAAAAATAATTTATTTATCATATATATAGTACTAAATTTCAAAAAATATATAACATACCTTAGGATTTATGTCACACATGTATTTTACAAACCATTCACCACCTGTAAGTTGACCAACAACAATACATCAAAAAGAAGATATGTTTTTTAGCCTTCATAAATATGTTTAGTTTCCCTCTCCAGTACAAGTAAATCAAAAGCACAGTCATCATACTGGTTGTTATCATCATTTGTTCCAACATTCTTATATGTATCTTAGATCAATATATTTGTCACATATTCTTCAACTATGTTATCAACATCATTATCATCCTCTGTAGTATCATTATCTTGATCCTCAATATTAATTTCTCCATGTTGTGAACCAACACTTGTACTACAACCACCTCTTCCTTGTCGAGCAATGCCCTAGGGGGGCCATACTATAAAAGTACAATTAATAAATTAATATTAGTATATATAGAAAATATTGAAATGTCGATATAACAACAGTTTACAAATATAATATATAAGGAAAACAAATACAAAGATAAAGACAACTTAGGTGAGACCAAGAAACAAATACAACAAATCAATGATGATGTTTGTGCAATTTATCAATATATTTAAGAATATTTTGAAAAATATAAGAAAGATGTTACTTTTCTTGACATGTAGGAAGTGAGACACTTTCTGAGATATACAGTCATGACCATAATAAAAAACATATTGATATTATTTTTGCATTCATCGTTATAATGTCATATTCTTTCTTAATGTCATATTTGGCATAATATACTTTAAAAACTTATTAATAATGCTAGATAAAACCCATTATTAACCTCTAAATCCTATAGGTCCTAATTAACCCTCTAAACATACATTAACCCCCTAACACCTTAACCCCATTCCCCAAAGCCCTTAGGCCCCTAACCCTTAAGCCCTTAAACCCTTAAAAAATAACCCCTTATCCCTAAGCCCATAAAGTAACTAACCCCTAAATCAACCTAACGCCTTAATTGAACCTAGTGAAAATAATCAAATAATATTTCTATTCCACATCAAGATAACAACACAAGTCAAAAATCTCCCAAAATAATACCATAAAATACATTTACAATATAAATACAATACAAAGATGTGCAATCTAAAATACAATATATATAAACATTTACAAAAACAATATACAATACAAAAACATATAATAAATAACTTACAAATGGATGATATGCATGTCTGCCTTCATCGTGTCCACAATCTCTACAATGCTTTTTAGATGATTTTATTAGAATTCTCCTTGGCCTAAAGCCCTTAAAAATTTATACAAGGGCAATAACATCTTCGATAGTCAAAAGCCCTCAATGTTGATCCCATGTATCTTTGGTCTCCTTGAGAAATTTTATGTGACATTTTTTTGTCACCAAACTTTTAGTGATGATTTTGTTCAAAAATTAACCTCAAAATGAGCCTACAACCTTTAAAAACAATCACAACTAATATATATATATTAATATTAATATCTTATATATATTAATATTGATTATATATTAATAATATTATATAAAATTATAATATTAATGTTATATTATTTTAATTAGTTAAAATCAACGTAAAGTGGCCTCATATTAGATGTTGTTAGCAGAAAAAACCATCAATGGTGGAATCGTTATGCAATGGTATTTGCCATTTTCCGAAAATTAGAAAACAAATTTTCATATCAGATATCTGACAGTAAAAGAACTCTCGTCGGATATTCAACGACAGGAGGGATTATAGGAAAATGTTGGATAACCGAATATTCGACGAACTTCGGAATTTTAGAAAGAAAAACAAAAAATGCATTTAACTTCTGACACTTTTTCTAATTTTATTTGTTCCATTGGATTATTTCATCGGAATTTCCGCCCAAATGTAGTAGTGAAATGTCTTTCAACAGATTAAGATTGGAGTATTCCTTGGAGGGAACCTCAAATTTCATAGCTTTGAAAGAAGGGATGGAAGTTTTACTCGATGACAATGGAGAGTTAGAGTACACCAGAATTGACATATCAAAACCAAAAGCATTGGATGCAAAAAAATTAGCCCAGTGGAAGAATGATATTGCAAAATCGAGGAGGATCGTCCCGGAGGGTGTGAGAGACCACATAGTCTCAAGTTTACATGGAAGGGAAAATCTATTTTATATGTGGAATATTCTCACTAAGTTATTCAAAAATAGCAATGATGCCAGGAAATTGGCATTGAGTGACAAACTCAGAAACATCTGATTTCAGAAAAATGAAATCATTCCTCATTACCTCTCCAGATTCACTGAGGTTCGAGATGAACCTGGAGGAGTAAGAGAAAATGTGTCCTCTTCTGATATAGTGAGCCTTTCTCTCCTAGGCCTTATGAAATCCTAGCACAACTACCAGGACTTTGTAAATGGAAGGGACAAATTTCCAAATTGGGAGAGAATTTGGTCTTATTTAGTGCAAGAAGAAATTTGAAGGAACACTAGAGATGGAGTAACATCCAAAGTTGAGGAGGAAGATAATTTTTTCTTGGTTGGGAAGGGAAATAAGGCTCAAATAAAGCCAGAGTCTAGATACAACAATGTTAATAAGAAGGACCTAAGCAAGATAAAATGTTTTCACTGCCACGAATATGGGCATTATGCAGCATAGTTTTTGCACAAGAATTCTAACAAGAAGCCTTCATGAGGAGCAGGAGGTGAAGCACTTGCCTCACAATTCGAATTATATTTCACCTTGATTGAATGCATGGAAAGAAATATAATGGGGAGTGTGTGGTATATATATTTAGGTGCCCCATTCCATATTACGGGATGCAAATAATTCTTCAGTATCCTAGAGGAGAAGGATCTCGAAATACACATGGAACTTGGGGATGATGGGAGGTATAGTACCAAAGGAATTGGAACTGTAACCTTTAAGAGGGATTGAGGCTCCCATATTCATCTGAAAGATGTTATATATGTACATGGGATGAAGAATAATTTTATCTTTGCATTTGTATTGGAGGATAGAGGCTATGATGTTGTTTTCAGTAAGGGGAAATCCTTTCAGATACATGTAGCTACCAGGAAAGTGAAACAGATTGGAGTTAGAGTAAAAATATCTACAAAATTAAGGTGGAAGCTTGCGTTGCACTGAGTGGCAAGGTAGAAAAAGTGTAGAGTTGAGATGTTAGAGAAATATGGCATAGGCACATGTGACACTTACACCATGGGGTATTAAAAATCATGCAACATATTACCACCGGTCTTCCAAAATGAACCCTTGACCCGCATGATGTCTGCAAGGGATGCACATTGGGGATATATGTCAAATCCACCTTCCAAGGCTGGGATAGCAAAGTAAGAGCAATCTTGGAGCGAGTCCATTATGATGTATGTGGACCCTTTTCTACATCCTCTACAAGAAAACATAGGTATTGTGTTATTTTTGTTGATGAATTTTCTAAAAAATGTTGGATTTTTTTCATGAGGAAAAAGGATGAATTTTGTTTCAAATTTGTTGAATTCAAAGCATTGGTTGAAAAGGAGACCGATTAGATATTGAAAGCCCTTAGAAGTGACAATTGAGGAGAATTTGTTTCTACTACCTTCAAGGAATTTTGTGCCAAATATGGTATTAGAATAGAACTGATAGCACCCCATTACCCACAACAAAATGGGGTTGTTGAAAGGAAGAACAAAATCATAGTGGGAAAAACAAAATCCATGTTTCATTATCAATGGATGCCATTACATATATGGGCATAATAATACAACACCATAGTTTATTCGCTGAACAAGATCCCTCACAGAATACTTAGCATGATCATACCTGATGAAGCTTTCTCTGGGAGGAATCCAGATGTATCTCATTTTTGACATTTTGGAGCTATTGTGTATTATCGCGTCTCCAAGGATAACAGGAAGAAATTGGAGCCTACATCTAATATGGGGATCTTGGTAGGATACATAGAGACTCCACATAACTATAGGGTGTATTTTCCCTCATCAAGGGTGACAATGGTGAGGAGATATGTCAAATTTGACGAGGAGAAGGCTATGAGATGCTATCTAGAGTGAGAGTTGAGTATCCCACCAGAGGATATTATAGCTCTAAAGGAGGATCCTAATGCAGAGCTTCGGGATGTCATGGATCAGCCACATATAGAAGAGCATACAGGAGGCCGAGTGGAGGCACTCACTCAACCATAATATTCTAGAGAGGGTTCTAGAGAGGGGAGGAAGAGAAGCAAAGAAGCTGGCAGGTTGGTGTAAGATGCTAGTTGGGAGCATGTGGGAGCTCCTACATCCTTGCAAAACCAGAGGATGTCACCAAACAGATACATTGGCTATATGGCTCTCATGAAAAAATGCATTGATTCAAATCCTTATGCATTTGAGGAAGCAATTTCTCAACCAGTTTGGGTTGATGCCATGGTGGAGGAGTATGACTCCATCATGAACAACAATGTATGGGAGGTGGAGTCGAGACCAATGAAAAGGTTAGTGGTTGCTTCCATATGGATTTACAAATTGAAGCTTGCAGTTGATGACAGTATTGAGAAGTAAAATGCCAATTTTTTTCCCAAAGGCTTCTCTCAAGTAGATGGAGTGGAATATGAGGAAACATCTTCCCTATTGGCAAGATATTCCTCGATCAGAACCATTATAACATTATTTGCGCATATGGGGTGGCATATCACCGGATGGATGTGAATACCACCTTCCTCAATGGTGTTGTCACGGGTGTTGTTGAGGAATATATTTACATAGAGAAACCAAAGGTACTTGAGACATATGACAAGGAGACACATGTGTGTAGACTCAGGAGAGCCCTTTATGGTCTCAAGCAGGTGCCCCGAGCATGGTACACTCGGATTGAAACATATCTCAGTGGATTGGGTTCACCAAAAGTGAAGTAGATGCCAATATCTACAGCATTATGGTAGACAAAAAGTTTCTTATCTTGGTATCATTTTTTTATGACTTCGTACTTACATGGGATGAGTAGTTGATCCGCTCTTGTAAGGAGTACCTTGCAAGATAATTCAAGATGAAGGACATGATCTTGATGCATTACTTCCTTGGGTTGGAATTATGGTAGGGTGATGGTGATTTTTTTGTGAGTCGGGGGAAGTATTTCTCTGAAATACTTCATATATTTGACATGGAGAATTGAAATCCTATGGACACACCTCTAGCTACAAACTGGAGGAAGGAGCATGATTATTCAGGGGATGTAGTAGATGCTACCATCTACATAAATCTTGTGGGATCCTTGATGTATCTGGTGAAAAAAAGGTATGATGTATGTTATGTAGTTAATCAGTTGAGTCAAGCCATGTTGAATCCTACCAAGCTATATTGGAAGGTAACAATGCATGTGTTAAGATACCTCAAAGGCACAACTGGGTATGGTTTATGATACATGCGTATAGAGGGAGTGAAGCTTCAAGGCTTCACTAATGTAGATTGGGTAAGGAGTCCATCAAACACGAAAATTACTTCAGGTGCTATCTTTAGTGTTGGTTCTCCAGTTATTTCTTGGTATAGCAGGAAACAAAGGTCTGTGGCACTCATCTCAACAAAGGTTGAATACATGGTTGCAAGTCAAGCAACATGTGAGGTCATATGGATGAGGAAAATATGTGTGGGTCTTTTTCAGTCAAGATATGGATCTAACAGTGATTTTTTTTATAATCAAATTTGTATTGAACTCTCTGAGAATATAGTATTTCATGATAGGTCCAAGAACACTGACATGAGGTACCATCAATTACGGTATTGTTTGTATAGGAGAATTATGATGCTACAGTACATTCCAACTGATGATCAAGATGCAAATATCTAGACAAAGGCATTGTCAAGAGGAAATTTTGAATTCTAAAGGTGCAGGATAGGGGTGGTTCAAAATCCCTTTCTTGCTAAGAGGGAGTGTTAGAAATTGTAGCAAGAAAGGCTCAATTTGACTTGTGCCTTAATCAAATTGAGTAATTTGATTTTCCACAATAGCATGATGACTTGGATTGTATTTTTCTTGAGTCACATGGTATTGTCACTTACTTAGATCAGTAAATTCGATTTATAGGCTTTGAGTAGAGTTGTGTGTGTAGTGATTACTAAAATTTAGCAATCTAGTTTAGTTATTTTCAGTTGAACTCAGTTAACTGAGCTCTAGTTACTAATTGAGTTAGTTGAAAGTAAGTTGAGTAGTAAATTGTTCTTAACTCACTGATCTCTCAGTTAAACTAGTCAATCAAATAAAAAGAGCCCAGACATGCATGGAATTAAAATTTCCTACTTGAAGTGGAGGAAGAGGCACATTGTAACAATCAATTGTATACTAGTTGAGTGTAAATGCTTGGAAATTAAGAAGGTGATCAATTCCCTTAGAATTTCGTAAGGAAATAGGGAATTTCCCTATTATTTAGAAGCTAATTTCCTCCTGGATTACACAAGGAAATAGGAGGAATTTGGGGCCTTGAATTGGCTAAGTGTTGGCTGATAATCAAAAATAGAATAAGTTTACAATGTAAGGTGTGCTTCAGAGTTGAAGCAAGTCATTGTAATAGTTTCTCATTCTCATATAATTAATGAAAATAAGCAAAGGGGTTTTTACCTGTTGGTTTCCCATGTAAATCATTTTGTTCTTGTGGTTTTGATGGTTGTATGTCATGCATGTGTTTCTAAATTGTGATTTCCATTTCGCAAAATAGTAGAGGAAAATTATAATCTCTTTTTTTTAGTTCGAATTCAGCAGTAGTAGAAAATTTGTATTAATTTCTACACTGTGGTTTGAATTTTCCTTCTTCTTACCTCCCTAATACTTATAAAGAGTCTCTTTACCATTGTTTTTCTCATACAAGTACTTGATTTCTCTAATGGTTTCAACCAAAGTTCTAAGCTCCTAAAATTGAATCTTGTCATTATAAAAATATGGAAGTCCACTTAATAACCTCTTAGTTTTAACTTTCTCCTACTAGATGAATCCCACATACCTCAACATCTCCAAAAAATTTCTCTCATATTCCTCCATGGTCATTCTTACCAAATCGAGTTCAAATAACTCTTGCATATTCATATCATAATATTGCTATGAAAGTTATTTTTGTTGGGAATATTTCTTGAATTGCTTCCAAGAAATATTTTTCTCATAAATATTCTTGACTTGGTTCAATTTCTCCCACCACATGGAATCCCTTCTTTAAAATGATACATGGCTAATCTAGCTTCTAATTTATATGAAAAATTATGCAATTGATGATACTTGTTTATTCCAAGTAACCAAGTTTCAACATCATCTTCCCTCCCTATTACACAATCAAAGTTAGGTGGCTTAATATTCCTAAGCTCACCTAGAAAATTATCCAACTCATGTATTACTATCTCATGTCTAATAGAAAAAAAAATTATTTTATTATAACATAATTAGATGCATACCTCTTCTTGGATGAATGACCAGGTGAATGATGATATCTTTGGGTTTTACTTGCAGTTCTTGTGTGTATGTATCTTTTGTAGTCATTCATCCTTGCAAGATACGTATCTTCGTATTCATGTCTTGAGCTTGACCAATTCTTCATTTGTCTATGCAACTATTTTAGACTTTGAAATAGCTGAGTACTAATATGATTCTACTCCTCTTGTGCCCTTATTATTATTTAATTATCATGCTTGAAAATTTCCATTTATACTATCAAAATACTCATAGTCTCTACCAATTCAATTAATACCTTATTTTCCCCTCTACTTGTTGTAGGTGTATCCTATTCATACTAACTTTATCTTACAATTGTAGTATCTTGTGGAAAAATCTCTCCAAACTATTTCATTAACACTACAAATCACTTATGTACCATTGGTACACATAGTCTTGTTAGGATTCAACATCTAAAATTGTTGTCTAGGCCTTCAATAATACCCCCAAATTTTGTGACCTAAAAATCATAAGAAAAATTATAATATTTCCACCACATAATTGCTAATATGGCTTGCCTCGTGGATTTGATGTGACATGCAAAGACCATGCATTTTTGGGCCCACTTTCCCTTTTGACACTTGGCAACATCCAAGACCCCAATGGAACAATAGGATCCCATTCAATAATTCCTAACCACCTTACACCCTGCTACCATCCAATGAACGAGATGACAAACTAGTTCCATTCCCCGTGCCTTTACTATTTACAAACATGCACACATATATGATGGCTAAAATACACTGTGCTAGATCCAATGTCCCTCGAGTTTTTTGATACGGGGAAGGTTTAGTTACCCAATATCCCTAAATCCTAATACCACTCTTGCACCATGCAAAAATTGGACATTGGTCTCAGGCGATTAGGAACCTTTTCAAAACCATTCCCCAATGTGCCTGAAAACTAGTGTGGTATTCAACTAACTAATTACCCCTGTGGTTGATGAAATCATCACACAAGGTCCATTATGCCATAAAATATGCCTGGATTTGCTAATGTGGCTACAACATGCCACTACCATGTCACCTAACATGTGGCCTCCACATCACCTGCCATGTCAACAAGCACATAAAAAATACCAAATTTTTGAAAGATAAAAAATGCATATTTTCCAAGAAAAACAAGAAATAGTTTCTCCAACCACTAAGTCACATTAGCTAAGCCTTTATGTTGATGGAAAAAATATAAACATTAATCACTTAACGTTTTTTTAATCCTTGGGGGGATAAACCAAGAAATATGGGAACTTTTCCTGAAATTTATATCCTTCTTAGAATATGTTATAACTTCAAAGAGACTACCTAATAATTAAATACAACTAACACTCAATCTCAATATACTATTTGTATATCTATATTAGCTAGAAAAAATTGTGAAATTTTTAAAAAGTATAAAACCAAAGTGATTAATAGAAAGTACTTTAACACTTATTAAACAAATAACATGTATGATAATTAATCAAATCATATACTCACAGTCATAGAATAAACTTCATCAACAAGTTCAATGTTTTTATTTGAAATATAATTTTTTCAATAGAAGAGATGCCATCTATTATAAAAAAGAAACTACAATAAGAAAAGTTTAAAAAAGAAAAGAAAAAATAGAAATATGACACGGGATGGTAGGATAAGAAATAGATGCTTCATTGAGTATACTTGAAAATATTGTTCAAATATAATAAACTCAAACTCAACGGAGTAAAGAAATATACTATGAATTTCTCCTTTAAAAATTTCAATGCTTATGTCAATCATATATTTTAAGTACAAATGACAAAGAACAATAAATTTTCCTTGATCTTGTTGCAACTAGCTCAATGAGACTTCTTAGACATTGGTATGTTACTGCACAAAATGCCAATTATCAATACATCAAATATGCATTAGTTATAATATCATCAATGAACAAAGTGAATTATACCTAAATTAGTAGGTGAGGCTTTCAAACGTCCATTCATTGCTACTATTTAAAAGGATACAAGTAGCAATATTTTATGAGATCCAAATATCTAAAAAACACAATAATTTGTCCCAAAACTGATGAAATCAAACTAGATCATACCACACTCTATGCAAAATGCAATCTCAGTTTTCTTCTCCAACCAAGTATTATATCCTAGCTTTCTTTGAGATGATTATGTAACCATTTGGTTTTACTTGACTCAGGTTGATAACTAATCACTCAAATAAGTAAGGATAAAAACAAATTTAATATTGGGCTCCTCAAAAATAGGAAATATCTGGTGGCTAAAGAGTGAGGGAGGACCCACATTCATATCCATATATCACCATCATATTTCATAAAACCCTTATAATAAAATTCATAACATGCATGATATTCCCTTATGTTTTTTACATAGTGATTCGGGTCTGGAAGGAAACCGACCCAAACTTGGTCTGGTTGAAAGCCCCTTGAACAATACCTCTATTATTAATAGTGATCTTCTGACTTGATTGCATTAACAAGCTTGAATCCAATTTGAATATTAAACTTGTGAATGTACTAATAGTCTCAAAATTCATCACTTAATGCATTTAATGGTCATAATTGTGAAAATAACATGCATAAGAAAACATGAGACAAGAAATCAATCACATAAGAGAAGAGATCATTAATTTGGTAACGAATTCTACCCAGTGTAGGCTACATCTCTAGGCTCCACTCAACTATGTAACTACTTCATTAGCTACTCCTCAATAGATATGTTCTTCTTTGTCAATACAAAATGACTAAACTCTCACTCCAAGTGACAATGTATCTCCTTCAAAGAGACGTTCTCCAAAGAACTCTCACTTCTAGTGGCATTGTATTATTCAAAGAGATGTTCTACAAAGGACTCTCATTTCTAGTGGCAATGTCTCTCCTTGAAAGAGACTTTCTCTAAAAAATATCACTTCAAGTGGAAATGTGACCTTTTCAATGTTGCATCATCTTGGTTTGTGTGCACAGGCTCAAACAAAGAGTTATTTGCAATGATCGAGATCTTGCTGCCTTGTTGTAGCATGAAAATACCATACAAAATCTGCAAGTACATATTATACCTCTTACAAATCTCAGAAAGGGAAAATAAACAATAAAATGGGATTTATGTTGGTTCATGATCCAAAATGATCAATCAGATACCCAAAACTTAGCCAACACAACACCAACAAGTCCATATCATCATTCTGCAACTTTTGAATAAACACGACTAGCTTCTAAAAAGTGTATCTTTGTCTAGAAATTCATGCCAAGCATTAATGAGACATATGGTATTTTAACCATGAGCCCACAGATTCGCTACTCAAAACTCAACAAACACAACACCAAAAAAATTATCTAGTCATTCTACAACTTTTTATTGTAAACACGACCAACCTCTGAAATGTGCATCTATGTCTTGAAATTTATTACAAACATTAATGATACATATGGGATTTTAACCATGAGCCCTTACATTTGATGCTCAAAACTTAGAAAACATAACACCAATAGGTATGTCTCATCATTCTTCAAATTTTTACTATGAACATGACCATCTTTTAAAAATTGCATCTTTGTCTCAAAATTTGTGTCAACCATTGATGACACGTTTGGGCTTTAACCATATGCCCACTGATCCTATGCTCAAATCCAAATTCTATTTGTACCAGTTGAATCATCTTAAAAAATGATCAAGAGTGACTATAAACACAATAGAATTCTATCACTATCACTTCTAAATCTCTCTTGTCTCAATTGACTCATACATTGTGCTACATAGACGTACCTCTGCAATTATTACATACCACCTTAGAGTTCGTGCCCGTGACTGGGCGCAGGTACCATCTCCCCCTTGGAGATAAATAAATATGGATTAAATAACAATTTCGTGGCAAACTTATCAAATTTTCCCATTTGGTGGAGTAATTATAAGATGGTCCATAGGGGAGAGGTCTTGGGGTCAAACCCTTGGGCCTTCCCCTTTAGTAATATGTTTTAACAATCATTTTAAATATAGAATTCCTAGCAACATTTACAAAAAAATTCATTGGCTTGTCCCCACATTGACTAGAGTTTGATTCTCACATTGGTCAATTAAGAATGGATTTTGAACTTTCTTTGGCCATAATCAAGGTGTGATGTGACACCCTCCAACTAGACCACGTGGAAAGATTCCATTGGTCCATATATAGCCCATTCATTTTTTCGCTTGCCATGTCACATGCCTAGTCTAATGTCACCTCAACATACGACCTTTTCCACATCAACACCAACTCAATGCCATGTATCAGCTCATTATGCTATGTTTCGACTTGAAATGTGGCCACGTCAATTGTATGTTCACCACGTCATCATGTCACATCATTTTTATGCTTCCTACGCCAGCTATATAGACACCACACAATCATGCCATGTTATTTGTGCAGATGTTGCATCATCGTGTCAGTTCAGTTGTACATAAGCCACATCATTAGTACGTCATGTACATAACTACCACATGTAACATCCTAGTGATGCCATGTGTCAACCCTGTCAACATTTTTGCATGCTTCATGTGAAATTTAGACTGCCATAACTTTTGCATACAAGCTTCATTCGACATTATTCAAGTCGCGTTGGAATCGTCTCATTGATCTATTCAACATGGAGATGTTTACATCAAATTTTGGATTTTTTAGATCTTTTACATACTCCTAGATAATTCCTCCCAACTAAAGTACTTATTGACCCCAAATGTTTACATACAAATATTATACATGTTTTCTTTGATTTACAACAGAACCTATACCCTTTTCTACACAACAAAAGGCCTAAAATATCACTATTTTTCATTCTTAAGAGATGTTATACAATTCATCATTTTTACAACAACAACAAAAATCCCATCTATGGGGTCTTCAAAAGAAACATGTGATTTACAATGGTGGCCACACTAAACTACTTAAAAAGGCTACCCATCTCTTACCCAACCAAGTTAATGGGATTTCTTCCTGTAGTTGCCTTTTTTCCTAAGAAGCTTCATGGAGGGTTATAATGTGCTCTACTTCATCATCTATTGGTTCCTGCACAAAGGTTTCTTTCTTCACAGGTGCATCCAGATTCTTCTAGTCCTTATTTGGGCATAGATTTGGATGGAGCTTCCAACAAGTAGCTCTCTGGTTCCCACTCTTGTTGCAATAGGTGCATTAGTTTTTCAACATCCAGACTTTCTTTCCCTTATTTCTTCCCTGATTTGGATAGAGGTATTTATGTCATGTCTCCTTCCTAGTCAAAATAATTTTCCTATACAAATCCATTATTTTCCAACACTTGGCAGTAACATGGTTTTTAAAACCACAAAATTTGCAGTTTTCTATGGCATAAACTTTTCTTTACATTGCCAATTTTATTATAATAAAAATTGATGTTGGAATAGTGGTTGTATTTGGTGCAGATCTAATGAGGGGACCTTGACTTAGCTCATCCTCTAAAATTCTCACCTCCATTTGGAGATGACTTGCAATCACAATTGTGGAGATGGTGTAATGTGCTCACAACCTACATCGATTTAGACTCGTTACTTGAAGACTCTCTTTCTTATGTGGCTTTGGAGTTTCTTTCATTGGTGGTCTTGAATAATTCTCCATCTTCCTCTTTCACTTAGCCTGGTCCTACATATTGATTTAGTTCTAATACTTGGATGGGATTCATAATGGCTTTCCCATTTACTCCAAGGCCTTTTCCTTCATATCCCATTTTCTTCATTAGCTTCAAGAATATTTCTGTAGTATGCTTTTCAAAAGCACCAAAACCATTATCATAATGGGAAGAACATGAAACTAAAGAATTACTAACATTTTTTACCTCAGTTTTCGATTATGTATCAGGTGAGGATGGTTGCGCTAAGACTTCATTACATTGCAACTTTACCAAGGCCTCGTATATGGCTTGTAACTGAATTTTCAATCTATGATTATCCTCTTTTGCTTCTTATAGCAATATTCTCATCTTTGCATTCTCTAATTGAATACTCTAGTTGACTTCCTAAAGTTATTTTAACCATGCATCCTTCAATGTTTTTCTCGTCTTTGATTCAACACCTACAATCCATATTAGACCTGCTCTGATGCCAAAGTTGATATGGGTCCGAGAGGCAATAGATCCCAAACTTGATCTGGTTTAAAGCCCCTTGAACATGACCATGATTCTTAATAGTGATCTTATGACTTGATTGCATTAGAAGAATTCAATCCAATTTGAATATTAAACTTGAAAATGTGTTGATAGTCTCCAAATCCATTACTTAATGCACTTAATTATCATAATTGTGAAATTAACATGCATAAGAAAACATGAGACAAGAAACCAATCACATAAGAGAAGGGATCACCGAGTTGGTAATCGAGTTCACCCAGTGTGGGCTATGTCTCTAGGCTTCGCTCAACTGTGTAGCCACTTCATTATTTTTTCCTCAATAGAGATGCTCTTCTTTGTCAATACAAAAGGATTGAACTCTCACTTCAACTGGAAATGTTTGTTCTTCTAACATATTTTCTCCAAATAACTCTTGCTTCTAGTCGCAATGTCTCTCCTGCAAAAAAATGTTCTCCAAAAAATCTCACTTCAATTGGCAATGTGCCATTTTCAGTGTTGCACCATCTCGATTTTTGTGCACAATATCAAACAAAGAGTTATCTACAATGATTTATATCTTGCTTCCTTTATAAAACATGAAAATACCATACAGAATATTCAAATACATATTCTCCATCTTAAAAATCTTAAAAAGGGAAAATCAATAATAAATGAGAGTTACATTGATTCTCGAGCCAAAATGCTCGACCAAATACCCAAAACTGAGAAAAAACCGAAAGGTTTATCTCACCATTTTGCAACTTTTGACTTTAAACACCACCAGTGTCTAAAAGTGCATCTTTGTATCAAAATTTTTGTCAGGATTTAATGACACATATGGGATTTTAACCATGAGCCCTCAGTTTCATTGCTCAAAACTTATTAAAAACAACACCATCAGGTTCATCTTGTCATTCTACAACTTTTGACTGTAAAAATGTTCAACTTATAAAAAGGGCATCTATGACTCGAAATTTGTGTCAAGCATTAATCACACATGTGGGATTTAACCATGAGCCCTCGTATCCGATGTTGAGATCCTAATTATGTCTACACTAGTGGAATCGTCTCGAAAAATTACGAAGAATGACTATAAACACCATAGGATTCTATCACCATCACCTTTGGACCTCTCTAGGATCCTGTGCCTCATAGACTATGCCACACAAACATACCTTTGTAGTTATTATGTCAGAGTTCATTCCCATGACTAGGCACATGTCTCGTCTCCCCCTCGGCGATAAATAACCATGGCTTAAATAACAATTTCATGTTGTTATTATCAAATTCTCCCATTGAGCGAACATAAAAGTAGTAATAAGGTGGTTTGTTGGGGAGAGGTCTCAGGGTCAAACCCATGTGCCTCCCCATTTAATAGTATATTTTAACAATCATTTCAAATATATAATTCCTATAATCCTTTACAATAAAATTCATTTTCCTAATAACCAAGCCGTTGGCTAGTCCCAACATTGGCCAGAGTTCATTTCTCATGATGGCTAGTTAGGAGCGGATTTTGAAATTTTTTTATCCATTCTCGAGGTGACACATGGAATCCTCCAACTAGGCCACATAGCAACCTTCCACATGTCCATTTTTAACCCAGTCAGCTTGCCACTTGCTATGTAACTTGCCCAGTTTGATGCCACCTCGATGTATGACCTCTACCACATCAGCACCAACTCAATGCCATCTCTCAGCTCATTGTGCCATGTGTTGACCTGCAATGATGCCACATCATCACGACGTGTCAATTGTATTTCTTCCACATTATCATGCCACAAAAGTTGTATGGCCGCCATGTTAGTTGTACGAATTCTATGACATCATTCCAAGTTAGTTGTACAAATGTTGTATCATCATGCAACATCATTTTTATGGACACGATGTCATCATTACAGCCTATACGGAATTTCCACATGTCACATTTTGATGTTGCAACATGGAAGCCTTGTCAATCTTTTTTTCTAGATTCATGCCTCATGATTTTTTCATACGAGCTCTATTAGACACGATTCAAGTTGCATTGGAATTGTCTCATCGATTTCTTCGACATGGCATTGTTCCCATCAAATTTTTAGCAATTTTATTTTGAGGCCTTATGGAACCTCACGGATCACATAGGTATGCATTGCATAATGGTCAATTATCAAAATTGAATCTCATTTAATAATACTATGTGTGTGTGTGTATGTGTGTAATATGTTCATAGAAGAAAGTACATAAAAATTCCACAAGAGGTGATCACCAAAATTATCACAAAATTGTTATAAAAAACCACATAGTAGTCCAAAATGTTATCAACAACTTGATGAATCAAAACCTGCTTTCCCTTATCTACACCGATGTAGCTGTATAAGTAAAACTAGAATTGGGACACTTTGGATTAGGGGTAGACTTCTCACAATCACGACAAACAAAATTTCAAGTAGTGGCTCAAAATCATCAAATTTGGAGGGAAAATGAACAAAAATAGAAATCTTTGTGGAAAGAGCATCAATAGGAATTACGTGAGTATTTTTAGTAACAAACACCATATTTTTAAAACCAGAATCAGGACTAAATTCCTAAGACAAAGAGGATTGTGAATGAGTTGTGGAATAATGGGAAAGAGAAAATATATGGAAATCAAGACCGGTGAGGACTTGTCCCCAATCTCTTTAATCTACATGAGAAGGGTTTGGTGGTTGGTTCCAGTCATGTTTATGAACATTATCCCAAGAATTACCAACAAGGATTTGAATAGTAATTTCATGGATATTTGGATGAGACCTCAGAGGGGAAGAGGTACTTTGCTGGCAGACAAGATGTTGACAAGTGACATTCGATGAGCCTAAAAACAAGTGTCCAAATGTATCCAATTGGTTAAATTCTTCAGATTCAAAATTAAAATGCACATATAAATGTATCTTCTTATTTTTCTCAGTATCCCAAATACCAGGTGGTCTATTTTCTCAGCCACAACCCATCCTTCCTGACCTATGTGAACTAGAACTCATGTTTGCAAGTGAATCACAATATTAACAACAACAACTAGAAAAACAAAGTTTATAAAACAAATACCAACACATTTTCCTTTAGAATTAATACAATAAGATTCAATTCAAGACAAGGGTCAATGAGCTCTAATGCAGAGGGAATATGAGTGTTTGTGGGGGTAAGAGGAGGAGTGTGATGAATATTAAAAGTCAAATCGAACAGGGGTGATGAAACCCCTATAAATTTATAAAAATATTCCCTTTTATACCATGGTAAAATGCCATTTAGACTGATTCTTCTTTTTATTCTACTCTTTATTCTAGTTTTACTTTTTCTTTTCACAAGTTCGACCTCTTGTTATATCCTGTTATATATGAAAATTTCGATAGAGACTATAAATAATTTTAAAAATATAGCTATTATATCTCAATACAATAATAAATGGAATCATGAATGCATCTTCAAAGTTAGGGGTTTTATAATAAAATGAAGGTTTTAATTCCGAATCAAAACAATGAGAAAAAAGAGAGGAGGACCATGTAAACAGATGGATATATTGCGAGACAGAGGGTTCAAAAAGAATTGAGTTGATATGTATGAGGGATTTTATAATTTGACATGGGATAGAATTAATTTTTCAAATTTCTCTCCATAGTACTCATAAACAGAGATTTTTTTTGCAAAACCCTAGTTTGAAAGAAAACTTTGAGCCACATAAGGCTCAACAACCAATTTTATTAAAATTGTTGATAATTTATACTTGCAATTGAAAGATTATACAGAGCAAATATTATTTCCATGACAAGAAATGATTGAATACACAACAATGATGGTTAGTATAAAAAAAGGTAGGGAAAAATTAAATGCAACAAAGAGCCATTAACTAATGCCAAAAATACAATTCATTGTGCAATCAACCATAAAATATAAACTTAACTAATAAACCCTTGAACTAGTCGACACACGACTTGCAAGAATATACAGTAGTTGTCCTATGGACCACTTTATGATTTTTTTTAAAACTTAAATCATTCCATAGTAACTAGCAGAGTAATAATGTGAATAACATCAGATAAAACTTCCCAAACAAACATGGGTTCCCAATTTTGGAATGTATGATTGCCATGCAAGAAACCATTAATATGGAGTTTCATCAATCCCACAACAAAAACAATTACCAACTCTTAATCATTTTTATGGATTGGAGCATTCAATAGCTGGGAGAAAATTCCCCATTCCAAAGCCCAACATTTAAAACTTAGAGTAGTGCCAAGCCACCTCATGCTTAGTGGGTTCAGAAATGGTATTTGAACTACTACAGAATTGAGTTAAAACCAAAAAAAATCAACAATCCAAATGACACAACACGCTTGCATTCAGTGTGTGGATTAAATACAAAGGCGAGGATACAAATTTCAATGAAACTCTTACCATATATCTGTAGTAATGCATCATCAAATATAACAACAAATCCAAAACCATTATAACACTCATGTACCATATTCAAAGCCGCAAAGGGAACCGTAGCTCAACCATGAATTAAAAAGTGAAACATACCATATGCAAAATGCAATTTTGAACCCCATCTATATATCATATAACACTTGGGCCCATAAAGTGTCAGTTATTTCCACAAAAAATAAGCCATTGCAACAATAGATACCATGTATGCCATTGTAATAACATTTCCATTATAAAAACAATATCCAATTATTTGCAATCTCAGAGTATGGAAAAAACTTATAACTCTCCTTTTATTCTTTTTTGAGGAAAATCTATCCTTGAGTTATTTGCATTCATGCATTTGGCTTGCATAACATTCACATCTATAAGTTGAAAAACATAATGAGTCTATCAAGGCTTAGTCATCATTCAATCAACATCAAACATTTCCATTACATATAGAACATGCACATAATATACACTAATTAAATGTCAGAATTATTATATGGTATCCCCCCCCTTTGATCACAGAATAGATAGAAACAAGCAAAATTTAATGTCACTTTAAGCACAACACAACAATGATGGATGCATAATTTTGTAGCTTAATACAAAATTGAGTTTTTAATGAAACTGGTATGAAAAATTGGCGACTCTACAGGGAAATATAGGTGACTATATTGAACTTAGGATTTTGGTTTTACAGAGTAGAACATAGAATCTACAAACCAACCCAAAATCCCCTCTTACAGAGAGAAGAAATGTTCACTCACCTATTCATTTAAAATCTTCACAAACAAAATTATTTAAGGAAATTTTTTTTCAAAATTAATATAGGAGTAATCAATTTTAGACCTAGAATAAAATTGGTCAATACCATGTCTAAATGTCATCCATATAATGGATACTTAGTTGTAGGATTATTTCAACCCATGTGAAATTTTTCATAGAAGATTCGGTCATCTCCATTTCAAAATCCTTCCAACCCTAAACTCAATAGTAGAGGGAATCCCTGAACTAAAAGAATATCACGAAGGTGTATGCAAGGGTTGTGCATTGGGTAAGAACACCAAGAGAACATTTGTAAGTAGTGTTTCACGGTAAAAATAAATCTTGGATCCTATTCATTCTGATGTATGTGGTCCTATGACTCCTAAATCACTTGGAGATCATATATATTATGTCAAATTTATAGATGATAATTCAAAGAAAACTTGGGTTTACTTAATGAGATATAAGGATGAAGTATTTACCAAATTTCAAGTATTCAAAATTGAAGTAGAGAAACTTACATAAATAATAATTAAGATACTAAGATCCGATAATGGCGGATAATATACATCTAAGTAAATCATCACTTTCTGTAAGGAGTTTGGGATTAAGAGGGTGTTGATAGTCACATATAATCCCGAACGAAATGGATTTGTAGAAAGAAAGAATCAATCCATTGAAGAAAGTGTAAAATCAATGATACATGATCAAGATTTACCGAAATGTCTGTGGGGTGAAGCTAAAAAGACAACTATATACATAAAAAATCGAAGTCCCCATGGGTCTCTAGATAAAAAAAACTCCAAAAGAAGTGTTCACTTGGAAGAAACCAACAGCGGATCATCTTTGAATTTTTGGTTGTCAGGTCTATATACATATACCAAAGGACAAGAGAAATAGGTTGGATCCATTAGGCATGAAGGGAGCATTTTTTGGTTTTAGTAACTCTTCTAAGACTTATAGGATCTACATAAAGGAAGGACACTGGATAGAAGCTAGTCGAGATGTAATATTTTATGAAAGTATTGCATTAAAGAAATCAAAGGATCCCCCTATGGACTCTGATGATGAAGAACTTCTTATATTTAAAGAAGAAGTTACTAGTGAAGAAGAAGAATCAAACCATGATGATGAAGGTCCCTCTGAACCTATAAAAACTACGGTAATCCCTGAAACTAGAAAAATGCCTAATTGTTTAAAGTCTACAGTACTATATGTAGAAGGGCATGGGGAAACTCAATGTACATTCAGGGAAAGAAATAATCCGAAATGGTATTCTGGATATGCAGCCTACATGAAAAAACTAATAGAAGCAGAGCCATCCACTTTTGAGGAAGCTTTCAATCACCAAGAATGGAAGGATTCCATGAATGAAGAAAATTAATATATAATGAAGAATGGAGTTTGGGAGATCGTACCTAGGCCTGAAGACAAATATGTGTTAACTTCCAAGTGTCTCTACAAGATCAAACATGCAGCAGATGGAAGCATTGATAAATATAAGGAAATATTTGTGGCTAGGGGCTTCTCTTAGCAAGAAAGCATCGAATATGAAGATTCATTTGCTCCAACAACAAGGTATACTACTATTTTTTTGTTGGTTTATTATGAAGCATTGATGGGATGGAACATCCACCAAATGGATGTCAAGACTGCATTCCTGAATGGAACCATTAATGAGGAAGTTTATATAGAGAAACCTTTTGGGTTTGAAGTTAAGGAAAGAAAGGCATATGTTTTCATATTAAAGAAGGCATTATATGGCCTCAAGCAAGTTCCAAGGGCATGGTATGATAGGATGGATGCATACCTAGAGATATTAGGCTTCGCAAAGATTTATGTTGATCTGAGCCTTTATATTAAGGTTGTGAAGGGAGAGCCAGTAATCATTATTTTGTATGTAGATGATCTTCTCGACAGGTGTAGAAGGTCGATTTGAAGAATGCAAGAAGCAACTAGCAGCATAATTTGACATGAAGGATCTAGGGCTGATGCATTACTATTTGGGACTGGAATTCTAGCAAGGACCTGATGAGATTTATCTAGGTCAGGAAAAGTATGTGATCAATATGTTGAAGAAGTTTTACATGAAGGATTGCAAACCTATGACAACCTTGATGATCACAAATATGAAAATACTAAGGAGTTCTGAATCGAGCCCTATGGACCCTTCTAAGTATAGAAAATTTATTGGCTCATCGATGTACTTGGTGAATACTTGATCAAACATGTGTTTTGTAGTAAATGTTTTGAGTGAGTTCCAAGTGGAGAGGAAGCATTATCATTGGATAGCAACAAAACATATATTGATATATCTGAAAGGTACCATCCACTACTGCCTGAAATATGATAGGAGGAATGATTTCCACTTGATTGGATATATATATTCTCACTGAGGAGGTAGTGAGAAATATGGAAGAAGTAATACGGGAGGGTGTTTCAATTTAGGATCCTCCATAATCTCATGAATGAGAAAACATAAACATATATTTTCTTTAAGTAGTTCTAAGGCTGAGTATATTGCAGCCTATGAATTAAGCAGAGAAGCGGTTTGGTTAAGGAAGTTGTTATCTAAACTATTCGAAGGACCTATGGAACATACACTGATACATTGTGATAACACCAATTGTATATGGTTTTCTAAAGACCCAATATTTCATGGAAAGACAAATCATATCAACAACAAGTATCACTACATTCAGAAGCTAGTACAAGATTGTGTGGTGTAGCCACAATATATCTCCACCGATGAGCAGGTAGCTGACATATTGACAAAATTTGTTCCTAATAAGAAGCTTGTGTATTTGAGAGACAATCTTGGTTTGATTGATGTATCCTCCTAATTTGAGGGGGAGAGATAGGCACATCATTCTTGTCTTCACTTGGGAAGACACAATGGAGGATTGGGTAAGCATTTGGCATCCGATACTCTTCGAGGATGAGGTAGGGAATCAAAGATAAGAGTAGTCGTGGACTTATATTATTTGAGGACTAGCTATCCAAGATAAGAATAGTCCAAGGAAGGTCATACTTTGTGAATAATTGGGTGGGGTATGTACCTTGAGAGACAATGATGATGGTGTCTATAAATCATTGGTCTTTCTAGCATTGTGCTATGATATTGTGGAGATATAGAGCTTTTAGTCAAGGCCTTGCTATATGACAATGTTGGTTGTTATGATGCTAAACATATGGGTCACCAATACAACTCTTCTTATGATATCTCTTCAAATTGAGAATGTCTAGACACCATTTATGAATACCTCCCTAGTTAAGGGGGAGTGTTGAAAAAAGTGTAACTAGGTTCGATCTTCATAAATATGAAATGTACTTTTGATTCTTGTAAGTTTTAAAATGAAAGAAAAATATTATTTTGGGAGCATGGCTTTCATGCTAAAGGTATTTTGTTTTATAGGTCAAGCACCCATTGAGTGCTTCTAAGGTTTTTCCTAGGTCAATAAGTCAAAATATTCATTGTCGTAAGTTGAATACCCCTTCGGGCGCATTGTAACTTGTAAAGAAAAATATTTTTGTCCTTAAAAATTTCAAAATACCCTACAAGATCAAGTTGGCCTCGAAGCTAGAAATTCTGCCTAATTTGAGGAGCCATGTCCACCATTGAGAAGCCTATATAAAGGATGGAACTCAACCTCCTTAAAACACATTCATATCTCACTCATCCAAGCGAAGGAAGAAGAGGAAGAAGGTAGCAAAGAAGCAAGAGGATGAATAATACTTGGTTTTGGGATATTTCTCTCTCACACGTGTGAATAAAGGCTAGGTTTTTTGCAGTAGATCTAGGGTTTTCCTCTACAATTTTGATCTTGAATAAGAGAATACAAGAAGTTCAAGTGAATGTCAAAAGAAGTCATCCTAAAGCTCCAGAAGTTAGATAAAGAAAAGTGAAGGCCTAAGGAAGCCCTGGGAGGCTAAAATTATCTCACATGTGTGGTAGCAACAATTGCAGGAGGGACAAAAATTTCAGGTCTACAGTGGAGGCCGAAATTCTGTAGCTGGAGTTCGAAGTTGTGTTATTGGAAGAGATTTGACTGGGTTTGACTTGGAAAAGGAAATCACATCATATGGAAAGGCTGGAATTGGTATTGGAGGGTATTTTTCTTGGTCTTAAGATATTGGAATTTGTTAATTGAAGAATATATAAGGAGGAGAAGATATTTGTGGGTTTTCCTCTCAAGTGGAGAGGTTTTGGCCCTGGATTGCAACCTATATTATGTGTTCTTGTTCTTCTTATTTTTGGTTTTTTTTTTATGATACACAAACATAATAATAATAATAGAAGCTAATAAGTAAGAATATGTAAAAATACTTCACAAGCAGTTATCAAAGAAAGATAAATCACTCTAATCATTTCCCTTTAGATTTCTCAATAATATGTGACCACTTTTAATTATTTCAAGCCTTTTGTTGTAAAAATTTTAAATGTGATAACCCCTTAAAGGGTGGCTTCAAATATGAGTGGTATTCGACCTCCTTAAGGCTCACAAATAGGGGGATAAGGTCTCTTAGTCTTGCGACCTACCATTAAATAATGATGTGGCACATTGAGATGTCAAAGCAGAAATCCCTAGACATAAACTAGTGATAAAATCATCTAAATAAAAAGAGAAATTATCGTGTAGACACAATTGTTATTCTTTAAAATAAGATGAGGTATAAGAAGACCATGAATGGCTTTGCGGCTAGCCAAATTTGGGCTTCTAGGCCTTGCAGCTAGTCCTATAAGGAGTCATCAAATTATCAAATCAAAGATGGGTTAGTTACAAGCCTTAGCCAATGAAAAAACCCTTGCAAAGTGCTGGATTTAGTCCTGCAAAATGACAAGGTTTAGTCCTTATACCATATGCAACAATATCAAGCCCTATTAGGCCTACGACTAGGGTAATTAGGAATAAATAAGTGTGTGACTAGGCCTATAATGGTCAATAACCCTAGAAGCTAGCCAAATCAAGCCTTTAAATCATATATGAGCCCAAAAATTTGTTTATATTCCTGCAACAACCAACCCGTCATAAATAATTACAAAATTATATTTACAATTTTTTAGATGTGAAACCCTTGATAAAAATCGAATTTGTAGTGATAACAGAGCTTCAAGGCTAGCAGATGCCTTATACATTTTTCACTGAGTGTATATGGCCTCCAAAATGCAAATAAAACTTTTGTAGAGGCCTAGAAAGGTTCTAAAACCCTTACATCCTTCCTCAACTGCTTGACGACCCTAAAAAAATGCAATGATAACCATAAACCCTAGTTGTCTAAGCTAGGTGAGGGCTAGAGCCTTTAGAAACTTGGTCTCTTCCTCGATCTAGAGATGATCCACCTACAAAATGAATTTAAGGAACAAAAGCCTGGACATCCTCTTCAGATCTACAAGAATTTTAAGATAAAAACCCCAATGGCTATATACAAAATAGAAAATTACGTACAAGGGTTAGAGAGAAATTATTTACAAAAAATAATTTACAAAATTTACAATGATCGTTGCTCTTATAAGTAGATCTATGCACTTAATGCACAAATAACTTAAAATATATGAGATAAATAATTTTATGAGTTAGTTTTTTGGTAATTTAATTGGATATAAATTACTTACATGAATTATCAACTAGGTCTAGTTTACAGATGAAATGTATGTGCGTTGTATGTGCTAGGAGTCCTTATTATTCGAGAAATTCCTAAGTTAAATTGAGATGTCGAGATTCACATGCTAACTATGAAAATAAATATGTTACTCTAAAATAAAAAAGATCACGCTTGCTTAAAAGAATTAATTGCAAACTAAAATCATCATAAAATTATCACACTTTCTCAAAATAAAGATCACACTTTGCATAAATAAATATCACTCTTGCTCAAAGAAAAATCACACTTGCTTCACTTCTGCTTGAAATAAATCAGAATTTCTTGAAATGAAATCATACTTGCTTGAAATGAAATCATACTTGCTTGAAATGAAATCACACTTGATAATGAAACTAAATTTAAATTACTTTTGACAAAAAGAGATTAACTCGAAATTGAAATCCTACAAATACACTGTGCATTTGTATCAACCTATACTATGTCCATGTGCACAAGAGATCTCGCTTCACTTTACATAAAAATGATTAAGAAATATTACTCTAAAAACAATCCTAAGCGTTCACGATAAAATCAAACTTCAACATTTAAACAAACTAATGAAATGCTACAACAAACAGAGAATTGAAATACTATCTATAGTTAATGAAAACCTTACAACTCAAGGGGGACCTCCTGTGAGAAGTAGGTGTCAACATCACGCCTTTAGAAGACCAATTTCGCATTGATAAATCACACAAAAAAGGAATGAGAGGAAAATAGAGTTTTGTATTTGCAAGAAACAAAGTTTTTCAAATAAAATCCAAGTTTGTGGTTGTCATGTCGAGAGGTAGATTTATAATCTCGTGCTCATAACTAATTCAAAGTATTAATACTCTTCCTTACTCGACAATGACTAAAATTAACATAAATTGATAAGATAACATGATTCTCTCATGATTTTCTATCAACGAAGCAAATCATGAGGCTAAATATCTGCATCTACTAATTTCTCACTCGCTTGATTCGCCTTCCATGGTGGTTGACTTTCACTTTGAATGAGCTACTACGATGTTTTCCCTACCGATCTAGGTTATGACAATAGGTAAAAATCATTGTGCCAACTATTTTCCACCTGCCCATATGCCTTGTTCTTTGAATGGAGCTTCAGAACTCTTCAAACCTTCAAATTCACTGAAGAATCAAACATTAGCTGCAGAATCATTGTAATTCAGTAGCTCATGTAAATATTGTATTAAATAATAAAGAATATTGACATTTATGAAACAGAAGATGATTATGTACCTGTTATGCCATAAACCTTGTAAATTGATGCTCCATTAGAGTTATTAGAATCAAAAAGAAGGAGGATAAGGTATAAGAGAGTTGTCAAAAAGAAGCAACAATGGGGTTCAACATTCCCCCACACAGAATACTTTGCATATCCTCAAGAAAAATTTCAAAATTTGTGGACCTTCTCTGTTACTGAGCTTCTTTAGAGGCCTGAGAAAGAACATCCAAGTTATTCCTTCTTGCTTTCTTGGTAGTGAATATCATCCTTGGTTTCTTCATCAATATTCTATGTTGCAATATCATCATATTTATTTTAAGATATATGTTTTTTGCCTTCAATTTCGTGTTCTTCTCATACCAGACTTATCGGAATCTGAATCAGGGGCAAAAATTAGCTCAAAAATGAAATTTCTTAAAATTGCACCAAACCAGAATGACAGTGACCGGCCTGTCACAAGGAATCCAACACAACTCATTTCGTTGAAAACCGAGTTCGAAGGAAGGAGTTATGGTCTGTTGATCACCATTCAGAACAGAGAAAAAAATTGCAGAACACTGAGAGGTTGAGGACATGGCAGCCCAGTCAGCACTCCAGGAATATTCTCAAATTTTCGCCCAATGACACTGTGACAAGTGTCACAACCAAATTTTCCAGTGTTGGTTGTGAAGGAGAAAATTCCCCAATGACTCTCAAACGTAAAATTTGTGTTTTTTGGGTGCAATTACAACTTTTTAATATGGTGGAAAAAATTTGGCCAATAAAGAAGAGACATGTGGCATAGTTAGGGGCTTCCACGTTCCCCCCCCCCCCCCCTCGATGGAAACGTATTGGCGCATACTTATTTTTCCTAAGTCTGAAATTCTAAAGTTTCGTTGGGTAAAAATTTCATATGCCAAGGAGGGGCGAAGGTTGGGGTCAAACCCGTGACCTCCCCCACACTAGCACCAACAACTACCAGCAAGCCACCTTTTTCATTATTAATAGACTATGGCATGCACATTTATTTAATTTTTCAAACTTATGCCGACGGTGGGGGAGGAAGGAGCCAACTCATGGGGCCATCCCCCTCCCCATGTGACCTAGCGCAGAGACCAGGAGCGGAGCCAATGCTAATCGCACTTAACATGCATATTAATTGCCACTAATCACGTATTTAACACATATTTAACCACGAGTTAAGTTGGCAGATTGGCAGAGCGCGCCAAATTCAGCGTAGGTCCACTTTTAGTGGACTTAACTGGCAGACTTCCAGTTTTAGTGGAAGTTTTCTAGGCCTAGAGTAAATGAGGCCTATCTTGAGAAATATTCGACCAAATTGGGCTCTAGAAAAGCCATTCTTAGCATTTTGGCATGCTGGGAATCCATTGGAATAGGTTTCATAGGCAGAGGAGCACTTCGTGATGGTTTTCCCAATTGAAGATAAAATATGCCCAAGGCTACTAGGAGAAGAGGCCATGTTTAGAGGACCTGTAGACCAATTGAAGAACCAGAAGGGGCTACTCAGGGGTTTACGGATGCTCTGAATCCATTGGAAAATTATGTTTTATGTTTAGAGCACATCTTCAAGTTAAAATTGTAAGTTGAACCAAGAGGGTGTATGTATCATTAAGATATTGAGCCAATTCTTGGAGGACTTTGAGATGGAGATGATCTTGCAAGGATCTTCTGACCTCCATATGTTTGCAACAGTAGTATTTGTAGCAATGATGTAGCATTTTTCTCATATTTTCTCTTTATGTCTTGTAGAGAAATAAATTGTTGATTTACTTACAGTTATTGAAATGCAAATTTGATGCTCTTTCATATTTGAGTAAAGGATCTTGGTAAGATGCCCATGTGTTGCTAACAGTGAGTGTATGGTAAAGGGACTTTGCAGGAGTTGTTTCTTTTTAGGAGAAAATTACCATTTCAGTTCAGCACATTGATGTACTCTTCATTTTGAATTTGGAGCATAATAACAATGAATCATGTCTTAGAGATGATTCAAGGAGATGTAGCCCAAGTGGGGCGAACTCCTTCATCAAATGGCTTGTGTTTTGCTGTATGATGTACTTTCCTTTCATGCGCTTAATGGTTTCATGTCTATAACATACTAATGGAATTACATATTGAAAGACACCAAAAAATAAATCCTTGTGATAATTTGAAAGCCCAGTGAAATTCCTATGCACATAAGAAACACAATTTTAATACTGATGAGGGAGCTTGCATAGCATTAACAAGTTTTCCCTCATTCAGATCAAGTTGGTATCAGAGCTTCAAGTTCAGTGTTGCTTTTGTTTCTTTGTGCAAAGATGGTTGTCTATTTTTAAGGTGAAAATTCTTACCAGGTTGAAGCTCTGGCGAGGAGAAGGAAAACTTGTTGGTATAGCTTCCCAAGTATGAATAAGGAGAAGGAAGCCAGGGTTTCCAGAAGCCCCACCTCAAGTTTCACCTTCAGACAGTATTGAGGCTTTGAAGAGAATATCTCAAGGAGAATATCCTACAAGTCTCACAAGGGAAGAAGGTAAAAATAATGGTGTTTCACCACCATCTTCACCACAAACTTCTTTGTTTTATACAAATTTGATGCAATTTGTTGATGTAGAAAAACCTTCCAAGATAGAAGATGGAAATATTTGTGCTTTTTGTCCATATGATGTGGGAGAGGTTCAATCGACACCTTATGTTGAGGAGCGGAAAGAAGAAGACAAAAGAGTCCAAGAGAACACTTTGAGAATCTAGAAGGAGTATGAAACCATATTTGTGCCTCAATCAAGAGATGAGACAAATGGTGAGCATGCATATGCTTCTTATTTATATGCACATATTGATGAAATTTTTTTTGCAACTTTTGAAAGACACAACAAAGGTATTGGGTCCAAGATCTTGGAAAATATGGGATACCAAGAAGGCTTAGGTCTTGGAGTAAATCAACAAGGCATAAAGAACCCAATAGAGGCGAAAGAAAGGCCTAAGCATGAAGGCTTGGGGTATGTTGCACAAGAAGAATGGTCTTTGATGACAACGATTGGGTATCCTGTACCTACTGTCACAAAAGAGGACATGAAGAAGCAAGATGTTGGACTTTTCATCCAGATCTTGTACCTGTTTGGTTCTCAGGATAGACGCCACTAAAATGGTTTGTTCCTTTACATTGTATGTTGCATGTTTGCACCAAGAAGGTGTTTAAAAGAGGAGTATGTTGAGACTCAATTCATTGCAGAAATTTTTTTTATTTTCGCTCTTTGAGTACATGTACATGAATGTGGTTCTTATACTATGATTGTACTTATGGGAGGGAGTTAAGGAATCGTATACATGCATGAGAGATATGTGTATCAACAGTGGAGTTTTGATGATTTCATTGTGTTTGAACATGAATGAGTGTCGATTTGTGTTGGTCTATTATGGAAATGCATGTCATATCGACTTGGAAGAGTTGATTTTGTCTCCAAATATGGAAAGGAGATGTTGATGAAGTGTTTCATGAGATGTGAAATTCATTTTGTTTACACATTCTTATGCTTGACTTGAGAGTCATTTGATTGAAGAGGCATGTTTGGTTGATGAAGTTTTGACACCGAGATGTGAGAGTACATGGCGATGTTCACATGATGTTCATATCAACTTGGAAGAGTTGATTTTGTCTCCAAATATGGAAAGGAGATGTTGATGAAGTGTTTCATGAGATGTGAAATTCATTTTGTTTACACATGCTTATGCTTGACTTGAGAGTCATTTGATTGAAGACGCATGTTTTGTCGACTAGTGTTTGGTTGATGAAGTTTTGACACCGAGATGTTAGAGTACATGGCAATGTTCACATGATGTGAAAATAGTTGCTTTGAAGGAGCAAGAGGATATGTCATCAAGTTATGTTTCTTACATGATGTGTTTTTCAGATTGATGGTTGTTTTTTGTGACAAGATGTCCAAGAAAAATTTAGCGAGAAAATTTTTACAGTCATTGTAGATCGTTTATGTGTTTACATCAAGAAGAGAAGGATATGGCGAATGCATCCTCCATATGTGGAATTTGGAACTATGGAGGTAAAATAATGGTCATTTATTTTCTATTTTACTTATGTTTGAATTCACAATTGTAGTTCACTCAGATGGTCTTATTGGAAAATTGGTTTCCAAAAGAGAAACTTGCATCGCATGCATGTTTGTGCAAAGGATGAACCTAATTCTTAGTGGGAAAGCAAGTTAGATTTCCAAGCATAGAAGGATCTCTTTGGTACAACAAAGTGTTACATCAATCAGCAAGTGTTGGATATTTGGGTTAGCAGCAAAAGGAGAATAGTGGTTGAAGAGCCAAGCTATTTGCAAGGCAAGGCAAGGAATTTTAGTGACAAAGTAGTTGTCATGATGATTTATCCAAGTAGAATAAAGATGATAGAACTTTAGAAACAGAATATTATTGAGCTCTTAGAGATAACCAACTTTTGTGGGTCCAAAATAATGTCAGTGGGAAGGTGTGATCAGAATTTGAATCAGGGGTAAAAATTAGCTCAAAATGAAAGTGCTCAAAATTACACCAAAATATAATGAGATCGACCGGCTCGTCGCAAGAATCCAACGCAACTCGTTTCATTGAAAACCAAGTTCAGATGAAGGAGTTATGGTCTGCTAATCGTTGTTTAGAATAGGAAAAACAATTGCAGAACAATGACAGGCTGAAGACATGGCAGCCCAGTCAACACTCCAGGAATATTCTCCAATTTTCGCCCAATGACACTGTGACAAGTGTCACGACCATATTTACCAGTGTTGGTTGTGAAGGAGAAAATTCCCCAATTACTCTCAAAGGTCAAATTTCTATTTTCTGGGTGTAATTGTAATTTTTTAATATGGTGGAAAAAAATTGGCCAATAGGAAGAGACACGTGGCATAGCCAGGGGCTGCCACGTGCCCCCCCATGGCAATGTATTAGCGCATATATTATTTTTAGCCTAAGTCCAAGGTTGAAATTGAAATGTATTGGCGCATATTTATTTAGCCTAAGTCAAAAATTATAAAGTTTCGTTGGGTAAAAATTTTATATGCCAAGGAAGGGCAGAGGTCGAGGTTGAACTTACAACCTTCCCCACACTAGCGCCAAAAACTACCACCAAGGCACCGTGTTCAGTCTTAATAGATTATGGCGGACACATTTATTTAAGTTTTCATACTTATGCTGATGGCGGGGGAGGAGGGAGCCAGCCTGTAGGGCCAACCCCCTCCCCATGTGACCTAGCGCAGAGACCAGGAGCGGAGCAACCACTAATCACACTTAATATGCAGATTAATTGCCGCTAATCATGCAGTTAACACATAATTAACCACGAGTAAGTTGGTGGATTTTTTGCGGAGTGCACAAAATTCGGCGGAGCTCCACTTTTAGTGGAATTACTGGCAGTCTTCCAGTTTTAGTGGAAGTTTTCTAGGCCTGGAGTAAATGAGGCCTATCTTGAGCAATATTCAACCAAATTGGGCTTATGAAAAGTCATTCTTAGAATTTTGGCATGCTGGGAATCCATTAGAATAATTTTCAGAGGTAGAGGAGCACTTCTTGATGGTGTTTTTCCCACTTGAAGATAAAATATGCCCAAGGCCACCAAGAGAGGAGACCATGTCTAGAGGACTTGTAGACCAATTGAAGAACTAGAAGAGGCTACTCAGGGGTTTATGGATGCTCTGAATCCATTGGTAATTTTTATTTTTATTTTCTGTTAGAGCACATCTTCAAGTTAAAATTGCAGGTTGAACCAGGAGGGTGTATGGATCATTCAGATATTGAGCCAGCTCTTGGAGGACTTTGAGATGGAGATGATCTTGCAGGGATCTTCTAGCCTCTATATGTTTGCATCAACAACCTTTACAGTAGTGCTATAGCATTTTTCTCATCTTTTCTCTTTATGTGTTTTAGAGAAAATTACTATTGATGTACTTACAGTTTTTGAAGTACAAATTTGGTGCTCTTTCATATTTGAGTAAGGGATCTTGGTAAGATGCCCATATGTTGCTAACAATAAATTTATGGTAAAGGGACTTTGTAGGAGTTGTTTCTTTTTAGGATAAACTTACCATTTCGGTTCAGCACGTTGATGTACTCTTCATTTTGAATTTGGAGCATAATAACAATGAATCATGCCTTAGAGTTGATTCAAGGAGATGTAGCCCAGGCAGGGCGAACTCCTTCATCAAATGGCTTGTGTTTAGTTGTATGATGTATTTTCCTTTCATGTGCTTAATGATTTCATGTCTATAACCTACTCATGGAATTACATATTCAAAGACACCAAAAAATAAATCATTGTGATAATATGAAAGCTCAGTGAAATTCCTATGCACATAAGAAACACATTTTTAATACTGATGAGGGAGCTTGCATAGCATTAACAAGTTTTCCCTTATTCAGATCACAGGCACCAAGATGCAAAATTATGTTGTCATCTTTAGTTTTCTGGATTTCATTTTGCACTTTCAGTGTTTCATGGTCTTGCTTTAAATGTCTATTTAGTACCTCTAACTCATAAATTTCTTCTTTAAGGGTGTTTACAATATGGGGTATTTATGGAGGATCAAAATGAGTAATTTCCTCTTGGTTTGAGGATGATTTCATTGTTTTCCCTATAACTCTTTGCTCCAAAGACTCTATATATTCATGTATCTCTTATTGAACATGGCATATTTCAATATTTCTCATAGTTGGACTGGAAACTGGTGATATAACTCTAGATGATGGAACTCTCGGTGATGGAACTCATATTTCCACATCTTCTTCTAAGTTGATGAATCCTGGGGACTGCTGAGAGTGTCCGTGCATTGGTTTGTTGAGCCTTGAACTTCTTCTAACAATATGATGGTTTTTCAATAGTAAGGGATTGTTTCTTAATTTCCTATTGCTCTATTTTATTTTTGGATGAACTTTATCCTTTATTGTTGGCTTTATTTCTTCTAAAATTTCTATGTTTAAGATTCTCCAATACACTTGCAAGAGGAATTTTGAAAACAAAAGTATAAGGCTAAGTTGGAGAGGAAGAAGAATCTTCCTTGACCAAATTCAAATTGAGATTATCTTGCAGATTTCTTACGAATTCTTCCTTCATTAATGGTTTATGATATATTTGTAATATATAACCATTTACAAGGAAAGTTACTTTTTCTTCTTCAATGGTTTTGATTCTGACTGCTCCATTATCAAAGACAGTTTCAATATCATAAGGACCAAGCCAATGGGTTTGAAATTTTCCTGGAAAATCTTTAAACTTTGAATTAAAAATCAATGCTCAATCACCAAGCTGGAATTTTCTTTCTTTGATAAACTTAGCATGCCACCTTGATCTTTGTTGTTGAACTATATTGGCTCTATGAATAGCATCTTGTCGTATCTCATCAAGTTCATTCAATTGCTCCACTCTTTGTCATTGTGCTTCTGATAGATTAAGACCTAATTTGACTATTTTTTTAAAGGTCTTTGTCTTGAACTCAATAGGAAACATGACTTTTTTTCCATAAACAAGTTCATAAATAGTGTGTCCAGTTGTATTTCTCCATGTGGTACAATATTCCCATAAAGCTTCTAGAATATTTTCTACCCAATCTCTTCTATGAAGATGCACAGTCTTGGTAAGAATTGCTTCAATTAATTTATTGGTAGATTCAACTTGTCCATCTTCTTGTGTATGATATGGAGTGGATTTTCGATGTTTGATTTTGTATTCCTCCATTACCTTATGTACAACTTGGATGTAAATTGAGTAACTTGATCTGTCACAATTTCCCTTGGGACACCAAAACGAATGAAAATATCCTAAAAAATAAATGAAACTACAACATTTTCAGTAGCAAAAGGAAGTGCTTTAGCTTCTACCCATTTTGTGACATAATCTGTACGTACAAGAATGTACCTTTTTTTTGTCTTGACGGTGGATTGATTGTACCAAAAAAATCTAGTGCCCATTTTTCAAAAGGTTCAATAACAACATGAGGTTGTAGAGGAATTTCATCCGAAGGAACATGATTTCACATTCTTTGACAACTATCACATCCCTTAACATACTTCTTGGCATCCTTAAAAAGAGAAAGCCAATAATATCCTAAGAGAATAACTTTATAAGCAGTTCTTTTATCATCAAAATTTCCTCCACATGTCTCATCATGACAAGATTTTAGTAACTATGGTACTTCATCTTCTCTAACACATCTTTGAATAATTAAATCTAGTCCTGTCTTATAAAATTCTGCATTTATCCACGAATAAGATGCACTGGTTTGAATAACATTCCTTTTCTCTCGAGGGGAGAAATATGATGGTAACTTCCTTGCGGCCTAATAATTAGAAATATCTGCAAACCAAGGAGAATTAATATATACTACAAAAATATATTCATCATGAAAATTATCATCAATAGGAATATCGTTATTATCATTTTGGATTCTAGATAGAAAATCAACAACTGTGTTTTGCTTTCTAGGTCTATCTAAATAGTAATATTGAATTCTTGTAATAACAACAACGATCTTATAATTTTTTCAATAGTAATTGAATTATTCATTAAATATCTAGTTGAAGAATGATCTGTGTGAATGAAGGTTTCATAATCAATGATATAATGTCTGAATTTATTGATGGCATGTACAACAACTAAAAACTCCTTTTTTGTTATAGTGTAATTCAACTCTGCAGGGGTCAAATTTTTACTTGTATAGTAGATGGCATAAGGAGTCAAATATTTTTGTCCTAATACAACTCTTAAAGTTGTATCTAAGGCATCAATTGAAATATGAAAATGTAGTTTCCAATTTTCCCCTCTTAAAATGGGTGCATGGGAAATCTTTTCCTTCAATGTTTTAAAGGCTTTTTGGAAGTTAGAATTCCAAATGAATTCACAATATTTTGTAAGCAATTTGAAAATCGGAGAGGAAATCTTGGTAAATTTTTCTATAAATCTTCTATAATAGTCGGTAAAACCAAAAAAACTTCTAACATCCCTTTGACAAATAGGAATTGATAATTTAGATATGACTTCTACCTTAGATGCATCCACTTTAATTCCATTTCCTGAAATATGGTGGCCTAGAAAAATTCCCTCAGTAAACATCATTAAAAAAAATCATGGCTTAACGAGAGATTTGCTTCTTTACATCTAATGAGAACTTTTTCCAAAATTTTAAGAGCTTCTTCAAAATATTTTCCATATACAGTGAAATCATCCATGTAAACTTCTAGACAATCATGAATTAGATTAAGAAAAATGCCTAGAACCTCCCTTTGGAATGTTGTTGGTACATTACATAACCCAAAAGGAAGTAATCAGTAAGCATAAGTTCCCCATGGACAGATGGTTTTTTTATCTTGATCTTCTGGATCCACTTGGATTTGGTTATATCCACTAAAATTATCCAAGAATGGAAAATACTTTTTCTGTGCCATTGTATCAAGGACTTGATCTATAAAAGGAAGTGGAAAATGATGTTTTAAAGTGGAATTATTCAATTACATATAATCAATGCATACTCTCCATTTTCCATTCTTTTTCAGAACAATTACCAATGGTGAGGCCCACTGACTATCTGATATTGGATAAATGAAATTCACTTTTAACAATTTTTGTAGTTCCTCCTTAACAATTTCCACCAAATTTGGATTCATCCTCCTCTAGGATATTATATTGGTTTGGCATTTTCTTCAATATATATATGATGCATACAAGTGTTTGGGTCAATTCCTTTCATATCAGTGCATTCCCATCCATAAGCAGAGGAATGTTCCTATAGCATCTTCACTAGTTCCTTCTTTTGAGATTCTTCCAGATTATTATTGATATTCAAAGTTTTCCCTGGAATTTTTTCTATTAAAGAAATGCCAAATTTCTCCATAATGTAAAGCCATTTTTCGTAATGATAAATATTCAATATTACATTGTTCTTGAAACTTAGATTTTGTTCACAATGTGAGGAAGATTCATTATTTTCCATTAAATTCAAAATATGATCTTCTTCATCTATTTGTAAAGTAGCAAAAATTGGTCGTATGTCAAAGTTTTCATTATCATCATCTATCCATTCTTCACTTTCTACTTCTATTGTTGTTTTTTTGGAGGATATAATGTGAATTTATTTGTTAAACTTCCATTAGAGATAAATATATCACCATATCTGAAAATTATAAAAGCATAAATTGTAGCTAACCATGGTATACCTAGAATCAATGGATTCGCTCCTAAATTGTTTTTGGGTCTTAAGATCATGAATTCAACAGGATATTCCCTAGAATATAAGGATATAAACACATCTTCTAACACACCACCAGGTTTGATCATAGATATGTCTGATAGTTGCAACAATGTAGGTGTATATTGAAGATTAGGGAGTTTCAATTGATCCATAGTTTGTTTGCTCGTGATATTGATAGTTTCCCCTAAATAAATCAACGTGTTCAGAATTTCAACACCATTAATGTGTTTTTTCACAATGGGAATACCTAGATCCAAATATTTCTTAATTTTTGTATTTCCTACCATGATATCTGCAATTTTTCCAACTAATTGGATTCTTTTAACTTATTTTATTTTTCTTCCTGGTTTCTTAATACTTAACTCCCTACTTGTCTTTGCAAATATTGGTATTTATTTGATAGCTTGAAACAAAGGAACTTTTATAAAAGCATTCTTCAGATCATCTATCATGTCATAATATTGCAATACAATATGTTTTTCTATCCCTTTATCAATTTTCAATCTTTCAGGAAAGGTGGATTTTGAACAAAAACTGAAGGTTTTTCTATAATGGGAGTTGAGTTTATTGGATATTCATCAGAATGTACAAGGTTTGTTTGTTTTTGAAGATCTTCCTCTTGATTAAGATATGTCTCTTTCTCAGAGATTTCATCCTTCTCATATTCCTGAATAACAACAGATGGTGACTTCTTTTCCAACACTCTACCATATCTAAGTTGAACATTGTTTAGATCTAATGGAGTTATCATGTAAGTTTTTAAATTCTGCCCTTATAAGTTGTAAACAGGTTGTGAGTTTCTATTATTTAGATTTGGAAGTGGTTGAGCAGGTAGTTGGTTTGGATTTTGTGGAAATGGTAATGAAAGTTGTGGATTTGGATTTTGAGGTTGAGAGGGTTGAACAGGCTGAGGAAAATATTGTGGTGGAAAAATTAGGTAAGGTTGTTGAAATTGAGGATATTGAGGATGCTTATCATAAGGATTTTTCCATCCTTATGCCCATGGTTGAGGCCGAGGCATGGGTGCAATCCAATTACTTTGTGGTGGTTGTGCATATGTTTGAGTGTTGAAACATTGATTCATATTTGATTGTGGATTTTTCCATGGTATCTTAGCAATAAAAGAAAGAGGTTTTGTGTGATTTGGTACTACTTCTTCTTGATAAACAAATTTAAGACTTGGTATTGAAGGAAATTCCTTTGTATCATGATTTTCAACACATATAACACAAGTTTCTACACTTTTTAAGTGAAGAGGGCATTCTCTTACGGCATGCTTCTTTCTACATTTTGGACAAAAGATAGATAATGCAACATTTTCATCCTTTTGCTTATTTTGTATTTTAAGGGTGGCTATTTGCTCACTAAGACTCCCCAAAATATCTATTTTGAAATTGTCAAGAAAGTTTCCTATTTCTGCTCTACTTATTATTCCAGCTGTAGATTTATTAATCATAAACATAACAGGGACTCTTGTATTTTTTTAGTTCTAGCCTTTCCTCTTGAAATATGTGTACAAAGTTCACAAATGTCTCTAAATGATAATTGTGAAACATATCCTTTACCCATTAAATTGAGAATATCTATCCACTCATATCTAATGGATTTAGTTTCATCATCTATATTATGCATTTTATCCCTTTTAAGATTGTAAGAAAATATTTCAACTAAATCCTCAATATTTTCATCCTCTTTTTGCATCATTTTAAAGACTTCATATTTAAGGTTATGAGGCATACAATAATATTTGTATTTTTATAAGAACACATCTTTCATTTCCTCCCATTTTCTTATGGTATGTGTTCCTAGTCCCATAAACCATTTTAATGTTGCATCTTTAAGGGTGGTTGGAAAAATTTTCAAATTTTGAGTACCAATCAAGTAGTTATAGGATCTACACAAAACTTAAAACTCAAAGAGAAATGTTTCAGGATCCTCATTCTTTAATCCATGGAAATTAGGGAGGATAAAGGGTGAGATAATTTTCATTTTGGTTGTGGTATCTTCATCAAAGATAGGAAATCCAAAAGGTTATGGATCTCCTCTACCACATCCTCTTCCTATTCCTCCACCTATTCCACCTTCAATCCTAAGATATTCACCATTCACATTGTGTACTTCTCCTTCCCATTCTCTTTCCATTGTAGATTCCTGAGAGGTGATATAAGGTTCCAAAATTGGATCTTTCAGTTCCTCCTCTGGTTCTTCTCTCAATGGAGAGTTAAAATATGTTTCTTCTTATTCTTCACTAGGGATTTCCAATTCTTGTCCTAGAAATTGTTCTCCAATTGAATATAGAAATATTACTCCTTCTGTTGGGGATGTAGGATCTTCTTCTACTACTACAACTTCAGTAGAGGAATTTAGTGAATCTCTAGGTTGGATTTAAGATCTAAGTACCTCGGGAAGTCTATGTCTGCTGCAATTGATGGAATACGAGTTTCGGTGGATGGTGTGGCACTACGCGGTCTTGGTGTGGTGAGTGGTGATGCTGGAATTAAACTCCTGCCTCTTACAAATCTACCTCTAGAATCTCTTTCCCTGTGCATATCATTTTTAATTTTAATTTTTTTTCTTTTATAAAAAATATAAAGAAAGACTCCTATATACACTTCCCCGATAACGACGCCAAAATGTTTGGTAATTTAATTGGAGTTAAATTACTTACATGAATTATCAACCAGGGCTAGTATACTGATGAAATGTATGTGCACAGTATGTGCTAGGAGTCCTTATTATTCAAAGAATTCCTAAGTTAAATTGAGATGTCAAGATGCACATGTTAACTATGAAAATAAATATGTTACTCTAAAATCAAAATGATCACACTTGCTTAAAAGAATTAATTGAAAACTAAAAGCATCATAAAATTATCACACTTGCTCAAATTAAAGATCAAACTTTATAGAAATAAATATCACTCTTGCTTAAAGAAAAATCACACTTGCTTCACTCTTGCTTGAAATAAATCACACTTGCTTTAAATTAAATCACACTTGATAATGAAACTAAATTTAAATTACTTTTGACAAAAAGAGACTAACTCAAAATTGAATTCCTATAACTACACTGCAAATTTATATCAACCTATACTTTGTCCATGTGCACAAGAAATCTCGCTTCACTTTACAGAAAAATGATTAAGCAATCTTACTCTAAAAAATTTATAATCATTCATGATAAAATCAAACTTGAGCATTTAAACAAACTAATGAAATGCTAAAACAAACAAAGAATTGAAATGATATTTATAATTAATGAAAACCTTACAACTCGAGGGGGACCTCCTGTGAGAAGTAGGTGTCAACACCACGCCTTCATAAGAATAAATTCACATTGATAAATCACACAAAAAAGGAATGACGCGAAAATAGAGTTTTATATTTGCAAGAAACAGAGTTTTTCAAATAAAATCCAAGTCTATGATTGTCATGCCAAGAGGCAGATTTATAATCTCGTGCTCATACTGTTTCAGAGTATTATGACTCTTCCTTACTCAAAAATTACTAAAATTAACATAATATAAGATAACATGATTCTCTCATGATTTTATATCAACAAAGCAAATCATGAGGCTGAATATATACATCTACTAATGTATTGCTTACTTGATTTGCCTTCCATGGTGGTTGAATTTCACTTTGAATGAGATGCTACGATGCTTTCCTTATCAATCCAGGTTATGAAAATAGGTAAAAATCATTCTTCCAACTATTTTCCACTTCCCCATATGCCTTGTTCTTCGGCTAGAGCTTCAGAACTATTCAAACCTTCAACTTCGTTGCAGAATCATACTTTAGCTGCAGAATCACTGTAATTCAGTAGCTCATGTAAATATTGAGTTAAATAATAAATAACATTGACATTTGTGAAACAAAGATGATTATGTACCTACTATTCCATAAACCTTGTAAATTTATGCCCCATTAGGGTGATTAGGATAAAAAATAAGGAGAATAGGGTGTAATAGAGTTGTAAAAAAGAAGCAATTTTGGGGTTCAACATGAGCCATGGCCAAGATCTATGCGAAACAAATAGTTAGATAAGTCTTGAGATTTAACACGATGGGCTCTTAAGATTTTTTGTCTTGGGAGTTGGCTAGTCCAACTGAAGACTTCCCCTCACGCCTAAGATATGAATACCAGAGAGTCTATACATACTTAATATCAAGTTATTAGATCAATAGGGGCTAGATAAACACAATAAACTTCAAGATATAGAGATACCTGCTAGATCGATAAAGTTAGAGTGCTTCTCTAAACCCAGTAACTAATGCAAGATACTTGTGCAAATTGTTAATCCAACCACTTGCTAATGAAATAATAACTTGTGAAATATATTTAGTAGAGAATTTAGAATAAACCTAAACGATCTACATAGATATGTCTAGCGGAAGCAACTAAATAAGAAAAACCATAGGTAAAGGTAATCAATGACATAAAAGAAATAAGTCCCTTGACATGTTCTCGACATAAGCCCAAGGGAGATTTTGGGAGATTTGAAGCCCTCTTAGAGAAGGTTCAAGAGGAAATAAAAAATGATGAAATTATGGTGAAAGGCCTCAAAAAAATAAGAAAACGAAAAATGTTTGCAGGCCTTGATTATCAAATTAGAAGGTGATGGTGACAACTTGATGCCTTCAATGCCCCAAATATGGGGTGCTAGAATTTCTTCCATTCAGATAAATGGACTCAATAAAGTATTGGGTAGTTTCAAAGGAAGGAGGTAATGACCCTGCAACTCCCAGTATATGGTAGACCTATTAATTTCAAGATTGATAGGCCTGGATTGGGATTGGTGGAAGTGGCTTTGTCATAATGTTAATGATGAATTTCTCAATTCTCCAACTATAGATGATGAAATTTTGCAAGCACTAGGAAAATTAATTTTGCGGGTTTGATGTAGGATTTGATGCAAAGCATCTTGTATCACTCTCCATGAGACAACTTTTTGGAAATCTTGCCTTGTAAAAAAAGTTTTTTTGCTATAGGAATAAATTACTCATTGTGCTTGGAAATATGAATGACCTTGCATATGTGAAATATTATTTATGCAACTTGCTAAAAATATTATGTGAAATGATATCCTAAAAGAAGAAGTCATCTTTCTAAAAAAATGGTTTGTTATAATTTCCAATAAGTTGGCCATTGGGACAATAATTCTCCCCTTAAGGAAAATAAGCCTAGGATTTTAGCCTTATTCATTGAATAATTAAAGCCTAAGTGGTGAGATCTCCACTACCATTCACTTAAAGAATGACTAGATGGAGAATCCCATTTTTTAACCCTTCCAAAGTCTACTTTGATGGAGAATCTCATGATGATTCCACTTCTAAGTTCATTGTGTCTAGTAATGATATGCCTTCTCACATACTAAAATGAGGGGTAAACACGCATCCCCCATTTGAATTTTGGATGATTTCTACATGGAAAATTAAAAAGGATTTAGTTAGACTAGCACAAATTGAACAATTATAAGAAGAAACCCTAGTATGGTAGTATGCAAAGAAACAAAATTTGAGAACATAAAAAGAAGAGATGCTTAGGAAATTTCAAACTCAAAAATAGTATGAGAACGGAAATTTCCATTAACATCACCATATAAGGCTCATTCTAGCAACGTTTCTTATGAGTAGATCAGAATGTTAGAGGCATCTACATATATAGTTTTATACTCTTAATAAAATTACAGTTTTTTTTCCTAGGAAAAAAAATAAGTCTTTTTCTAGCCATTGCTCTATAATTAATTTTTTATCAGAGGTTGTCATTGATGTCAACCCAAGCAGCACCAGGGGCTAACCCAATATTGCATGGGAATTTTGACCTACCAAATTAATATATTCTAGGTAAATAATGCTTTTTATGGTTTCTACTTGTCGATATCTTTCCGTTGATATATGGCACGCCATGTAATTCTTCATGGTTTGAGAGATATTCATGTTTGAAGTTTGCACCCCCAGTTAGTGGGCTAAAACCCCATGGGGTTGGGGCATGGGTCATTGAAAAGTCATAATTAATATTTTTTAAGCTCCTAAAATCCCTCCCACGTTCACTTGTTGAAGCCCCTCTCAACTTAAGCATTTATATAAATTGTGATCTTCATTTCCTCCTTAGGCAAGGGATTCGACCATCTGAAACAGGTCATCGTGGAACTTGCGCTCTTTTTTTCTACGAAGGTTCAAAAGCTGAATTTTTTATGAGGTGAAGCCGTAATCCTGAGGAAGCTGCTGTAAAAATTTCAGATCAAGGTGAGAAACATTTTTGGAGATATGATCTGTGGAAGTTAGGGTTTTTGCAGGCTCCTGAATTTCATCTCGAAGAAGTGACCTTGGTAAATTCGTCATAACTTTCTCTCTGAGTATCCGATTGGAATTCCGTAAAAAGTGGAGGATAGTGCATAGTCTGTAATTTTTTCTCTATCAATTTCAGAGCCAAATGAAGAAACAATGACACTTGGCACGCCGTACAAGTGCGCTATGCTGAAACAGTCCATAATTAGGGCATTGTGAGAGATTGGGTATAACTCTCTCTTGAAGAATCCAAATTGGGTCAGAACAATGTCATTGGAAATACAACTCAGAGGACTACTTCAATACTAAAAATTAGATATTGAGGATCTGAAATAGCATATGTACACTAAATTCAATATCGAGCTCCTAGAAGGCAAGAAAAAGCTAGATCATGTGTTGTCAAGGGTTGCAAAGGACCAGAATTTCTATGGCAACAAAGCAAAGCAAGGTGCAGCATAGGGTAGCATGAAAAGATCAGCAACGAAGGTGCATAACAGCAGCAAGAATTTCATCATACGAATTCTTCAAGTGGGCAGCACTGCATACAATCATTGTAAAGGTATTGTTGGAACACCTAATCCTCCATGGGTAGGTGTGGAATGCGAAAAGTCACAATGGAGTCCAAGTGACCTTGGAATGTGAAACCAAGAGTCACACCATTGTACTATAAATGTACATCTTTGTATAATGGAAAATAAGAAAGCCTCACGCTTATCTTTCATTGTGTGTTGTGTCTCTTGTGTGTGTGTTCATCCTCCTCATACACCATGTGTGTGCTTCAACATGGTGTTTAACATGGTATCAAAGCGGGCGATTTCTGGCCCTGCTCCACTTTGAGTGAGCCATTTGTGATTATGGCCTATGCATATCTGCAAAAATTGTTGGTTTTTTTGCAGCACTCAAGTGTTTGTAGCAGTCTTTTTGCCGCTTTCATCAAGCTTTCTGCAGCATTCAGAAATTGGTTGTGAAGGAGAGCAGCATTGTGCGTCTTGCATTCAGAAGAAAGAGCAGCATTCAGAGTTTGTTTTGAAGAAGAGCAGCAGTGGTTTTGAAGAAAGGTAGCACTGCCCATCTGAAGGTTTTCATTCTCATTTTTCCTGCAATTTCTATTAATTTTTGCATTGAAGAGTTGTTGGAAAACACTGTTTAAAGAGGGTTTCTGAAGTAGAAGTTTCTGGCTTTTTAATGGAAAATAATTTTGAGTTTTTCTGCTGCTGAGCTATTAGAAAAATTTCTGGGTTTTACTGCTAAATTTTCTGGAGAATTCTGCATTTTTAAAGTCCATTTTCCTGGAAAAATTTCGAAGTTTTATTGGCAATCTCTGCAAATTTTTCTGCGGTGTATTACTACTTGAAATCCTGCATTTCTGAAGAAATTTCTTGCTGCTGCTTTAAAGTCTGAGTCTCAATTTTGCTCCTTTGCTGCTGAAAAAAAAAATACTTTGCTCTCTATTCTCTGCTGTTTTTATTTTTAAAAAAATCAAAAATTAAAAAAAATTAAAAAAAAAAAAAAAAAAAAATCTCAAGCCATTACAGGCCATTCGACCCCCCTGCATCTGCATTTTTTTTCTTCTTTTAAAACAAACCCTCAACACCGCCCCCCACACCATCATTCCCCTATCCCACCTGCGCCATACCTCCCAACGCATACTACCATCGCTCCAAACAACACTCATCTCTCACGGCACACGCACTCAACCCTCTCTGCAATCGACTCCTACAGAACCTTACGCTCCATTCCAACGCTTACAAGCTTACCCATTTCTCCACGACAAAACCCTTCCTCACAGCTCTGGCCTCTCGGCCCTCCCACTCACCCCGTCCACTTCCCATTCTACCTGCAGAACCCCCTCACACATTTACGCCTCTCTCCAATACGCTTCCCCTTCCTCCGTTCAACCCTTATCACTCCCCTTCCCCATCTCCCAACTCCCTACGACTGCATATTCCTACCCTCCTCCCTCTCAATACGACTCTCCCTTTTAATTAGCTTCATGTGTTAAATTTTTTTTAAAATTCGACCTTTAAATTTATACCCCCTTCCCATTCCATTTTAATATTTCTCTTTTCAAAATTAATATACCTCCACTTCCATTTAATACTTCACCTCCATATAATAATCCCTCCACCCATTTTAAATTCGATTTTTTAATTTATTTCCCCTCCTTTATTAATTAATCCCTTCCCCCATTATATTTCCCCTTCTCTTTTTTAAATATTTAAAATCCCTTTTAATTAATATTTCTCCTTCCCTTTTTAATTATTTAAAATCCATTTTAATTAATATTCCCCTTTCATTTTTTAAATCTTTAAAATCCTTTTTAATTAATCCCATTCCCCCACATTTTTTAATTATTCCCATTTTTTTTAATTAAATAAAAAAAAAAAACAGCAGCAGAGAGAGAGAGGAGAGAGAGAAGATTTGAACAGCAGAAAAAGAGGAATGACATGTGAGCAGAATTGAAGAAATGACATGGACTATACATATAGAAGAAGAAAGTGAAATTTGACATTATGTGATTTCTGGCATAAGGGTGATTTTTCTGAAGAAATTTACATTTGAAGACAAGTCTGCTATCATTCAAAACAGCTCTTTGAAGGAAAATTCAGCTGCATAGTGTTTTCAGCTGCACATATTTTGCAGAGATATTCTATTATATTGACATTGTATTGTGAGTGGAATTTGCATCTTCATAGTTGCAATCAATAAATTTGAGTTGTTGGAAATTGTTGATTGTCCTCCATCATTTGAGGAGCACATTTTGTGTTTTGAGAATTATTTTGAGTCATTTGTATTTCTTGTTGCATCACATTGTAAACGGGTGCATTTTCGGTTGAAGCCGACACCCTTTCATTTTTTAGTCTAAGTTGTTGAAAATGGCTAAAATCAATGAGGCATTAATGTTGTTGAATGACCTCATTCATTCAAATGTTGATGACATGATAAAAATGAGCAAGGATGCTCTTTGTAAAATTCACAGCTGTTTACAAGATGCACATGAGAAGATTGAGTTTTTACAGTTGGAATCTCAGCTCCAACAAGAAGAACTTCAGCAAAAGAGTCACCATTTTGAACCTGTTTCTGTTCAGAACATTGTGAAGGACTCTCATCAGAAGAAAGAAGACAAAGTTCTAGATGATTCACATTCAGCAGATGTACATGCAGATGCAGCAGCTCAACTTGCACTTCTCAAGCCCATCATCAGACCTTGGGAAGAGCTTGTCCACAACAAGCACAGAACTGGTCTTGGATATGACAAGGATGTCTCCTTTCATACTCCAGACTACACAAAGCCCATCATATTTCAGAGTGCCGGATTCCTATATGACAGTTCACCTGCAGCTGTTCCAGATCCTGTTCCACTTCCACAACAGATTGAGAAATGCCAACACTGTGATCGAGTTGGCCACATGAAAGATCATTGTTTTGATCTTCATCCATGCAAGCACTGTGGTCGGCACACCCATTCTTTAGACAGATGCTTCAGACACAAGCCTCCTGCAAGAACCAAGATTCATCTTGGATGGATCGCTTCTTGGCAATGGGCATCAACAGCCAAGAAGATATTTACAACACATGTTAGAACTTGTTCACGGATATTGAGCAAACTTGCAGTTGAGTTTTCGCCATCATCTCACCTTGTCCCTGACAGGGGGGGAAAATGGTGGTCATGTACAAGCTTCGACGACAGATCAAGCGAGCCTGAGCCACAATCTCTCATTCCATGTTCAGAGTTGTAGCTGCTAGCTTCAGTGAGCCCGAGCCACCACATTCCAAACATTCGTATATGTACGTATATTACGATGCCCATGAGCATACCTTCGGTTGTTGGATAACCTAAAACCATCATTTTCGGTTGGTGGATAACCTAAAACCATCATCTTTGGTTGGTGGACAACCTAAAACCACCACAGGTCGTAGACCTCCCTTCTTTTAGGTCGAAAGTCTCCCTTTTTTATGAGGGACAATTCCTCTAGCAGAAGCCTTCAACTTCTTGCCAGTTTTGGAAGAGTTCCGGGAACTGCAACAAGTTTTGCGTTCCAGTGTTTGTGGTCATCCTAAAACCACCTCTTTTTTCCAACATTTCAGAGAGTTGATTCAGCCAAGTGCTGCCATGCATACTTTGCAGATTTGTATTACAACTCTTTTCTTGGACTCACACATACCCCTTCGGATTAAGGGGAGATGTTGGAACACCTAATCCTACATGGGTAGGTGTGGAATGCGAAAAGTCACAATGGAGTCCAAGTGACCTTGGAATGTGAAACCAAGAGTCACACCATTGTACTATAAATGTACATCTTTGTATAATGGAAAATAAGAAAGCCTCACGCTTATCTTTCATTGTGTGTTGTGTCTCTTGTGTGTGTGTTCATCCTCCTCATACACCATGTGTGTGCTTCAACATGGTGTTTAACAGGTATCATTATACTTAGTCATTGTAAATACATTATTGTAAAAATTGTACTAGTGTCTATCTGCCAAGGGTTGAAGAGGCAGTGTTGGGAGGTCTAGGATCATCATTAGGTGGTTGTGTCAAATTTGGGGTTATGGTCTAGTATATCTTCTTCTTCTGCATCATTTTATATCATTGTAAAGTGGACCATTTTCCCTGGTACGGGAATCCATTCTTCTTTTATTCTTCTATAGGGTGGTAGGGTGGTGCTAGGGTGAGTTGTAGCACATTGGGTGTTGGGGCATCCGTTTAGTTGAATATTGAAGAATCTCGGGCGTTGGAGTTTCCATCCAGTGGGAGCTGGAGAAGAATGCTTTTCTAGATTCTAGGAAGTTGGAGCTTTATTTTCAATTGGAGTTGAATATTAAAGAATTATTAGAAAAGCATTAGGTGGTTTTTGTCCCGAAGTGGGTTTCCACCTTAAAAACTATGTGCATTTGTGTTCCTCTTGTTTACTACTATCATTGTACAAACACTGATAATAATTGAAGATTAACTAATGCTTTAATTTAAAAGAATACTGATTCACCCCCACTTCTCAGTATTTCCAACAATTGGTATCAGAGCTTGGTTCCTTCAATAGAAGTTTAACAGCTAGAAGGAGGTCATGGAGCATACCAAGAATGGTGTACTTCTATTCAATGAAAATAATTATGCACTCTGGAAAGGAAGAATGGAGGTCTATCTCTTGGCACAAGGTTACGAAGTATGGGACACTGTTCAAAATGGATTTACATCAACCATGGATGAACAAGGTAAGAAGAATTTGGTAAATGATGCAAAAGCAAAGAATATTATTATCAGTGGACTTATTGAATCTGCTTATCATAAGGTGTTAGGTTGTAAAACTACCAAAAATGTATGGGACAAGCTTGAGAATATATATGCAGGTGACTCAAATGTCAAAGAAGCAAAGCTTCAAATCTATAGAGAAAAATTTGAGCAACTTAGAATGAAAGAAGATTGCAACATTGCTACATACTTCCAATACGTTGATGAAATAACCAATACTATAGAAGGATTGGGAGAGCCGGTTAATGAGAAGACTATTATACGAAAGATTCTTAGAACGTTACCAAGAAGATTCAACCCAAAGGTATCGGTCTTAGAATACAGTGAAAATATGGAAAAATTCAGCAAAGAAGAATTACATGGAGTTCTCATAACATATGAAATGAGACTTGATGAAGAAGAGGGTACTTCACATCTAGAAACTGTGTTCGTTGCATCTAAGAAAACCAATAAGGATAAACAAACTTCAATTAAAAAGACATGCACCTGCAAGTGTGAAGAAAAGGGAGATGATGAAGAAGGTCTTTCAGATGAAGAATATGCTTACTTCACGAGAAAACTAAAAATTGGTAAGGGACAATTCAAAGGTAAACTTCCATTGATATGTTTCAGTTGTAATGAGGTTGGGCATTTTGCAGCAAAATGTCCAAACAGAAGTAATGGCAATTCAAAAGGAAAGAAAGGCTTTAAGAAATTCAACAAGCAAGGATCCAAAAGGAACTTTCTCTCTAAAGAAGATAGCTCATCATCCGATGAAGACAATGACAGTGAAGAAGAAGCCAATAAGAGAGTATTTTTTATGGCCAAGCACAATAAACAAGAGGTATCAAACAACGAAGAAGAAGGATGGACCATAGAATAATTTTATAAGGAAGCAATCAAGCTTATAAAATATCTCAAGGTGGAGAAGATCCATTCTAATACTCTTGAAGAACAAGTTCAAGGTCTCAAAATTGAAGTTGAAGAACACAAATGCATTGAAGAGTCACTTCAAAAGAAGTTGGAAGAAAGAAAGCAAGAAAGGGAAGAATTAGAAGCCGAAGTAGTCTCGCTGCGTGAGGAAGTGAAGAAAGGAAAAACTATCCAAAACTATGCCAACAACGCAAGGGCATTGGAAGAACTCAACAATAATCAATGATCTTACAACGACAGAACTGGCATCGGTTACAAAGAAGAAGAAGCAGGACCTTCTACAACAAAATACAATGAACCTATGAGATCTGACATGCATGCAAACTTCACTGGACAAGATTCACAAGAACAGCCTTGGAAGACAATTCCTCGACGAAAATTTCCATCCAGGTACCAACATATTTTTTATGGCTACTGTTATTCATGTGGAAAATTTGGTCATAAAGTTGTGGAATGTTGGACGTACCCTAGGAACGAATACAATTCCAGGAGATCTGTCAAATATGAACCTCCTAGGGCTCAGCGCAAACATCAATAGATTTGAACATTTAAGAAATAAAATTGAATGTTACAAATGTCGAAACTTTGGACACATAGCCAGAGACTGCAGACTTGAAAATCCTCCAGAAGAATATTTGAAGCCACAAAATGAACGAACATGGAAGAAGAAGAAGACTGATAATTGTGCTCTCTCTCTCAAGGCTCAAAAAGATAAATATGTGTGGTATGTTGACAGTGGTTGCTCAACGCATATGACTAGAGATAGAAGGAAATTTGTATCTCTGAAAGAAAAGAAGGATGGAACCATATCCTTTAGAAATGATGGATCTTCAAATGTTATAGGATCAGGTACCGTCACTCTCAGAAGCAAAGATGTTATAGCCAAGAATGTTCTATTGGTCGAAAACATGAATCACAATCTGCTCAATGTTGGACAAATGTGTGATCAAGGACACACAATGCTATTCAACTCCACAAAATGTGAAATCAGGAAAGGCAGGTATGGTAAAATTTTGGCTACAGAAAGTCGAGCTCCAAACGACATATATGTTCTGGATGAAGCAACTAAAGCATGTCTAATAGCTAAAGAGGATGATACAATAATTGATAGCAAACTGATCGACTAAGTAAGAAGTTTGCTACAAGGTGCAAAGTGATTTGAATGTCTTATTAGGGTGGTGACATACTTTTAGGTATTCAAATATCTCGGCAAGGAAAAAGGAATATTTATATGTCAAGCCAAGTACATCACGGGGAAATGCTCAAAGAAATTTAAAATGGAAGATTTCAAACCCATCCTTACTCTAATGGTAACAGGTTGCAAACTGAGCATAAACGAGTCATATAAGGATGTGGATCAAAGGTTGTACAGATCTATGATTAGTAGTCTTCTAAATGTAATAGCCTCCCAACCAGATGTTATGCAAGCAGTTGGACAAGTAGCAAGATTTCAAGCAGCACCAAAAGAATCACATATTAAATATTCACCAGCATTTGAATATCTTCGTCAAAAGCTTGGGATTCTCCCAAGTTCTCATTAGATTTTCCTTTTTCAAGAATATAAAGCGGGAGTGGAAGTGTGTACAGGTCTGCAGGACGATTGTGTGTCAGCGGGAGTGGAAGTGTCTACAAGTCCGCAGGATGGTTGTGTTTCAGGGCGAGTTACCCCTTGCCATTGATGTCAAAGGGGAAGAGAATGTTGTAGGAAGAGGTGCCATGATCGCAGGGGGAGTACTTGTGTTGCCATCAATGCCAAAGGGGGAGATTGTTGATCAGCAGTTGTCATTGATGTCAACCCAAGCAGCACCAGGGGCTAACCCAATATTGCATGGGAATTTTGACCTACCAAATTAATATATTCTAGGTCAATAATTCTTTTTATGGTTTCTACTTGTCGAGATGTTTCCATTGATATATGGCACGCCATGTAATTCTTCACGGTTTGAGAGATATTCATGTTTGAAGTTTGTACCCCCAGTTAGTGGGCTAAAACCCCATGGGGCTGGGGCATGGGTCATTGAAAATTCATAATTAATATTTTTTAAGCTCCTAAAATCCCTCCCACGTTCACTTGTTGAAGCCCCTCTCAACTTAAGCATTTATATAAATTGTGATCTTCATTTCCTCCTTAGGCAACGGATTCGGCCATCTGAAACAGGTCATCGTGGAATTTGCGCTCTGAATTTTTTTATACGAAGGTTCAGAAGCCGAAATTTTTATGAGACGAAGCCAAAATCCTGAGGAAGCTGCTGTAAAAATTTCAGATCAAGGTGTGAAATATTTTTGGAGATATGATCTGTGGAAGTTAGGGTTTTTGCAGGCTCCTGAAATTCATCTCAAAGAAGTGACCTTGGTAAATTCGTCATAACTATCTCTTGAGTATCGGATTGGAATTCCGTAAAAATTGGCGGATAGTGCACAGTTTTTAATTTTCGCTCTATCAATTTCAGAGCCAAATGAAGAAACAGTGACACTTGGCACGTTGTACAAGTGCGCTCTGCTGAAACAGTCCATAATTAGGGCATTGTGAGAGATTGGGTATAACTCTCTCTTGAAGAATCCAAATTGGGTCAGAACTGTGGCATTGGAAAGACAACTCAGAGGACTACTACAGGACTAAAAATCAGATATTGAGGATCTGAAATAACAGATGTACACCAAATTCAATATCGAGCTCCTAGAAGGCAATAAAAAGCTATATCATGTGTTGTCAAGGGTTGTAAAGGACCAGACTTTATATAGCAACAAAGCAAAGCAAGGTGCAACAGAGGGTAGCATGACAAGAGCAGCAACCAAGTTTCATAACAGCAGCAAGAATTTCATCGTATGAAGTCTTCAAGTGGGCAGTACTGCATACAATCATTGTAAAGGTATCATTGTACTTAGTCATTGTAAATACATTATTGTAAAAATTTTACTAGTGTCTATCTGCCAAGGGTCGAAGAGGCAGTGTTGGGAGATCTAGGATCATCTTTAGGTGGTTGTGTCAAAGTTGGGGTTATGGTCTAGTATATCTTCTTCTTCTGCATCATTTTATATCATTGTAAAGTGGACCATTTTCCCTGGTACGGGAGTCCATTCTTCTTTTATTCTTCTATAGGGTGGTAGGGTGGTGCTAGGGTGAGTTGTAGCTCATTGGGTGTTGGGACATCCATTCAGTTGACTACTGAAGAATCTCGGGCATTGGAGCGTCCATCCAGTGGGAGTTGGAGAAGAATTATTTTCTAGATTCTAGGAAGTTGGAGATTTATTTTCAATTGGAGTTGAGTATTAAAGAATTATTAGAAAAGCATTAGGTGGTTTTTGTCCCGGAGTGGGTTTCCACCTTAAAAAATGTGTGCATTTGTGTTCCTCTTGTTTACTGCTATCATTGTACAAACACTGATAATAATTGAAGATTAACTAATGCTCTAATTGAAAGGAATATTGAATCACCCCTCCCCCGCCCCCCACCCTCTCAGTATTTCCAACATTAATATATACCAAGCACATCCTAATAGCCATATAGATACGCAACAAGTTAGAAGAGACAAATAAACCATGAACTACTTCAAATCAAGGAACAATAAACGTGAAACAAGCAATGGAAAAGATCAAAGTGATCAAAAGGAAAATTGGAAACTTTAAGAATCATTAGAGACAATTATTTATATGAAGAGGTGGGTAAGATCTTTGAAGAATCACAAGATGTGGAACTAGCTAGTAGAGGATGCGAATAGAAGAAGATGATATAACATGAGTAGATAAAAGAAGAGAAGCTGAGAGAGAAAACTATGATGGACCTCAGATAGATTGCTTGCTTTCTTAGGTACTAAGTTATGTATCAAATTTTCGTTTTGTCCTCATGAGACTTCCCCATATGAAGTAAATTTTTTAATGGATTCCAGTTGTTAGTTAAATTTGTCGATAATAAATACAATCCCTTCGTATTACTAGCAACAAACTAGTTAGGCAAGGAAATATATATATATGGTTCTTCAATAAAGTTGTTTGGAGAAACTCAAACTTTTCCCTCAATATTTGAAGTCATTCTTTTCAATTATCCTTCCATGGATTAGCTGACACGGAGAATGATTGTATATTAGCTTTAGAAATTTTATAATTAGTTTAAACTGTAACTATAAATTCTATAGAGAAAAAACTTGTTGTACATACTAGAGGGAAACAAGTATAAATTCCTCTCTTCCATGAAGGGATTTGTAAATCTATAAAGTGTAAAGATAATAGACTATGTACAAAACAAATTGTTTTCTAATAAATTAAAGAAAATGGAGTGACGCATATGCCATGCAAATATCTAGCATGAAAATATGCTTACTCCTACAAGAGAGAAATTGATAAAATATTGTACAATTGAGGCTCCTAATTCCTTATGGCACAAAGAAAAGTATTTTATATATTTTTCATATGATCCATTAAAGCATGGTGTTTTGTAGAAAAATTCAACGACTCTAATGAGCCCATCTAAAATACAAACCTGACAAGAAGAAATCCATTATTTATTAAGAAAGGGACTAATTGAGCCATCCAAAAGCTCATGGGCTTGCTAGTTATTCTATGTGAATAAAGACTCGAAACAAAAGTAGTGAAAACCAAGACTTGTAGTTAGTTATAAACCATTAAAGAAGGTTTTATAACCCATTAGAAATCCCTTTCCATATAAAGCATTCTTACTTTAAAAGATAAGAGGAAAACCAATACTAAGCAAGTTTTGACTTAAAATTTTGTTTTTGCTAGATATGTATAATTCTTGAAGATAGGCATAAGGATATCTTTGTAGTACCCCATGGAAATTACCAGTGGAAGGTAATTCCCTTTGGTTGGAAAAATGATTCAGAAGAATTTTAGAAAATGATGAAAGATATTTTCAGAGAATGTCCATGGCTTATCATTTACATAGATGACATCCTAGTATGCTCCAGCAACATTAAGAAGCATTTAATGCATCTCCAAAAGTTTTATGAACTAACCTTGTCTACATCCAAAATGGAGACCATAAAAATATGAGATTGAATTTCTCGAATACAAATCTGCAAACGAAAAGTACTATTGAAATATCATATTCTAAAGAGTTTTTGAAAATTTTCTCGATGTTATCACTCACAAAACTTAGTTATAGAGATTCTTAGGAAGTCTTAACTATGTTGCGTTCTTCTATAGAGGGTAGAAACATGATATATTCATTTTACAACACTATATGAAGAAGCATCCTCCACCATGGAACGAAGCAACGATTGAAGCAATTACACATATAAAAGTTAAGTTAAAGACTCTTCCACCTCTCTCTCTTCATACAGAAAAAAAATACTTATGTTATAAAGGTCGATGCATCAAATAAAGCGTAGGGTTGGGTGGTAATTGAAAAATAGACGACATAGAAGAAATATGTGGATATGCTTATGGTTCTTTCAAGGGAGTAGAGATGAATTATCTATCAAGTTATAAGGAAATATTAGAAGTAAAAAAGGTTATATATCGTTTTAGAATAAATATTAAACCTTCTAGGTTCCTTGCTAAACAAACTTGAGGATTTTTCCTGGCATGCTCAAGTCAAAAAAGAGTTAACATATAGCCATACCAGGGTCGAGAAATGGGTTGTGTGCCTTGAAATTTTGTATTTTGTCATCGAGTATAAACCAAGAAACTTAAACTATTTAGTTGATATGCTGATAAGAGAACAAACACAACCAGTGTTGGTAATGTTGTTTGCTGGACCATCTTAGAAAGGAAAAACTACCATGATCACACAATAAGAGATACTAAAATTTATCCGAAATAAAAAGAAAGAGAGAGAACATAGAAATAAAAAAATATTGTCTATTGTGGGAATAGTAGAATGCCAAATGCTCATTGACATGGTTACTAGAGATGGTGTAGAAAGATACATGTTCACTACTTGATTCAAGAGAAAGAATTCACCATAATTTCTTGAAAAATGAGAAACAATTGCATTTTATGGACTGTCCAAGGCATAATAAAAGTTAAATAGAGGAAGGTACAGTCTCTATTGATTGGTTCTATGTTTCTCCCTTTGGAATCTTATTCCCTCATACTACAACTTGCTAAGGAACATGTAGAAATAAAGGTATATGTGGATCCTCGAAAATTTAATCAAGCATCAGTGGACAAGTTGCACATAAATATTTATGGACCTTTTTTGTCCCCGTAAAGATCGTAAAGATCAGTTGCAACATTACGATTATTTTATTTTACATCTATGGTCAGACATGCCCATAACAACAAAATTGTGCGTCTGGTTCAATTTTAAACTTACAACTATTGGAACCTACATTGAAAAAGTTAGTCGTCTAGAATTCATCTAGTATGCACAATTTGTTTAGAGAAAGGAAGGTAAACCTTGTAGAAAGAAGCTATGTTAAATCTCAAAATAATATCTCGGTTTTAAGGCTTCTTTTGTAATTATGTGTCAAACACTGAAAGGATCAAATGCAAAATAATGTGTCTATGACCATATATATCCATTAGCAAAATTATGTAAAGACTAGGATATCCCTAACGATAATGATGCTAAATCGGATAGGTGTATGTGTGGTGAACTAGAATGTGTTTGTTTTAATGATGATATATGAGCTTGGCGGACCCTTCAATTTTTCCTATCCAAATCTCTGTAGGATAAATGATATCTTCATAAGATTTGAATTATATTCATGGAACATTTGTAGTCATTTTTTTGTTTAGTGGGTCGTACTTTACAAATTGCTCCACATTCTGCCAAGTCACTAGTCTGAGTGAGTAAGGATCTGGGTTCCCATATGTCAAAAGCATGGTAAGGGATGAAATAACATGTGGTTGTCCCCACATGCTCTAAATCTTGATTAGTGGGCTACTTTGTGTTTTATCATTGTAGGTAGTTCTAATTGGCTACTAGGAAGATGGCTTATATAAAGAATCTGGTGGTTCATTGTCGCCTTTAGGTTGAGAGTGCAAAGTTCTTAGATAATTGGTGTATGTTCTCCCATTACACTTTTTAAGCGATCTTTGGGATTAAAAACCTCTCCTTAGTTTCTAAAATTTTGAATGTCTTCAAAGATTACTATGTATGCTCTCCCATCAGACTAACGCGTGATCTTTGTGATGGAAAACATTTGTCTATGATCTCTATGTCTATTTTGTTTATAAGAAGCAAAAACTAATATGTATACTCTTCCATGTACCTTCTAGAAGCAAATTTCAATATTCAATCAAAAATCAATTATATAATGGAAAGCATAAAAAATTCAAGTTTTTAAGTGAATTTTTTAAGTTAATTCACTTAAGTGATCATTGGCAATATGATATTCGATTCATAATCAATGAAGATATCAATTAAAGATTTCATAGAACTTGTCTAATATTTCTATTTTCAAATTGAGTTTTTTTATACTTGAACATAATATATAATATGTAAGGAATTTATGAACTTATAATGTTTAATAATTTATCTATTTTATTATACTTAAAATTATTAAATTTTAATATATATATATATATATATAATATTGAAGGATAAAGACTTATTAATAGGTATTGGGCTCACCCCAATTAGTTAGGCTAAACTTATTAAATTTGTATTTCCTACAAATTTTTTTATTAGTATTCATCTTTGCTACTATTGACTAATAATTTCGACATCTTATTACACAATACATCCTAAAACAATCATTACATTTGATTAATGTAATGTACATTCTTGTCATATCAATATTTTTTATAACTTAATAATTATATTAAAAAATAATAATTGAATGTTTTAATTCAAATTATATATATATATATATATATATATATATATATATATATATATATATATATATTATTAATTTTTTTTGAGTTAAAATCTAAATTCAAAATTTGATAAAACAAAACAAAGGTATTTTTATAAACAAAATAATAAATCAGTTTTATTATTATTATTTTCAAATATAAATTCAAATTTTAAAAATAAAATATATGTATTTTTATAAACTAATAATCATATTAAAATATTTTATTATTGAGTATTTTAGTTGAAATTTCAAGAAATAAAATATATAATTTTTGATTGGAAAAGACAATTTGGATTTGGACGACTAACTTAATTCAAATGTAAATGCAAGTATACCATATTATATATTTTTAAAACTATGTTTTTATAAACATTGAAAATATGGGCCTTGCTCTTTAAACCGTAACACTAATTTGAATTCAACATTTTTATTGTAATTTAGCTATTTTTAAACTAAATAGCAAGACTAACTACTATGTAGTATTTGCTTTTTACTATTTTCTTTTATGTATATTAAAAACTCATAACATAGTGTATAAAATCTTTATGTGAAAATCACATCAAAGAAAATTTTGTCAACCCATTTCGAACAAGCCAGTGTAGTTCATCATCAGGACAAGATGAAAAATCTTAAGGAACCCATTAAAGTAGATAAGAAGAGCTCCAACTAGCTATTGTAAAATTGTAACACCTCCCATTTAATTTTTATTTTTATTTTATTTATTTATTTATTTTTCTAAATATAGTGATGACATTTTTTATTTATTTTTCTAAATATAGTGATGACACTAATTTAATTGTCATGACCTTAATTGTATTCATTTATACTTTTATCCAACCACTTTCTCTCAACCCTACTTCTCTAGTAGTTGACTTGCCCCTTCCATTGTGAAGTCTCAATGAAGGTTTAGAATTAGGAGTTTCTCTTTAACTCATTTACTTGTAGTGTCATAGTAACATATTTTTTCTTATCATGGTTATTACACATAAGTTCTCCAATCTGAAATAATCTCTACTTAATCCTTTTCATAGTATACTTTAATAATTGTCTTTAATTACAAAATTTCCATGTACATGTTTGAATTAAATCAATTTCCACTTTGATTTAATTATTTTACTCCCCCAACTATACTATACAAAGGCACATAATTCGGTATACAACTTTCTACCTTTACTTGGATCATTTTTCCCACACATTTAATTTTCGTTACTTAACATAACCACTTACCACCACTAACCTATTAGCATTATATTAATAATGCCACTTATTACAACACTCTACTTCCAAAGTTATACATTACAACTTCGTCTAAGAAGTCTTTATTTAATGTCGACCCTATCACCATTTACTTATGGTATGGGTTATCTGCTTGACATACTATATAAATATACATTGACATTTAAGTCGAAATCTTATAACCATAACTTTAACACTTTATTTTATACGCTATGGAATTCTACTTTTAAATATACATGTCCTACACTGACAGGGTTATAAATTTTGCTATCTAATGCCATTCGTAGTTTATCCTCCTGAGAGGATCCTAGCTGTCCATCATCAATGTTGAATGGCTAGTTCATATATCGAACCACCAAATCTCAACTTGTGATATTGTCGGGATACTCTAGCATTAAGTTTATTTGTACAAAATCACATGGACCTCTACATCCATTTATAAATGCATTAATCCGAGGGATAGCTCCTAATCCATCGACACGTGGATGGTGTGGAGAATTGTTCAATTTAGGGTTTCAAGTGGCATAAGTAGTTTCATTTTTCGTTGCAGCATTTCTTATTTGGATGACGACCCAACCCCGGCTACAGTCTCTGTGACTCACCTTTGCTACGAAAGGAATTTCGTGAACTTGCAAGATTGAGGAGGTAGATAACATTTTGCACGCAAAGAACACTTCTTCGTTGTTTACAGGTAATACGTTAAGATTTATGCATTATTTACCTATATTTCTCTTCATTCAGTTTGGCCTTCTTTTCACATCGTTTATCAACTAGATTTGGTTGCTTTCTAATTCTTTTTATTGTTATGCACAAGGATGAGTTCTTCCATTTCTTGATGGTCTTTCAAATTATAAGAATCTTCCGCCGCTCTTACAAATTCCAGAATTGTCTCTCATTGTTTACTCGAATCCCATTTTGCTGAGAAATTGGTAAGTATTTCACGATGTTCAAGGAACACTTAAATGACTCAAATGGTTTCCAGCTGATTCTTATTGAGGTATGAAATGAATTTTCGCAGTCTCTCGCTTTACAGGGTTATTGTTTACTTCCAACGTCTATCCTTATGGTTACTAGTTTAGATGTTACAATACACCGAAAAATTGAAGAGTTTCGTGAGAATGTATAAGAAGGAGGCAGACATTGGCCTTCGTATCAATTCCAGAATGGAAATGTCTGTCCACCTGTAACTTATAACTCAATACTTCACTCTCTTCGTTATTGTACTGTAATTTTTGTTTTTGTTAGTAAACGTCTGTTCATAAATTTTATTCTAATAGCGTTCTTAATTTGAGGTGCAGGTGACTGGTGAAACAGTACCCCACTCCTCTGACCATGGCACTTAGACGTCACAACAATACCCGTAAGTGGCAATTCTTGTTTCCCTTTGTTACATTTACCTTTCACTACGGTGTACTGCTAGTGTCGGTTTTCCCAAGGGTTTCTTTTACTCGTCCCCTTACTCTCTTCCTTATGAAGAAGCTCATTTTATTTTCGTCCCTTACTATTGCAACTGTGCTATTTGTCCACGACCATTGTTAAGACCGCTTTTCTTCCCTTTACCAAGCTGTTGGGTTTTCTTCTAATCTTGTAAAATTTAGAAACTATTATCAAACAATTTCCTATATGTATTGGTTTCGACTTTTCGAGGTTCTTTATTCAAGTTATTAGAATTTATAGAGTTTCTTGAAGACGCAGATGAAAAGTATCTTAGATTTTGTTGACATCCCATTTCCAAGTCATTTGAGTTTTATTATCGGTATTCTGTGTTTTTTTTTCATCACACAGGGAGTCTAGCCTTCTAGGGTCATCTAAGTAACTAGAAACTTAGATTTATCCTTTGTTATTCCTTACCACATCTATAATTGACTGAAGCCGTTGCAAAGGTTAAGTTAATTTATTTTATTGAATGACAATTCTTCTGATTTACCATATATGCACTTAATAATAAATTAGAAACATATGGTATTTCTATTATGCTATATCGTGTAGCTTTTGTTTAAGATTTTTATATCCGGTATTAGTATTAACTCCATGTCCTTCTTTTTCTTTGAACGCAGACATAGCCTGGAACCGAACTTTCCTAAGGTATTGACTTTATGGTTCTTGTTTGTAAATTTGGTTTCTCTTCCACATATATTTTATTTCAATATAAAGTTTTTATATATAACTTCTCATCTCATTTTGTACAGGTAAGACGATACGTCACCTGCTTTTGAAGTTTGATATACTTCCCAGTTTTCTCTATTCAAGTTTAACTGGTGACCTAATTCTGTCCAAGTTGGTCTGATTATTCGTTGGACTCTTTACATGCACTTAAGCATAAAATTCTCCAGAGACTTTACAATTTTATAAAAAGGAGCTAGATTCCCTCACTGTGTAATTTGGACATTTATATCATGTAATTACTCATGGACAGTTCTGTAGACTAATTATGTACCCATATATGGTAGTACCATATATATAAAAATCCTCTTTCCTTTTTGTGTGAATATTTTTCCTAATTAGAATTCCTTTTGAAATAACCTGATATACATATTTTAAGAACAAAATGAATTCTTTTTCTGTAATTTAATATAAAGAAATGAGGTTTCTTATTTCACAGTGTTTCAATGTAAAGAGTTATATGCTGGAATTTCATCATGGAAAATGGTCTCATTTTCATTTTTCTTATACTCAATGTATGGAATAATTTTCTTAACAGAATTAATATAATTGCATTCTGAAATATTTACTTTTCTACTTTATGTACAGTATTCAAAATTAACAATTCCTAGAATTCATTTTATTACAGCATAGGTTTTGGTTTAACTATACTGTTTTATTTCTTCAGTACTAGTTCTCTAATAGAATTTACTTAATTACAAATTAAGATTAATTAAATCTATAGAAGAATTATCGGTTTCCTGTAAGGTACCTAACCTCAGATCTAAACCTGATATTGGGTTTAGACATTCTGAGAGTTGGTCCTCTACAAAGTTATGTCTGTACAACCACACAGAACAAACTATTTCATTATAGTCAAATCTGTTCAATGTACAGGCCTTCAGAATTAATTACTAATGCATCTAACTTCCACAATATAAGCATATGTTCAGATGCAGAGTTTCATATTAACATAACTACTTTACTTTCTCAGTGACTCATAATATACTAAAGTATAATTTAAACAAATCAATTTAATTGTGCATACCACTTAAGTTAGACTAGGTGCCTCTCAACTTTAGAGCTCTTTCTCCACAGCTCATTCCCGAGCAAAGATCCTTTCCTTCAGTGATAAACAACCCTTTGTCTATCCTGAATCAGCTTATTTAAGCTTTCTTTCCCCAGCTTGTTTCCCTTAATTGTGCCCAGTTAATTCAAGATGCTACTTTCCTATGTGCTTAGGCTTTCCCTTTGTTCTTCCATAAAGGTACTTTTAAAGCTAGCGTTTCTACTTTCTAGCTTTATTCCGCCTCTTTCCAGTGATTTCCTCTTTACTGGAGTAACTTTTTTAGATTTTTATATCCAATCTAATTTTAATATTTAATTTATTTCTTCCAAGGATTTTTGGAAGTCTGGGAAAGACTTACAACCTTATCCATCCTCATGGATTTGATTTATAGATCTCTATTCATAATATAGTCTTTGCACATAAATTTCCATTTTATTTTATTAACTTGAAATAATAAAATAAATTCACACAATTGTTTTTTCATTGGAGTCTTGTACCCTTTTGGACTTGTTCAAATGTCTACTAAAAATATAGAAAATGAGAATATTACGAAAATAACCACTAGTTTGATTGGGGTAAGAAATATAATTAAAATTATTTAATAATGGTCTTATTGTTTATTTATTCATAATATTTATTTAATTTCTTAATTTTTTTTATGTTATATAATTTAATATTTATATATTGAATATATAATTTAATATTTATATTTTGAATATAATTTAATATATTAATTTTTTTTTTAATATATATTTTGAATATAATTGAATATATTTGTGTTTTAACTTAATATTTAAAAATAATAATAAATAAATAAATAAAAATATTAAATTTTATTTACTTTATTTTATAAGTTATTTTATTAATTTAAATCATAATATGATATTTACGTAATTTAAAAAAAAAAAAAAAAAACAACAACAATTAAAAGTGAAGAGCACAAATCCAACAGATATATAGAAACAATATATTATTGAAACAATATAAATCTATCTTAAATTCAAATATATCAAATATTAAAAAAAATAACCATTTAAAAAAAATAATTTTCATACTTAAATAGATCTCCTTCACAACTAAATACTTCATAATTAAAGATAAAATAAATCTAAACTAATTTTATTTATTTCAAAATAATAAATTCAAAATTAAAATAAACTCTAGATTATTTCTATAAATGTAAAATAAACCTAAATCATTTTTACAATATTTTTTTTTAATAGTAAGTTAATAACGGAACCAACTTTTAAATGACACAGTCGCCATCTGCATGTGAAATGCTATGATTAGCGAAGCTTGGCGCCCGGGGAAAGGGGAGGGAGTGCACAGAAACTATCTACAATGTGTCACCACAACCTTCTTCGTTACAGAAACGCTTGTCCTTACCCTGCCATAATGCCTTCACCAACCACCCCATCATTTCCTAACCTGCCCAGACAGGTGGTGTTTTTGGCAATCTTTCCTAGCAGGGTGCTGGTCCCTCGGATGTCCCGCCACCCTGAAGCATCATTTTACGAATTTCGCAATCTTTGATTCGCCTATTTTAATTTACCTGGAGACGTGTTAAAATCAGTTGGACCTAGCCTACAGTGGGCAGGATGGCAGAGATAGGCAGCGAGAGAGACTGTTAAAATGCTGAATGAGGAGAAATGGTTTAAACACAGAGAGAGAACGCAAATCTGAGTATTACTGGACAGAAAATCTGAGTATTCTTGGATTCACCATTTCTTCCTCTGTTTTTCTATGGGGAGTTTGATGCCTACAGATATGAAGGTGCGTCATCTTTTTCGTTCTAACATTTTGCCAGAAGATTTGAATGGAGAATGCACTATAATTTTTTTTTATTTGTGGTGTATGTTGTGCAGTGTCATTTCATGAGTGAAAAAATACTATTATATTAAATTGTAGTTCAGTTCTCTGCGTTGCTAGTCTCTGTTTTGGAAGTCTTTTTTTTCAAATTTGGAATTGCAGTAGTGACTATGCTGTAAAAAATGAGGGTCGTCTTGCCTATAGTTTTCCTCACATGTCCACTTCACTTCTCTAAGTTTTATTTATACCCCATAAATCTTGTAAATAACGTAGAAATTATTTTGTTTGGAGTTTGTCCAGAGAGGCGAGGGTGTAGCGTTTTAAGCATTAATTTTCTCGTTCACATGGTATATTTTCTGATTTAACTTCTAAATTCAGTGTGTGAGAAATAATTTTATTTGTATATATAATAGGCAAATTGAGGCTTTTGTGGATTAGGGCTCTTTGGGGGTAATATTTGACACTGTTTGTACATGCTTTTAAAGTAAAATCTGCTGAAGGCTTCAACGAACAAACTATATGTCAAAATAAGCTATTGTGTGCAATCACATTGGCTTCACCTTGCAGTCTTGCATTGTAAACCCTCCTAGCCGTCAAATAAGCCCCTTTTTAGAAATGTATCAAACAAACTGTTTAACGTAATATTGTTTTGTTTTTCACTGTCTGCATGGCAACTATCGATTTAAGTTGGATAAACAAATTGCATTTGACCTGCACATTTCATGATCAGGTCCTCCAAATTTGGTTATTTGAAACTTGACATCCTACCCAAAATGGGATATGATAGCTAAAATGTTACAATGTACTTCATTCTTCAACCTATAATCATTTATATACTCTTTTTATTTAGATATACAAAGATAATGTCTTTGAAAAAGTTTTGCTTGTCCCAAAAACTACATAAATCATTTACCAATTTACAAAGTATGGGAGTGATTCTCACGCTTGATCCTGTAAATGTCTTCTTGAACCATTGGTATCCAGCATATGCTTGCCAAGGCTTCAAAGTTACAAGGCAATGGAATTCCTTGTGATGGCTAGGGTCCATCCTCTAGATCAGACATGGGGATCTTAACAAGTAGCAATTGAGTCTGCGGGACTGACACCAACTATTGTCACCCAAACTAAGTTTAGTTGGGGGAAATGCTGTCAAATATTACATCCAAACTCCTTGGCTGGTAGGAGAAGAGGTCACCCTTTAGAAGTAAGTAGTGAACACTTGGAGTTGGTGAGACTGTAGGTTGTGTAAGTAGTTAACACTTGGAGTTGGTGAGATTCTAGGTTGATTTTTGTGATCTGCACCTTCGAAATTCAATTGAATGCCTGTAGGGAAAGGCATTCATCAAAGTTCAGTGTGCCTTATTCAAAAAAAAATTCACAACAATAAACTAATGACCCATTTGATATTTTTATTTTCAGGTTTTACAAGGATAAATGCAACATTCTAGGATCTACTTGATGCTATAGAGAATACAAAAAAAAATACACTTAATCTTCTTACCGGTTGTTGTGAACTAATGTGTGTTTATGGTGTCTCACATGAAACTTTTCACAAGAACAATAACATTAATTTTTTTTTCTTTGCGTACACACAATTGATGTGACAATCTTCTTCCTTATCATATACATTTCTATGACCTTTATAGCTCATGGCTGTCACATATAGTTTGTCCACTCTAGTTGACTCATAGTAACATCCTCCGACTACTATGTTTCACTCTCATCCAAAACCGGTAAGGTATTTAGAGTTGCTTGGTTCAGTTCACACAAGAATATGCAAGCTATGGGTATGCAAATAAAGAATTGGAGCACAAGGCAAACAAAAGAAGCACATACAAGCTACACGGCTGCAACTAGAAACTCAGATTACACAATTGAAAAAAGGAAGCACATCCAAGACATGTAATTAAATCAAAGCACGTAATGGAGGAAACATTAACAATACTAGTCTATTAAATAAACTTCAAAGCTTTACCAAACTACCTCACACATGTCTCAATGGGCCTTTACCGTTGTTACCAAAATTTGGGCCAATATACTCTTGAAAAGAAAAAGGCTAAACATTCTACATTTTTTACCTTCTCTGGTTTGGTATCATTGGAATCCTACCTGGAAATATTTGCCAAATTTGAAATCTTGGATTTGATGAAATTATTATTTTTAATGTAGAATTGGATTCAACACCCTCAAATATCCTTGTTGTAATTGGATTGTGCATGGTGAACTATTGATATTTGCAATTCCATCAATCCAAAATGATTCTTGTCAGATTTCAGACCAAAATCTCTGTTTCCCTTCATGTTATTTTGATCTAATGGAAAAGGACCAATACATAGTGTGTTTACACTACATCCTTCCAAAAATTTCAAAGGAGATGTTGGCTAGTCTAAGCCTCCCGACTCTCAGCTATGCTTGCAATGAATTTGAACAGAAATCATAAATTCCTTCCATTGGTTGAATTCTTATTAGTGTCATCTCTTTCTTCTTCATTCTTGATCTCCATCACTTTCTTCTTCTTTTCTATTTGACTATGGTAATGATCACGAGAGCTCCTCTTTCATTCCTATTTACCTCTATTTTTTCACCTTTTAATGTTCTCAACAACTGACGGAACCTTAATAAACTTTATTATTTAGTCACTTACCTTTTGGTTTTCAAGCTGAAGGGACAAATAGGCTTGGTGAGCTCCTTATTCTTGCTCCATCCTATATTCCCCCAATTTCAGCTCCCTTTAAAGGCACGGCCAATGAGAAGGCTCTTGGTGTTCTTATAGCTATTGTTCACCTCATGGCAGCATGTTGAAGGCTCATACCTTCCATTAAATGTGTTATGTTCGGATGGTGACGCATCTTTTGATGGGTCTACTACATATTTGGAGGTGTATTTTACCTTCTGGGAGGACTTTTGGGTAGGAAGACATTGTTTTAGGCATGTTACACATATTTGGAAGCATATTTCACATTCAACGTATTTAGGGGAAGAGTGCATTGTTTGAGGCATGTTCCACACATTTGGAGGCATATTTCACCATTAGGATAATTAACATGGAATCTTTGCCACCCTTCACAAGCAAGATTTCACTCATTAAACGGATTTCTGCGTTATATCGAGGGAGTTTATAGCATATGAAGATGACATGTGGCTAAGTGGAAATTTTTCAAATCATAAGTCATGGAAATAAGATCACTAAAAGAGAAATGCCTTCCTAAGTCTCCATGGCTATTTTTATATTATTTTATGGAGGGTGTGGGTTTTTTTTTTGGAGTACAAGGTGGAGAAGGATCTTCTAGGTCTTTTTTAAATAATATAATAATGAAAAGGTTGGAGGGAAAGAACTATTGTTTTATTATCTCATATACCTTAACCTAATAACTCTAGGGTTTAGGGAGAAAGCTATAAATAGAGAGACCATTTCACTTGCAAGAGTGATTTGGGGAGAAGAAAGAGACTGGGTATACTTGGCTATTTCTACTATAAGATTGAATCTGTCGAGGCTATCTACATCTTCCTTTATGCTTTTGGAGCTCGTATATTTGTAAGGTCACCATTATACTTATTTGCTATCATATATTTTGGTAGGACTGGTCTATTGCTGTACTGTAGTCTCTTTATTGTCTGAAGAGGGTTTAAAGGGTGGTTTTCACAACCCTCTTCTATCTTTTCTTATCGAACCTGTTTTATTGTGTACCAAGGAGCTGTTCATATGATAAATATGGTTGTTTTTTCACTTAGACTTTTTTCTTTGACAGATATATGGTTGTGATAAGTTTATGGATATGTCATTTTAATTCTTATATGTGTTTCACTCGACTGCTATTAATACACCAGATCTGTTATGACTGATATTATACTGCTAGGGGGTTTGTCACGTCCTTCTTCATGTGTTTTAAGGCACCGTTGATTGCTTAGACTCCACAACCCTAAGATAAGGCATTAATCTTCTTGGAAACCACCATATTGACTTCTAAAAATCCCCTCCTTCCCAAAAAAAATCATCACATTCCATTAATCTGATCTGAAAATCGTGTTTAAAGGACAGAGTCATGGTCTTATTCTAAGGTTCCCTTCCTTGGTTAGAAAAGCAATAACCTAAAGATTGGAGAACAACCTTGAGGTGATAGTGAGTGCCATGGTTGGGTTGTCTTTTACTTGCTTTTGCTGTTGAACTTGGATAATTTTTGAAGTGCAGGTTGAAAGCTCAATACAGCTCAAAATTTTTGGTGCCTCTATGTACAACCTAACCCCATCTTCCTCAATGCTTCTAATGATGACTAGGACTGAGAGAGAATAGATAGTTGAGAATCGAGATCTGCTGCCCCTTTGTCCTACATGCTTTGCTGCCACAAAAAGAATTAGTGTTAGTTAGGTTTGAGTAGATCCATTAAGGTGGTAGGATGATGTTCCACATCAAATAATAGATTCCTCATATAAGATCAAAAGTGATCCCTTTCTCATGAGAATGGAAATTGAAAGTTCTGAAATCCATGTTGCTTCTTCCAAGCCTCTCCCTTCTGATAAATTAGATATTCTTTGGTATTTTGGCTTTGAGTTCTACCTAATGTAAAATTGAAGGCCCGGCCTGATTCAAGTTTTGGGAATCAGATCAGTTTAATGCCCAGCCCATCATTGCTGTTTTTAAACATGAATATATTAAAAAAAAAACATGAAATACATAAGCCAACTCTACTTGAAATTTTTGCTGAGAATAACACAAACTGACCCACTATTTAACACAGTGATTTTTGGTCCAAAGGCCCTGGAAAAACCCTGAAGGGAAAACCAGTGAGGAGAGAGGGATATTTTATTTATTATCGGAAAATTTATTACAACAGTTATTTAACAAAAATGAAATCTACTTATCTCCCTCAAAATTTGTGCTCAAACTTCCTTGGAAAGTGCCGTAGCTGCCTCCTCAAATTTTGTGCCTGACAGTCTCAGAAATTCGTGCCCAGCTCACACAGGAATTCGTGCCACTGCTGTACTGTCAGTCTCCCTCAAAATTCGTGCCTCTGCCTTGAACTTTGTGCACTGACAAACTCATAAATCTGCTCTCGATTTTAGAGCTCTGACACTTTGATTTTTGTACCCCTAACAGTATTGTACACACCACTGAAAGCCTTGAAAATCATGCCCTGTCTGCTCAGAATTTAAAACTGATTGTCTCAGAATTTGTGCAGCATTGAATGCAGCCCAGACCCTTGAATTTTGTGCCAGAACTGACGGCAATAAATGCTTGTAAGTTCCCTCAATTTCAGCACTCAACCTGCCGCAAAAAATGCAGTGAAACTGCCTTGAAACTTGTGCTAACCAAGCTGCATTTTGTGGTGGAGAAGAGCCTTGATTTCTGTGCCTTCGCAGCCTAAGAATGCATGCCCTTCTCTGCCTGAAGCTCATTGTTGTTCTTACTTTCTCTTGCTGTACTTCTCTCTCAGCTTCCTTTTCTCCTTAGCTTCAAATCTCATGAAGTAAGTGTGCAAATAGTGCTTTTGATTTTGGAGTAGAACAGATGGATGTGAAGACAACATTCCTACATGGGGTTCTAGAAGAAATCTACATGAAGCAGCCATAAGGCTTTCTGGATATGGGTTAAAGCAATGACCATGGATGTGGTATCAAAATTTGATACTTATGTACTGGGACTTCGCTTCACAAAGGGCACAGCAAATCACTGTGTGTATTTCAAATTTGTTGGTGATCGTCTTATTTATTTGGTCTTGTATGTGGATGATATGCTGCTGATTGGAAATGACATGGAAGTCATCATGGAAGTGAAAACCCTGTTTTCCTCTAAATTTGACATGAAAGATCTCAGTGTTGCAAATTTCATTTTGGGTATGGAAATTAGAAGAGATTGGGTAAACAAGAAACTTTGGTTAAATAATAGGGAGTATATCGAGACAATATTGTAGAGCTTTAATATGCATGAATTTGAATCGGTAAAGGTTCCTATTCATGTAGGTGTAAAGTTATCTATAGATCAGTGTCCCAAGACATAGAAAGAGGAAGAGGACATGTCTCATGTTCCATATGTCAGTGTGGATGGAATTTTGATGTGTGCAATGGTCTATACTAGATCAGACAATGCACATCTAGTGTGAGTATTGAGTAGGTATATGTCAAAATTAGTGAAGGAGCATTGGACAACAATAAAGAGGGTTTTTATGTATTTGCGTGGCACTACTAGTTATGGATTGTGCTACCAAGGAAGACCTAGATTGGACAGAGTGTTGGACATACTTGGATTAGTTGATGTAGATTGGGCTAGAGATTTGAATCACAAAATATCTGCAAGTGGGTGTGTTTAACCTTTATGGAGGAAACAATCAATTGGATGAGCAAGAGATGGTTTGTAGTGGCACTCTCAACTACATATGATGAATACATGGCAACCACTCATGCAAGCAAGGAAGTAATATGGTTACAGATATTGTGTTTAGGTATTGGGTTGGTACAACAAGCTATGGGGATAGTTTGTGATAGTCAAAATGCAATCTTCTTAGTGAAGAACCCAACATATCATCCTAAGACAAAGCATATTGATGTTTGGTATCACTTTGTGAGAGATATGATTGAAGACAAGAAGGTCTTGTTGGTGAAAGTGGGCACTTTGAAGAATGTTGCAGATGCATTAAGAAAATCTGTGAGTAGTAAGTTCTTTTGGAGTAGAGAAAAAATGCGCATTACTGCTTTGGATTGTTGATCATGTACTCCAGTGACCCCCTTTATGCAAAAAAAAAAAAAAGTGGGAGAATGTTGGGTATGTGTTATGTTCTTTGCATGACTACATGCGTTCTACGTTACACTAAGAGTATTGGGGGTAGGGAGGCAAGGTCACAAGGGGGCCGGAAGTCCCCTTGCGTGAGGGTTTTGGGGTAGCGTTGTTGAAAAAATTTCAGGGTGGTTTTTTGCATTTATATTTGGTGGTTTTCAACATGGTTTCACTTTTAGTGGTTTTGTGGCACATGGTGGTTCATCTCATTGTTTTGTAATTCCATTTAAAAACTATAACTGTATTCTAATCCAAGGTAAATGGATTGTGGTTTGGAGATGTTGCGGGATATATATATAATGTCGTATTATAATATTGTTGAGGATATACTAAAAAATATTTTTAGTTTCCTTTATTTGGGTTCCCATGGTATAATATTTATGTTAATGAGTGTGTGTGTGTGTTTTCCATTGCTTTTTTTTGTTGTATTAAGAATATGTTTGCAACAAATAATTGTACAAAGTTAAAACCTATGACTAGGAAAAGCTTGCTCTTGTTCACAAATTCTAGATCTGTTTTATAATACAAATTTGCATAATTCCATACTTGTGAAGCATAAACAACCCAAGAGTGTGAAAATACACTTGAAACAAGAGGCCTTGGTTGCTTTTGTTAGGACAATGACTATGACAGGAAATAATAGCCCAAAAATAATAAATGCAAGCTTAATTGATATTTAACGATGAACTTAACATAAGCTTATTAAAAAGGATGGTGAATCCCCCTAGGGTTTCACCAAGAGAATCTCCCAATGAAAGATAAACACAATTTAGCAGTTAGCGGATCAATTTCACAACTAGATATGTTAAATAAGCTTGAAAAACAATCTTGAAATGAAATATAGGTTAGGAGGGGGTTAAAATACAACTTTAGGTATTGCTGCCACACAATCTAGCAGGGGTCCTAGGAGGGGTACCTAAGGGACAACTATTAGACCAAATGACAACAATGGGACAAAGACCCACTGCCACCTCAGTTTTTTTCCCCTACTCTTTATGGATTTTCACTGATGGGAGTAGTCCTGGTATGAATGAAATCACTTATAATGATAGAGTCGAGGATTGGGTATGAAGTGATTCCCAAGGCCCATTCAAAGGAGAGGCTCAATTATGGCTTGATGAAAGAAAAGCTCTCCAATAAATTCCTAAGAGGAGAGTTAAGACCTAGGGTTATGGATATTCAATGATAATGAGTGTATCTAGGATCAAGACTTCCAAGGTGAGGCAAGTCCTCTCTAGGGGCTTTGAAAGATGATTTTTCTTCAAAATAGGGTTTTCGCTCCATTAGAGAAACCTTGGAAAAAAAACGAACAGGAACTAGGGTTTATGAGTAATTGTGGGAGTAAATCCTCCAATATGATCACTAGGTCAAGCTAGGATAGGGAAAACGTCAAGAGTGGTTGACTTATTTGAGTTTTATGTGCAAATGACCCTTAAGAAAACCTTTCAACCTATGACGTTGAAGATAGGCTTCCCAAGTTAGAGTGAGGGATTGAGTTTTCTTGCAAACTGACAGTGGGAATTCAACCAAACCTGGAGGATCCCTAGAGGAGGCACCAATGCAATTACTTGTCCAGAAAAAAATGAAAATTGCATCCTTTAAAGGAATTCACAGGGAGCCCTAGCAAAGTCGTCTTGGAGAGGGGCCGAAAAAGTTTGGAAGGAGAAAAAGAGAAGGGATGTAAGTGTGATCACCAAATTTTCTTACACCAGTGCCTTACCCTTGGGCTATGGAGTCTATGTGCTTCGAAATTTGGTTAAATTGTTCCTCAAGGAGGCTGAAAAGCGATGCCCTAGCACCTACTTTTCAACAATTACCGCCCAAAATCTATGGACTTTTATGGAAGAAAAACAAGTTTGAATCCACTAGGAACATTCATATACTTGTTATTCAATGAGTAACATGTGCAATTTCACAATCTAAAAGTCTTTACAATGATTTCCAATAAATTAGGGCACAAAAGAAATAGCTAGTTGCAATAATTCCACACATTAGACATTATTCATGAAAAATATTCAACAAATTTACTTATAAGATAACAAGAGATATATCCAATCCAAGATCAAGAAAGAAACTCCAAGAGAAAATGAATTTAGCTCCCAAAAATATCGAAATGCACCAAAAGATCTCCAATAGACATCCAAGGAAAAAGTGTGAAATTCTCCAAGAGAAATAGATTCAACTGTGATGATGATGATCTCTCTTAATGGGAGAGATCTAAATATATATGTTCCTCTAATCTATTCGAATTAGCCTTAGATTCCCCTAAACATTATTTTAATGTGCAAAATAACATATCTTTGGTGACAAGCCCACCAAATAACTCATAATGTAACGAAGAAGCCATCCCAAGTGAGCCGAAAATGATAAAATGGTGATGTATAAGGGTTTTTGGAAGGCCTAATCGAGTCCTCAAGGTTCCAAGATGAATAATAGGGCTCCATGAATGATGGTCAATGGGATTTCCCCTCAATCTCTGTGCAAAACATCAAGTGGTGCTCCAAATGGCTCTGGGGCACAAGTAGTGGTCTCATGGGTCTCCTGGTGAAAAAAAAGCCTGTAGACTGCTCCAAATGAGGTCACAGAAGATAGTTCTTGCCCTCCCATGTCTCAAGGATGAGAAAAACCTCCTCTAGGCCTCAGATCAACTGTCGAACCCTATATATACTATAAATTCGGTTGGGGGCGCTACTGGTCCAAGTGCATCATCTCTCATATAATGTGGCAATGAATAAGATGCTGAAGGTGCTGAGGATGCCCATGGCATGAGATAATGCTTTGTCACATTATGGAAACCCATGGCTCTCAACGCTTCCCTACAAGTGTCAATATGATCCTTTGGTGAGCTTGGGCCCCATTTAAGTTTCCCAACCCATGATGAAACCAACTGAAAATCCTGTATAAGATTCGATGCATCTCCTCACCTTGAAACACAATAATTCATTAGTGAAATTGAGTGAAGAAGATGTTAGTCAAGGGCAGAAATGAGACTTCATAGTGGGCTTCCCTTTCGAATTTGGGGCTTTGAGCATGTAATGGTGTTACCTCCCTAGGTGGGAGTGGTTAATAAACAACCCTATTAGGTGTTCCCAGCCCCTAAGGGGAAGGACATGTCCAAGGTACATTCGTCAAGTGGTAGGTGTCATGTGGGTAATGATGAGGTGGATGGGGACACAAGGGTCTCAAGGCCAAATGACATGGGCTCAAGGGTGGTAATGATGAGGGATGTCCACATATTTGGGCATATGAATGTAGGAGGGAGTAATCGTGGTACAGGAGTTACCTCGACATTTGTTTTTCCATCCTTCTTCATTATCTTTTTGCCTTTTATTACTTTTTCTTTTATTTTACTGCTCAGGGCTCCAAGGGATTTTCCTTTTTTATTGTAATTACAAGTGAAACCCTCTTAGAGAGAGGAGAGGGTTTAGATCTATAGGATGTTTTACAAAATAAAGATTCCAGGAGCTAAATACCCTTTTCCTCAAGATTCAAGATAGAAATGGAAATTATTTACAAGGATTTTGGAAAAAAATACAAGTGGGGATTTCCCAAAAGGTAACTTGCTCTCCAAAAAGACTTTCACTTAATCCTTTGACAGAGAAGAAAAAATCTCGCACAAGAGGGGGAGATACCCTCTTCTTTGCTAACGATCAAGAGAAAAGGCCTCAAAAATATGGGCAGCTTCCCAAAAATTTCGGTCTATGGGTTTTCCAAGCCTTCAAGCTAAGATCTCTTCAAATTTGCTCCATAAACCCTAGTCGTCTAGCCTTTTTGGAGTTGATCTGTGCAAGAGATGATTTTTTATTTCAATTTATGAACAAGAGCAATGAGGCTTCAAAATTTTGATTTCTTGATTCTTCTTTGCCTCCAAACCCTTCTTTTCAAGGCCTCTACAAGCAGATTTGTGCAAGCCCAAAAGGAGACACTTAGATATGAAACAAAATGATTTAGATCACAATAATATACAATTAATAATACAAATTGAAAGCATCAAGAGTGTGAGGACACCTCCGCTCTTGGGAAAACAAGAAATAAGCTCTAGATTAGCTATATTTTTCAATAAAAGCACATTAATAGAGAAACAGATCTTTGAATTAAAGTTGTTTGTAAGTTGTGGCAAGGAAACTTCCTTTAAAATAATTCATTTGATAAGCATTTGAGAGAGATCAATGTGGGTTCTTCCACTTCTATTTTCTTGAGAGTTGGTTCGCCCAACCAAAAACTTACCTAATGCTGAAGACTTGTTTCAGAAAACCATATATCTCTACACACTTGAAATAAATTTGTTAGATTCACAAGGAGATAGATTGCATGATGAAAAAGAAGACTAGGGGTCCAACCAAAAACCCACTAACGCTTCTAGATCTAGAGTGTTTCTCTAAACTCAAATATTAATGTACGATAACTTACAAATAATAGATCCACAACCTGGCAAGTGAACTCAACAAAATCAATTAGCACTAGTAGACCATTAAGAACAAATAACTCTGAAAAATTCACCATAGATGTAGAAGAATAACACCATAAAGCATTTTCCCCCAAAGACATTCCTTATTATTCAAAAAAATTCTAGTACAAAAGTGTAGCAGAGCTTCACTTAGCCAATAGATTGATTTTTAGAATGATACATGAGAGGCTCAAAAGCTTCCTTAAATAGAAAAAATGAGAGAGATCCCTCTCCAAGTAGAAATGTCTAGGTCTCATGGCCAAACGACTAGATCCAAGCACAACAAATCGTAACCCTTGATGAGCTAGCACAAATCTTGAGGAATAGGAGCCGTTTGGTTTGGAGGAGATGTTAGGTGGAGTATAAATTTGATCCTAGAGTGGTTTGGACCGCTAAAAATATTTTCCATCCTTTTTCCTCTAAAAGTTCTCATTCAAAATAACCATCTTGGACCATCTCCCTTAAAAATTCGATTTGTTGGGACAATAACTGCTTCCTTGATCCATCAATTTTTTTGGACCATTTTTCTTGGTAACTGGAATTCCCATCATTTTTTGAATTGAATTTAATATTTGGGAATCTCTATCTCATTTTTTATCATTTTCATTTGGAGAGAAAATGATATTTTCTTCCCATTTTTATTTTCCGGCAAATTATTTGCCATTTTTTGCTAGAAATTAGTAAAGTGGGTTTTTGAGGGGTAAATACATATTTTTCCATGTTCAAAGTGTGTCTAGATAGAGAGTTGAGGTGTAGAGGTGTAATTTTGATTACTCATACTCCCAATAAATTCTATAGAAAATATTTATTACAATTTACACCAAATAATTATTTAAAATCCTGACTAGTGGGAAATTTTTAATAATTAAAAACTGACATACAAACTCAACCAAATTCTACGAAACTTTAGAAATGATCTAGTATGGTAATATAAATTGACTCTAGACACTCAGACTCACCTAAATACTCTACCATCAAGTCACACTCTAGCTTTGGGGTATGTATTTTTGGGAGAAAAACAAAACTTTAGAGATGATCTAGTATGGTAATATAAATTGACTCTAGACACTCAAGACTCACCTAAAGACTCTACCATCAAGTCGCACTCTAGCTTTGGGGTATGTATTTTTGTGAGAAAAACCCAACTGATTATAAGTGTTGAAAAACACAAATAATGGGTTGAGGAAAAAAAATCCCTAGAGTGAACTCACTTTCTAGTATAGTCCTAAGCTACTTAAGCCTTTTACATGACTCTTTTTTCATCATACTAGAATCATTTTTACATAATCTTTGCAATGCTGCAGAATCTGGAATACTAAATGGTAAGAACAAGAAGAATGATGATGATGAAGTCTAGAATTTTGGCATGATTTGATGGTGCAGGAATTCTCTTGAGTGTATTTTGACCATGGAGTCTTTGAAAAATATTCAAGTGCAACTTGAGTGGTTAACATGAATCTTCTTGAATAAATTATTACTAGTCATTCGCAAATTGGAGACTTAGCAATTTTAATATTGAAATATTACAAAAAAAATTTTAGTATTTCCCTCAAGGGGGTCGAATTGGGCCCACAAATTCCCTTTACAAGAGGTCGTTGGTGGTCAGAGTCACAAATAACAACATTGGATCTCTGGTGTCTTCCTTCCTTGGTCCTCTACCCAACTTGACTTGCTCTAGAAAGTGATGCAAATTCCCTTTGGTGGCTTGACTTGGTGCTTTGAGAGATAAAGTTGTTGTATTGAATATTTCTTTGGTCCATGATCTAACTTTCCAGTCCATGTCTAACTTCACAGCCCATGTTTGACTCTAACGGCTATTCAAGTTGTCCCAATGGCTAGTTTGACCCCAACGACTAGTTAGACTTCTTTTTGCTCCCCCCTTAGAAATTCGATTTGGTCACCTTGCCACTAGATCTTCATTGTCCTAACTGATTTGGAAATTCTGGAACCAAGGTTTTGTTCTACATGTATTGATTTGTATTGAGTGTCTTTGATTTTCCACATATCTCAGGGCATTGCCACATCATCACCCTGTATTCCATGTCATCATGCCCCTATGCTGGTTCTATAATGCCTCAACTGCTATGCAAAGTATGACACCTGGGTATTTTTTATCTCCGTGTTCATCACTTTTTGATGTATTTCATGCCTAATTCTTCCCAATTATTTCCTTGAAATGTCCCTTGGAAACTTTTCTTAACTTGTTCACCAAGTTTGACTAAACTGTAACTATCCAGAAGATGCTCGAATCGGAAAAATTCCATGTGGAATGGAATCCTCTCATCAAGCTCTGCAATGAAAGACTGGGTTGACTTTTTGACCACCTAAACCACATTGCATTGGGAATACAAAGCTAACTCGGGAAATGTAAATGTATTCAAAAGAGATTTCTATGCTTTGAGATTTTTCATGAAGAACACTACACCAAGGTCAAGGTCACATACATACTCGATAGATTCTAACCATACAGTATGCCATATGTGCATCTTGACGTGGGATGGACTAGCCCATCCACCCTTGATCGCCCTTACAAATGTAGGCTCCCATAAAACCATGAGGTCCTCAAGAGAGTCCACTTGAAGCTCTCCAATCTGATTAGGGACAAACGTGACTTGAAACTCTAAATTTAAAGGGTGTGGTTTGACCAAACAATTGGATACAGACTCAAAGACAAGACATAGGTCTATGATACCTAATATAGGGTTTGAATTCGTTTTTAGATGGATTTTGACTTGTGACCTTGGTCTTACAATGGTGATAAATGCTACACTGGAAAAATGTATGTACCCCTGTTGATAAGAGGGCTAATAGGTTTCTTACAACATTTTTACCTGGAGAACTCACTCAAAATTTTATCTTCACAATTAGTTTTTTTAGATTCATCACAAGGTCCATAATCCTAGCTCATTCGCATAGGTGATAATTATATCAACTAGTAGAGAAATATGGGGGTTGTGCTATGGAACTATGCCCTATTTATGAATCACTATCATGTGTATGAACCTAAACATAGCGAGAAGAAATAAATATGCCCTATTTATGAGTCACTATCATGTGTATGAACCTAAACATAATGATAATAAATAAATATGGATGAATAACGTTGATGAAGCTTGAGGTTTGATTGGTATTGTGAGAAGAGTTGTGTAAATTTTTGTAGATGTTCTATGCTTGATGCAACTTTACTTTTATTACAGCAATCACCCAAACAGTTAAGTAAAATGTTGATAGAACATACCAGTGGATCTGTAGAAGACAAACCAGAAACAGGAAAAATGTGATGGTGCGTTACGGCGGTCAACAGGATGCTTCAACCAGCAAAGTCTTCTTGATCAGCCAACCCAGAATGTGTCACAACAATCCTCAAATCAGTCAACACAAGTCAACTCCAGAAAAGTCAACGCTGTTCAGAAAAGTCAATGCAGGGCAGCAACATAAAAGTCAACGCAGCTCCAACTTCGGTCAACCTTTTGACCTCGGTTCTTGTGCCAAAGTGTACGGCCTACTAAAATCGAAGTCTCCACAAATTTTGGGCCTCTTTGGACCATGCGTTGACCAAAGTCAACGCTGGTCAAACTTCCTAGTAAACCCTAGCTGCAGCAAACGGCGTCCTTCTTCTTGGCTGTAGTAGCTTGTCCTTTTTCCCACGTGTGAGCTGAATTCGTCCTCCAAGGAGCTCGTACTAAATCAGAGAAGAGAAGAAGATGTGTGATGAGTGAGTGTGAAATGCTCTCCAACTTTGACTGTATTTATATCCATCATTGAGGTGTGTGACACATCTGCTGGGGGTGTAAAACCTTAAGGCCGACCTGCACATATAATTTATTATAAATAATAAATTCAAAATACATGTTCTGCTCATCGGATTAAGATAAATTATATATGGATCTTACACCTCTCCGAAAGAGGAATCCAACAAAAATATCAGTATCTTAATCTGAGCATCACAACGTGGAGTTTGGACCTAGTTGTCCAATTTTAACAAGTTGTAACCATATTCAAAAGTCTATTGCTAATCATTATGGGTGATGTGTAGGAATCAAAGGATGATGAGAAGAAAGAAAAAATGATGAATAAATTTGATGAAGGCTTAGGTTTGGTTGGTATTCATGTATTAAATGAGTTGTGATTCCATATTCAAAAGTTAGAATATCCAATGAGAGTTAGTTATTTTTCCCTCAATATAATGAGACTTGGGTGATGTAGGTTTAAATTGATTTGATGTACATAAACTCATAATACAACTAGAGGATAATTGTGCCCAATTCAAGAAGACAAATTCACATTGTATCCATATTGCTTGCCAAAATATTCTATCTCCTTATGATGTATGTTCCATTGAATGCTATAAAATAATATGCTTGGTGCTTTGTATGTTAAGATAGATTTCAATCAATTGTGTAATTATGATGTTTGGATCCACATTTTACATCGAAAGAGAAGCAAGTTTGAACCCAAAATTCATCAATTCATTTTTGTTGGTTACAATGAGGAATTAAAGGCTTTCTTCTGATATGATCTATCATTGATACACTTATTTTGAGGAATGCAATCTTTGAAGAGAAACCCACTTCCTTTTTTTTGTCTCATATTGTTTCATCTTATTTTATTGTTTTTGTTTCTCTCAATGATTTGTATGTTCCTATCTTAACTATATTTATTGGTGAGGTAGTTGAGGAATCTTCTGGAGATGTTCCTAGTACACCTTGTCATTTAAAAATAACAAGAAATGTATTATTTCATAATCCGTAAACTACCATGGATATTCCATTGGACAATTCATCACAATAGATCTAATAAAATTTTACTTAAAAGTCTGAAATCTACTCTATGAGGGTTTATTTCTCTTTATTTGTATGGATATGTAAATTACTTTTTATTGAGTATGCATGAAAATTATAATTATGTAGAAAATAGAGAACAACAAAATAAAAACTCACAACTCACAATTGGCACAAGAAATATCCTGGAAAACCCTTTTGGTAGAAAACCCAACTGGAAGGTGAAGCCACTATACCCTTTTTTTTAATAGAATAATGGATGCAAGTATATAGAAGTAAGGCCTGTGGCTTGTGGGCTACTACAAATCACAAATCCTCTGTGTGCTTTCTCCCTATTCCTCTCAGCTACTATGTTCATTTATGGAACAAAATGCACACAAAAAGAATGGTACCATTTTTTCTCCCGGTGGCTCGACAATAACACAACACGATAGCCTACTAGGGGTTAAGTTTGACTCCAACTCTTAACTAGAGTTACAGTATTGACTCTCTTAGATTATTCTTCATCATGATCATGTGGCTAGATCCTTTTCTATGATTAATGGGCATTGACCTGACATCCTCTTGAATTATGGTGGTCAAAATAGGAAGGTCAACTTTCAGATGACATAACTTTGTCATACAGACTTCAATTGAGGTGATTCTTGCACTGTTGGAAAGGTATTTGTATGTAGAAAAGGAAAAAAAAGTGTGTCGTTAAAGTGGAAAAGTTTTACCCCCAAAAAATGTTGTTTGATGCCTCAAAATGCTCTCCGAGAGGGTTTTAGACCCTAATTTGCCAAACTGGGTCCCATTGGTTAAAATGGTCTTGTGAGCTAATTCCTCCACTTTTTCCACTCTGAAAGCATCGAGATAGATGAAAAACAATATAATGATCCAATCCAGATGATTTCAAGCATTTATCAAGGAATGTGGATAGAAGGAAGGAGACTGTAACATGTAGTTCTTTTGGTTATTTATAACAACGCTAAAGGGCCTTGCATGGAATGCACCGTCTATGTTGGTATATTATAAAGACATGATAATGTTGTTAGAAATTTAGGTTGCAAACTATAAAATTGTAGTAAATAAGAGGCAAATCACTAATTTCACCTTGAAGGATTGAATACAAGAAGTTGATGGATTACTGAACACTTGTTACTGGACAAATTTTCAATAGGATTGGAAATTGCATATGAAGGGATATCATAAAATAACATGTTGAATGCCCCAAAGCTTAAGGTAGGATAATCCCTACTCTTATATGATAATCTAAAAAATGACACACTTGATAAACTCAAGTATGATGACTTGGGGTTTGTGGTGATTATGAATATTTATAACAAATAATCAAAGAAGGACCTACAATTTGAGGATTTTACTTGAAAAATATTTTTTTTAAATCATAATATTGGAGGAAAGAATTTATTATCATCAAGCCACCACTGAATTTGAGTCATTTAAAATGGTTTTTACATCTTATTCACAAGTCAAACTAACACAAGAGAAGATGAATAAATGGGTGAAGTTTCAAAAAATATTCTTCAAATATGAAGATGCTTTTATAGATTTGGAGGAGTATTTATAGATTGAAGTTGCACTTTTTGGAAAAAAATACCTAAAATTGACTCAACCATAATTGAGATTGAGGATGACAAACATACTTGTGTAATAAACACACAAACTCACACACCATTTCATTATGTAGGAGTTTCATTAGACTCTTGCTATAATTTCTTCTTTCTTTATTCCTCCTTGGTTCACCCTCTATGTTTTTTGTGGGAGGGGTACATTTTCTCACCCTTATTTGGTACTATCATTATTTTTGCATTTGGGAGGGGTACTTTCTCTTACCCTTCTTTATTTCTATCATTTATTTTGCATTGGAGTTCTCTTATATCCTTATATATGTGAGATATATCCCCTTTTATATCATGTTTATGGATTTCTACATCTGCAAAAAAAGTTTGTCCAAATATTCATAACTATGGATTTTGTTCCCCAAATTCTTTTCCTTTGCATTTCTTCATTGAAAAGAAACTCTATCTCCACAAATTTAAGTCCATATTGCTTATTTCATTTTCCTTTAGAGATATAAGGTATCCATTTTCTATATTGTTAATTTGTTGTGTTCATCTTAATTTTCTCTATACATACAAGTTGTTCGTTGCCCATATAAATTTGATAGGCTTATTCTTCGTAGGTCGTTTTGGATTTTAACCATCGCTAGAAAATTTTGTATTCCAATCACCACTATATAACTTTATTGTATTCTAATAAGTATTGGAGAACTTTATTGACAAAGTCTTGTGGGTTCAATCAATGGTGGGACAAGACCTCAATGCACTTCTTGTGGTTTTAACCATTTATAGACTTATAGGAGTTGCAATGTATCCCATATTTTCTGAAACATATAGGAGTAAGGAGTTGTATTGTATCCCATATTTCTATAAAATTATAGGAATTGCATTGTATCCTATAATTGATGATAATTGTGTGGGTTAAAGCATCACTAGAGTAATATCATTATCATGGAAAGAGTTCAGTTTTATAATAATGTGACCCTAAAATGTGAAACATTTATGTGTGGATGGTTGTTGCTATAATATCATAGGTTTACTTAAGAAAAAGAGCCTCAATTATGACATGAATGACAACATCTCTATATCTACTAGTGCATTATATATCCTTATCTACCCATGCGCTATTCATTCAATGCTCATATGCTTAAAAATTCTTAGCTAACAAGAATGCATTTTGAAATACACCCTCCATCTCCTCATGAACCTTTAGGTAACAAAACCAATAAATCAATTCTCCATACGAGAAACACTCACTAATGAAGAGGTTTAAACCATCATTAGACTTACCAATAATATCATAATTAGAGTTACCAATAATATCATTATCATGGAAAGAAATTAGTTTTATAATAATGTGACCTCAAAATGTGGGACATTGGTGTGGATGCTTGTTGGTATAATATTATAGATTTACCTAAGAAGAAGAGCCTTGAGGATAACAAGAATGTCAACATATCCATATCTATTAGTGCATTTATATCTCCTTATCTACCCATGCATTATTAATTCAATGCTCATATACTTAAAAATTCTTAGCTAACAAGAATGTTTTTTAAAGTCAACCCTCCATCTCCTCATGGACCTTTAGGTAAGAAAAACAAATAAGTCAACTCTCCATCTCTTTGAAGTAAATCCTCCATCTCCTCATGGAACTTTAGGTAACAAAACAATTAAGTCAATTCTCCATCTCTTTAGAAGCACTTACTAATGAAGAGGTATGCTGAAATTTATCTAACTAAATAAGAAGTAATCATGTTTGGATGTAAATGAAACAACATTTATCATATGAATTGAAAATCATAAAGCATTATCATCATAAGCTCCCCATTATAAGAGCCATTGGATTTACATTATATTTTTCTCTCTATGTAATAGTTGGCATCTTGGCCACTTTATGGTTACTTTCCATTTCTAGAGAGGTCTCCATGTGGAAAATCATAGAACATTATTATCATAAATCTGTTTTATATGAGCCCCCTAGGGTAAATCACTTGGAAAGTCTGTAAAATTGTAAAGTAAATGTGAGTACAAGGTCTCATGTTCAAATTCTCGGTTGCTTAGTGGTTGTGTGCTGGGAGCGACACGATTCACCTAGGGGTTATACTGGAAACACTCAGAATCGACTTCGTATCACGCGAGTACGAGTTTGTCTCAGTTATTGATACCTTTAGACAATAAAAAAAAATTCTTATATAAATCATAGTCTCTACAATATTATCTTTGGAAAATAGCAAGAATCTTGGTTACCTATAATCCATTTCTATTTTGGGAGAGGGTTTGCCAAGGAATATAATATTTCCCTAACATCTCTCCCCACTAAGTTTTCCTTAACATATCCCTCCTCCCCCACTCTTATACTAAGTTTTCCCTAACATCCACCCTCTCCTCATTGAGTTATATGATTTCATTAGTCAAAATATGGTTTATGCAAAGTCTCTAGTGATGAAAATTGTATGGGGATAGTGTGAGGGTTATAAGTGAAATGAAGGTGATGAGGCCATCTTTAATACCATAGTCGTGTGTGGGTTGGCCTTTTGTTTTCCTAGAAATCATTTATTCATCTCTCTCCCTACACACATTTGGAATGTAGTGGGATGCAAATCTTATGACATTGATGGACCACAAATATCACAAAACAATATACTTTTAGCGTGCACACACACACACACACACACACATATATACTTGGAATGTAGTTACATTGGATGCAAATATTGTTACTATATAGGTCATGATGTTCTCTAAATTGTTTTTTTGGTTCATTTAATGTGGCTATGTTTCGTAGAACGAAATAACAACAATTGCATTGCATATTAACATACATAACAACCATTGCATTAAAAAAGGTCCACTTAAGAATGCTTAAATTCATAGTAACAATCAAGCATTGAGTTTTTTTATTGATTGATTTTATAGTGCTTTATACATTCATAAATTTGTAATATAGAATGATTTCATAAAGTATGAAACAATATTTAAATTGTAAATGTATTTATATAACTAATATAATATAAAATATAAAATATTGATAGGTAGTTGGACATCTTATTATTCTTTTTTATAAAATATATGTATATCAAACTGTGTGATTAATACTTTTAAAATTTATTATACGTTTGTTAGGTTTATTTTTTAGTCTAATAGAAGCTTGTTTGAAGATCATTAGCATGGTAATGAAGACTATTAGCATGGTATTGTTTACCTTTGAAAAATTAAAATAGTTAATTGAAGTTTAGTTGACCGTGCCAATAATTGAACATGTTTTAACTTAACATGAAATGGACTTAATCCTATCATGTTAATTTTAAAATGTATATCATCTAGTTGAAATTTTGTTTGACAATATTAATTGCCATTTTTTTTAGCTCTACTTCATTATAACTCAGAATAATTATTCACTTCAATTTTCATCATATCAATATCTTGAAACACAATGTGGTTCAACATACAATGCTAAAATTATTATATATAAATGAAAATGAAAACAAAAATCAAATTGCAAATGGTTAATCACACAATGATTGATATATAAATTTTTAATTTCAAAGAAAGGTAAGATGTCCAACTATCTGTTAATATTTTATATTTTATATTATTAATTATGTAAATATATTATAATTTATAATTTATTTTTATTTTTTTATGTAATCATACTACTACACAATTTAACTTTTTATAAAGCAACAAAATCAACTATAATTCATTTTGTTTTGTTTGTTTCTCATTTAAATATTTACAAAATCCCTAAAGTATCATTTAACATTCATGGACCTTTAATGCAATGATTCATATCTTAAAGTAAGACGATGTTTAGTGTAATATTGTTTTCTTTAATGTTTTTTATTAATACACATTACTTTTTATTATTATTATTATTTAGAACCATGCGTAAAACAATAATTTATGATAATATATTAAAAGTAATTTCATAATAATATTGGCTTTTGGTATTATTCTTAAATTATAGATGGATAACATTGAAGAGAATAAGGAGAAGAGAGTGTAGTGGAGCCTATGCTCTTATTGTGGTTAGGGTTTCCTAGTCATTGTTGTTGCCTCACTTTAGATGATTTTGTTGTGCTTGTGAGATGGCTCACCCTAATCAAATGGTGTGAGGAAGGATGACTCAATAAATGGGAGATGAGATTCCCATTTACCTGGTTCCATAATTAGTTTCAGATAGCAAAGGTAGGTGCAAATCTATTTGTAGTTGTTATGGAGTATTAATCATTCTTAGAGAAATCACAAAACTTAGACATTCTGTCTTTAGGGTCAAGAAAGCCCTCAACAATAATAACAAATTCATTGCAGCTATTTTTTTTCTCAGGATAAGCTAATAGTTTGTAGTTCCTCAGTGCATATTTCGGGGTTCACTTCGTAGTCACTCAATGCAGATTGAGGGTTCTCTTTGCAGTCACTCAGTGTAATTCAAGGGTTCTCTTCATGCATTCGTAATGGACATCCCTTATTTTGGGGGAAAATCCCATCTTTGAAAATGGCATATATGCCAGATGATCATATTTCATTCCCAAGATGGATTTAGATTCTTCTGAGTCACCTTAGAATATCAATATGTCGAAGAAGAGAGAGTTAAGAAGGTAAATTTATAGAGCTTTGGCCTAGTCCTAACACTACCTTTGAATGCACTACTAATAATTGGGCTGATCATGACCTTGTTGCAATGTTTATTGTGATAAAGTATATTTTTTTTTTTTATTCTCTAAAGGAAAGAAACTAGGGATTTGATATTTAGATGTGGTCCTTACTTCATGGGTCTTGTTATCACAATAATTTTTGTTTTTAAAGATTGTTTCAGAAAAGGTTGATAGTTTCATTGTCACTGTTTTAGATGTAATAAATGGGGAAATTATTGATAGCAGAGCTATTAGTGTTTTAGTGATCTGATAAATTCTGCTGAAGAAACTCCCTGACAATAGGCTCATCAACGATTCCGATTTAGTTGATAGGAAAACTGTCAGCGCCAAAACAAATTTTAAATTTTGTGATATTGCTGACCATGTCAGCATCAGTGATATCATTAAAATGTGTCTTATCCTGCTCGAAGGGGAAAAAGTAATCCCCTCACTTTCTCCAAGATAGGAACATCGTTGGTTGTTATATTCCATCCCTAACTTGGGTTGGGTCCACTTGGGCCCGTGTGGTATCACTTCTCATCAAAGACTATTTCTCAAGGATCATTTGGGAATCCAAGTTCCCCAAGGATTTTAGGGATTGAGAACCCCATCCATAAGCCTAATCCTTCTAACTCAACCCTCCAATCCTCATCCCTTACCCCTAGAGGATCAAGTCCCTTGCTTAATAAGAAAGCAAGGTCCATTTTTCACTCCATCCTAGGGAAAGGGTTTCTAGGGTAATTTCTCAGCTATCCATTGATCTATACTTTACAAGTGATTCCTAGACTACAGGGATTCCTCACATCGATGAAAGTCCATAAAGAGAAAGGAGCCTTAGCTGTGGTGACAGTGGGCTAAGCCTCCATCGTTGCCCTTAACCTAACAGTTGCCCTCTTAAGAAACCCTTTTAGGTCCCTTGCTGGTTTGAGTGGTAATAGACCCAACTCCTAGCCAAAGGGATACAGAGGTTACTTCCACATCCTCTGGCCCTAGAATTCCCAAAGTCTACCAGAGAATGAGTGATAGGCTTAGCAGAATAGACCCTACGTCTCTTGTGAGCCTACCTACTACTGTTAATTCTCCTCAAACCATGAGTTCTCCTATTGAAGCTTCCTCCCCTGCAGATGTAACTCTACCAGAGGTTAATAAGGATAAGGAGGCCGAAATTGAGACCCCGGTTGAAGAAATACCACCTGAAACCCTCAAAGGAGGAAGACAACCTCATGCTAGGCCAACAAATAAGCTAAGGCTCAAAATCAAAATGAAAAATAACACAGAATTGGCTAAACAAGTGATTGATGTAGATGATATACCTTTGAAGCACCTGATCATTAACAAGAAGAAAGTTGCAAGCTCTAAAAAGAGCTAGTACCCTCAACTAGTAGGATTGGGGGAGAAGTCTTAAAATTTTGGTTATCAACATGAGAAACCAGGGTTTTTTTTTTTTCGCTAACAGTTGGTTTAATGGTTTTCGCATATAGCGGAATAGGCGAGAAGCTGACATTCCCATCGTCAACAATTTTTGGTGAGCTGACAGTTCCATCGTCAACAATTTTGAACAAAGGCCTGTGTCTCCGTTGATAGAAGATGATTAAGGGACGAGAATCGACAATCTTATTGTCAGCGATTTTGAAGGGGAGCGCTGACATCTTCGTTGTTAGTGATTTTGGAGAACTGACATTCTCACTATCAACGAATTGTAAAAAACAGGTGTTGCAGAAATATAGACTGTTAGTCTGTCAGCGAAATACATAGTTCAGAAAAATAAAGAAGCTGACAGCAACAATATCAATTTTTTTCACTAGGATGTCTGAGTGGAAGAAAAGCTCAAACAAAAGGGAAGTTTTGGTGAAAGATTGAACTTGTTTTGCCAGCTAAGATACTTTGTTATCAGTTAGGGACTTGTTTCTATTTTGAAGGAGGATAGTTTGAAATATATTTCACCTAACCTATATATCAACATATTTTCTAGCATATATTTTTAGGAAAAAACTTAATGTAGTTAAGGTTTTCTCCACATGCATGAACTTGGAGATATTTTGGTATTTTTAGATTATTGTAATTAATCTAAAGACTATTAATCTCTAATCAATTGATGTAATGTCTATAAAGACACTTTCAGAAGAATGAAAAAGGGTTGGATTTTACTGAGAACATTTGCATTCTAGTGTATTTGAGAAAACTTGAATATATTACATTTTTTTATCGGCATTTTATAAGAAATTCATGTGTAGTAGTTCCTTGTCCGTTTTCTCTTTGTTTATAAAAAATTTTCTTCATGTCTGGAAATTTTAGTGTATGAGATTTGGATTCATTTATGCTCTTTCTCATAATTCTCATCCATTAGTATTTGTTACCTTGATCAACTATAATTTTGTCTTGCTTCAGTTCTTTTCTTCCAAACTCTCAATTTGTCAAAGGATTTGCTACTATCATGTTTTTTGTATCCTTCTCATTAGATATGTAGGTTTTTTTTTTCCCCTGATAGAACTGGAATCCATGCCCAATGGTGTGTTTTGTAAACATCTCAACCAAATTTAACCTATGAACTAAATATGGCCATAGAGTTTTAAAGGCAAAACCTTCTACTATAGTGACCTTCGGGTAGTTGTGTTTTAGGGAGAGATAGCTCTCCGGGTTGAAGGGCCAACTTTTCAGCCTAAAAGAGGTTTTTCCATAGCCAGTGTTTTCCCTAAGTGATAACAGGTTCCAAGGGAATGTTCCTATTCCATTAGACCCTTGATTTCAATCTGAACGTCGAAATATTTTCAGCCCTTGTCTAGGTTAGACTTTTGCATCTACCTAATTTTCTTCTACAGTGAGAATACTTTCGAAGCAATTGGAAACAAGCTAGGTAGTTATATAACCCATAGTTTTAAAATTTGGAACTGGGTTTTGAACTGGCTCACCTATCTAACTAGGTTTTGGATTAGAAGCGGATTCAATGAACCAAATTTGAAAAACATACATTTCAAACCATGATTTCAAACCATTAGAGACAAAATGTGCAAATTTTGTTCATCCATATACAATGTATATACCATGTAATGTGAATATATTAAAATAGCACCAAGTGCAATACACATCAACGACAAAGTAAATTAATGATGCTCTAAATGGCTTTTAGAGTCCAAAAACATTACTACAAGGTACTGGGCCACTGACCCACTACAAATCACTAATCATCATAACCACTCATCAAAGTCATTGTGACAACCCCAACTATGGTTCTCTCATAAAAATGCATTGTAAATAGTTTTACATAAATAAAATTTAAAAATGGGATTGAGTCAAAGGGACACAAATTCCAGAGCCGAGGAGGAGGTTGCTTGCTTGGGATGTTGAGGTTTTCTTGTGCAGAAAATAATGAATTGTTTGGAAAACCATTAAAGGCTGGTTGGTGTGTTTTATGAACTGATTTTGATAAAAATTAAATGGGTTGTGTGATATTCCCACTTAGCAATATCGCTAAGGGGAAATATTGATTTTGCCCAATTTTGTCTTATTTCATGTTTGCACTTAGGAAAGGTGGGGTTAGAGGTCCCACATGAATTTTGGGATTAAGTGGAGGCTCAAACATTAGAAAGAGAGGGATAAAATCGAGCTCCTAGTGGGAAGTGGGGACCACTCCTAGAGAATTACAACCCACAAGGAACTTCATTCTCATTGGAGGGAGTTAGGTGGGGGAAAGTCGATGGTTCGGCCCACACGGACAATTGTGAGCCTCCTTGAAAAAATATGAAGAGGCGGCCACTTTTGGGCATTCTTGATCATTTGAACGAACTCTTAGACCAACATGCTTGAGTCGGAGGCTGAGTCTGCAAGTGCGTTGTGCACAGGATATTTTCAAGGGAAAATCTCACCCCTTGCTTCAGTGGACTTCGAGTGCCAGCCCAAGGAGGGAGTCTCATCCATTTCAGTTTGATCTAGGAGAAGCAAATTGTGATTTTGGGCTAGCATCAACAGGTGTAGCATAGGCACTGCGCAGTCTTGGATAGTGTCATACGTGGGGGTTGAGGAGCGAAGGTAGTTTGGGGCTGAAACTTGTGGGGGAGTCCGGGAGGAAGTTTTGTTGGTGATTGGAGTAATTTTGGGGTCATTTGACAACAAGAGTTACAAGTGGGTTGAAAATACCTAGTGGTGGAGCTATTGAGGGAAATTGGGCCGAAATTCCAAGGTCAGCCTTAGACCAATTCCTTCATGGGTTTTTGTGGGTATTTGGTGGAGAGTCCGGGGTTAATATCCCGATTTTTTTTGAGTACCGGAGGAGGCCCTAGTAGCTATTCTTCACAGCTAGCAACTCATTTTCTAGGGAGTTCAACGCAGAGCCAGGAGAGACCAACGACAAACTTGAGGGGGACTTAATCTTCTTCACTTGGGATTTTCTAGGTTACCTTGGGCAAGCCTAGGTGCACACTTTCCAACACCAAATTTTACCCTCATTTATTATCAAAAAAATGGCTTAGCAACAGAGTTCTTGGCTCAAATTCATGGTCTGATTTATGTGTGTGTTTTTATCTATGCATGCTTTGTTTATTACTATAAAATTTCCCTATCAGAGCCCATAGACTTGGCTCAGCCTGTGGGAGTATCACCGGTCTATGACCCCAGAAGATAGACAAAACATGCCTTACCAGAGACAGAGGTACAGGAGTAGAGAAATACAGTTTCATATCACTCCAGATCTAGTGGTAACTGAATCGGAGGTTTAGGATCCAAACATGGTAGATAATGAGGGAGACAAAAGGAGTAAGGAGGAGGAGTTTTCCCAACACTTGATGAAGGTAGGATAGGACCTGTCCAAGGGCATCGAGGAGATAAGAAATCAGACTTGCAACAACAATAAGGAAAAGGGAGTTCAAGGGGAATTCCAACTAGGTGAAGGCTCTAGTACTTCACAACACCATGCGTCCCTTAATCCCAACATGCTACTTATTCCCAACAAACCACCTAGGTCCACTATTCCTACGTTCTTAACATTCGGAGCTAGTCGTCCGTAAGGGCAGGAGGAGATGCCTATGGGTGTCTATTTCGTGGAATATCAGTCCTATGGAACTGATGTTAGGGGAGCCATCACTTTCAAGGACTTTTTCCAGTTGAAGGGCAATAATAGGCCCAAGGGACAGAGCGAGGGAAACTAGACGCATGGGACAAATTTGCTGCTTACTGTGGGGAGGTTGTTTCTCCCAACTTTTGATGGCTCTTCTAAGAGCTCGACCAGAGCGTAGGTGGAGAAGCTGGATGTCTACTTCCAGCTGAATCAGATGATAGAGGGCGAGGTAATCAAAATTTCCACACCACATTTGGAGGGGGAAGCCCATCACTAGTGGTTCCATGGGCTAACCACGATGGGGCATGCCAGAGTGACAACCTACGAGGATTTCACCAGGAGGGTGCTGAAGCGTTTGAGAGGAGAGATCCGAAGGAGCACTTTGGGGAACTGACAAGGCTCAAGTAGACCGGGAGCGCTGAGGTTGTCAGTGATGGTGTTGGATTTATCGTAGTCGACAGGACCACTACTTTGTAGGACGCAGTAGGGAGAGCCCGAGATCTATAGGATGCCCTACCCAGGGCTAGAGCACCATTGTCACCTAGACATGGTTTCCAACGGAGGGGGAGAGACACCAGGGCTCCACCACTAAGAGCCAACTAGGGGCGCGTGGGCAACTGGATGAGGAGGCCCGGAGAGACCTCCGGAGGAGGAAGTTGTTTTTCACCTGTTAGGAACCATGGGGCCAAGGCCATAGATGCACAACGGGCAAGGCCCACTACATTGAGGTCTTTTTTGAAAGTGATTTGGAAGATGACGCAAAGTTGGAGGTGGTTGGATATGACAACGCAGTGCATGCGGAGAGGGGACCACCACCACCACCACACCACCAGGGGGAGCTCCTTTCACTCTATCAGGAGGGGTCCTTGCATATCTACGTGGGGTACCCAAGTTTTTGACCTTGAGTATCAGGGGCACTGTGTAGGGGAAACGTGTCACGGTTTGTAGACAGTTGGGCTACCCACAATTTTATTGATGCACAGATGGTCCAGAGGAGGGGTATCAAAACTGAGAAGTTTAAGGGATTTTTGGTTTTGGTGCCAGGGGACAGGACCATGCAGTGAACATGCCATGTTCTTGCTTTGACAGTGACCACAAGGAACTACTCAGTGACAGACCACTTCTTCGTGGTGGATGTGCCAGAGACCAATGTGGTGATGGGTGTCCAATGGCTCTCTCTTGGCAGATCCACTACTGATTGGAGGAAGCTGGAGATGGAGTTTACAGGGTCAAATGGCAAACTAGTTTTGTTGCGAGGTATGAACTCTTACCATCTTGCGAGGTATGGAAAACTAGTTTTGCTTCAGCCCACGGGATGGAGGTTGATCTGAGGCATGGTGACATTGAGTGGGCTTTGGAGTTGAGAGTTTTTGAGGCTAGGGTCAGCCCAGGCCACCACACCCAAACATACGAGCTATCTTGGAGAGGTACCCGATGGTGTTTGGAGACATACTACCAAGGCAACCACCTGATCGGGGGTTTGAGCATACCATTGAGCTAGAGCGGGGGGTATAGGCTGTGATTACTACTCCTTACAGGCATCCCAAGGCGTACATGGATGAGATTGAATTGTTGGCACTTGGGCACATCAGGCCTATCTCCAACCCTTTTGCTTCATCAGTTGTCTTGGTGAAGAAGAAGGATGGGTCCCTACGCATGTGCATAGACTATCGGGCTCTTAATAAGAAGACAAGGAAGAACCGTTACCCCATCCTGTGCATAGATGAGCTGAGAGGGGCCAAGTTCTTTTCCAAGATTGACTTGTGTTTGGGGTACCATCAAATCAGGGTGAGGGACCAGGATGTCCCTAAGACGACTTTCAGGTGCCACTATGGGCACTTCGAGTTCTTGGTTATGCCCTTCGGGCTAACCAACACAACTGCCACCTTCCAATCTTGCATGGACCACATGTTTCGTGGGCAGTTGCGGAAATTTGTGTTGGTATTTTTCGATGATATCTTGATCTACAGCCGGACTTGGGAGGATCACTTGCAGCATTTAGAGACAGTATTGCGTATTTTGGAGTAGTAGTTCTACGCAAAACTGTCCAAGTGTGAGTTCGGTTTGACTAAGATGCTCTACCTAGGGCACATCACTGGAGAGGATGGTGTGAGAGTCCATGAGGAGAAGATAAGGACCATCCAGGATTGGCTAGAGCCTCGGAATGTGACGGAGTTGAGGGGTTTTGTGGGCATATGTACCTACTATAGGAAGTTCGTGAAGGGCTTCTCTCAGTTGGTAGCTCCCCTCACCAATTTGATGAAGAAGGGGGCGTTTGAGTGGATAGATACAACGTAGGAGGCTTTTGAGTACCTCCAACAAGTCATGAGCATCTGTTCAGTATTGGAAACTCCAGATTTCACCCAGCGCTTTGTCTCGAGTGTGATGCATCTAGGGAGGGAGTAGGAGCAGTTTTGATGTAGGGGGGGCATCTCATAGCTTTCGAGAGTCGGAAGCGCCTGCCCCACGAGAGGATGTACTCCATTTATGACAAGGAGATGCTAGCCATCATGCATGCGCTATCCAAGTTCCGATAATACTTGGTAGGGAACAAGTTTAGGGTCAAGACAGACCACAACAACCTTAGATTCTTCTTGGAGCAAAAGCAGTTGTAGGAGAGGCAGTAGAAGTGGGTGAAGAAGCTCCAGGCATACGACTTTGACATTGAGTATGTCAAAGGGAAGCGCAACATGGTGGTAGATGCGTTGTCTAGGAAGCCGACTACCCTTTCATTGATGAACATAGCCCCAAATTGGAGAGCACAGTTACTGGTAGAGTACTCCAAGGATCGATTTGCATGTGAGGTCCTTGATGGGGTAGTGGCGGATGACTGGTACCGAGTGATGAAGATCAGAGATTGGTTCTATTTAGTGCCCGACTCCTAGATGAGGGAGAAGATCTTATAGGCTGCCCACGCCTCACCATTAGCAAGGCACCAGGGATTCACCAAAACGTATAGGGACATCAGGGATTGTTTTACATGGCGAGGCTTTAAGGATGATGTTCTGAGGCATGTCAAGGAGTGTGACACATGCCAAAGGAACAAGGGTGAGCAGTCACACCCTGTTGGGTTGTTGCAGCCTCTTCCTTTCCTTGCAGGGAAATGGGAGAGCATGTTGATGGATTTTATTACCGGGTTGCCCACAGTACAAGGCAAGGACTGCATATATGTGGTGGTGGACCGGTTAATGAAGTTTGCACACTTTTTCACCATCCCATCCCGGTACTCAACCTCACAGGTGGCCGAATTGTTCTTTAGGGAGGTGTTTCGATTTCATGGTCTTTTGGAGACCATCGTCAGTGATCGGGACAACAGGTTCATGGGGGGATTTTGGCAAGAGCTGTTTCGACTGGTGGGCACAAATTTCACTCTGAGTACCAGTTATCACCCCCAAAATGATAGGCAAACGAAGATAGTTAACAAATGGTTGAAGGGTTACTCGCGCAACTATGTGACGGACCATCAACGAGCATGGATATGGTGGTTGCACTTGGGGCAAGTACTGCTACTACAACACGTACCACATTTCCATAGGTATGTCTCTGTTCAGAGCCTTATATGGTTATGATGAATTATCTTTTGCTGACGTGATGTTTGGAGACAACAAAGCCCCTAGGGCCAAGGTTTGGATACATGAGAGCCAAGACATCTTGTAGGCTCTCAAAGATAACCTGCAGACTACGCAGAACCAACATAAGCTCTATGCATACAGGGGCAGAGTAGAGAGGCAGTTTGAGGTCGGAGATTTGGTCTTCTCGAGGCGCCAGCCATACAGGCAATCATCACTCAAGCTCAAGCCTCGCTTCTATGGGCCGTACTGAGTCTCTAGGAGACTTGGGGAGGTAACATATGAGCTAGAGTTTCCCCTGGGGAGTTGAGTACACAACATTTTCCATGTGTCTTGCTTGAAGAAGGCACTGGGACAAGAGGTGACCGTGGCTACAGAGGTACCACCTATGGATGATAAGGGGCACTTAGTTCTAGAGTCGAAGGCTATTTTAGACACCCATGAGAGGCACTTGTAGAATAGGGTTATTAAAGATTTTTTTATCAGATGGAGGAACCTGCCGGATGAGAATGCCACTTGGGAGGGGGAACAGATACTTTGACATCCTTCATTGCAGTTGCTTGAGGACAAGCAACGTTTTGGCAGGCAGGATTTTGATATTCCCACTTAGCAATTATGCTAAGGGGAAATATCAATTTTGCCCAATTTTGGCTTATTTCATGTTTGCACTTAGGAAAGGTGCGGTCAGAGGTCCCACATGAATTTTGGGATTAAGTGGAGGCCAAAAACAATAGAAAGAGAGGGAGAAAATCGAGCTCCTAGTGGGAAGTGGGGACCACTCCTAGAGAATTAGACCCACAAGGAAGTACGCTCTCATTGGAGGGAGTTAGGTGGGATAAAGTCGATGGTTGGGCCCACATGGGAAATTGGGAGGCTCCTTGACAAAAGAGGAGGCAACCACTTTTGGGCATTCTTGATCATTTGAACAAACTCTTAGACCAGCATGCTTGAGCTAGAGGTTGAGTCTGCAAGTGCGTCGTGCACACGATATTTTCAGGCGGAAATCTCACCCCTTGCTTCAGTGGACTTCGAGTGCCAGTCGAAGGAGGGAGTCTCATCCATTTCAGTTTGATCTAGGAGCAACATATTGTGATTTTGGGCCAGCATCAGCAGAAGCAGCGTAAGCACTACGCAGTCTTGGACAGTGTCACACGTGGGGGTTGAGGAGCGAAGGTAGTTTGGGGCTGAAACTTGTGGGGGAGTCCGGGAGGAAGTTTTGTTGGTGATTGGAGACATTTTAGGGGCATTTGACAATAGGAGTTATAGGTGGGTCGAAATACCCAGTAGTGGAGCTATTGAGGGAAATTGAGCCGAAATTCCAAGGTCATCCATAGGCCAATTCCTTCGTGGGTTTTGTGGGTATTTGGTGGAGAGTCCTGGGTTAATTTCTTGGATTTTTTAGAGCACTAGAGGATGCCCTAGCAGCTATTCTTCACATCCAACAACTCGTTTTCTGGGTAGTTCAGCGCAGAGCTAGGAGAGACCAATGGTAGAATTGAGGGGGACTTCATCTTCTTCATTTGGGCTTTGTTAGCTTGCCTTGGGCAAGCCCAGGTGCACACTTTCCAACACCAAATTGTAACCTCATTTATTATCAATAAAATGGCTTAGAAACACAGTTCTTGGCTCAAATTCATGGTTTGATTTATGTGTGTTTTTCGTGAGTTTTTATCTATGCATGCTTTTTTTATTACTGTAAAACCTCTGTGGTAGAGCCATGGTTGAAATGACAAGTGAGAAGCGATCGATGAAGAGTTGGAGCAAGCTCTCTTGATACCTATCGAAATCCAAATCGTGCACATTTCTTAAGAAGGGGCAGATTTCCTCTCGTCAGACCATAGAGTAGGTCAAAGGCAAACAAGTGTTGCGGTGGAAGAGGGTCGATACTTAGTTTTATAATGAAGCCAACCACCTAATCCATTAACCAGGCGGAACGCTAGCCATGGAAGCCATATGTTGGCGTGCTCGATTTCCCCTCTAACACGATTATAAGATGTGATGACATGGCTAGGGGGTAAAACCCAGAAGGTTTACCCTAGAGGTTGATGTTGCATAACGATGGGATTGAACGGGATGACGTCAACCAAGATGAGCTGGCTCACATGCAAGCCCAACAGTCTTGTCGTTGGTTGGATCATAATTTTAAAACTAGGCCAGTCTGACTTGGAATCGACTTGGTTGACTGAGCCATACACTTGCCCGGAGCGAGTAGGTCAATTATTCGAGTCGGTGGCTAGTCCGTAACCGAATCGGCTGAGTTGGCCACTGATTCAGTCGGTTTGGTGATGGACCGACTGGATCAATAGAGCACGACTTACACAGTCCACTTCGGTTTGTACACAATAATAATATCCATCATCCCAATCTTCGTTGTTGTAGAAGTAGTGGAATAGTTCATTAATGATGACAATGTGGTGGCAGCGAAAGCTTCTTGCTGTGGTGAACCCTTATCACTGTTTTATAAATATTACTGCTTCTTAGAAATGCTCCAGCCTATGATCCTATCAATATTTTGACCACATAACATAGATATCGAACTCTTTTATGACTGTAACTTCATTGAAGATTTATGAACCCAATCTCTGAAGCGATCTAGCTGTCTCGTTGTAGCTTACATCATACTTATACCTGAACTTTTCATTGTTTGACTTGTCACCTTGAGGTATGTCGAAATTATTTTTCTTCAACGTGTCTTAGCCCATTGTATTCTTAGCTCCATTAGCCCATAACTGTCCTTCTTCAAATTGCCTTTTGACCATGACCATAACTTTGATTCCATGTTGGGAAATCCAAGGAGAGGCAGTTAATCGATTTCCCTTATTATTACATTAACTTGTGATGTTTTTCGTTGTTGTTGGATCTTTCGATTTATCTTTTTTTATCATCAAGATTAATGTCAATCAACAAATAGAAGAGTGCACAAAATGTAGGCATTCTGCCAGGGCAAAACCCCACTCTTTGGGGAAAGCCCAGTCAAAAATCTTTCTTTAGTAGACTCAAGATGAGACGACCAAGACCCTTACAACTTAGACTCGAGACTAACTCCATCCATCAATTCATCCTTGCTTGTTCTTCCTTTCACTGTGTTAACACTAAATTCATGTCACTGTGTTAACGCTAAATTCATGTCATTGTGTTACCACCAAAATATCATCACTGTAACATCACTGAGATAGCACCTCTCACTTGTAGGAAAAACGAGACCTTACCATTGCACTGAGATAACACCTCTCACTTGTAGCAGCACTGAAGCTTTTTTGCTACACTGATATCTTCATTACTATCCCTATCACTCGTAGGAGCACCAAGACCCCATCATAGAGATAACAACGAATCCTTATAGTAGCACTGAGATTGTGGTAACATAAACTATAATAGCAACTGATTCTTCTTTCTGATGTAGCACCAAGGTTCATGATTGTAACACCGAGATTGGCACAACACCGAGATCCTTCTTCTTGACACCGAAACCATCCTTTTGAAATTTTATCCGAACTCATCTCTAAAATCCAAACTCTTACTGAGATATATGTGAGGTCCTCCTGTAGTAGCACCAAGACTCTATTTCAGAGATCTCATCGAACTTACTTGACTGTCATTTATGCAAAGTGGGATGATGTGTACTCGACATTCATGTCATTCGCTGAAAGTTGAGCATGTGGGATCGGGCCAAGAGGGCTTCCACGTATGCCCGCGTGACGTGATTGGTGTAGGAGAGTTCCACCTGCCAAGTAAGGCTGGTGGTCCCCACTCAGAGGTGCAAGGGGAGCGACTAAGGAAGGAGCCAAGAGGTGATGAGCAAATGAGCTAGGTATGACCTCGTGGATAGATACGTCAGCCCTGCTGCTTTCCCATTGGTTGGGATGAAGCCCCACTATCCATGCAAGCTCGGTAAAGGAGCTCGGTGAATAACAAAGGTGAGCGCCAGGACAAGGGCACTAGGAATATGTCATCGGGTGGGACCCACCCGGGTTAATCAAAAGGCACAGCAGAAGGAATTTCCTAGATAACACGTTGGGAAGAGTTGGCGCAGAATGGCGAGGCGATGTCTCTCATGGACCAATCAAAGGTGGGGTGGGTAGAAGTAAGGCCCACTAGCCACGTAGTTGTCACACCCTTCCTTGGGCGATGTCAGCAGGCAGAGGGGGAGAGTGGTGCAATTTTCTTGTATCATTGGATGGAGTGCCATTAACTAGGGTCGTTCGATGCGGGAGCCGGAACCCAATTGCGCCACCCCTTTCCAAATTAATAATCGAGCATGTTAGCTTGATGCAATCCAAACGTGTCATCGATCTCCCTTCGCGTTTGACTACTGTCGGATGGGGCAGGTAAGCTGTGGAATAGACCCCAACCTGTCCAAGAGCCGACTGCCACATGGGCCAATGGTGGACTACTACGTGGCAGTTAGATGATGTGCGAGGGTGACGTGGGGCCTATCTTTGAGAGGCCATACCTATCAATCTGGAGGTTGGATTGACGTGAAATTTTATATCATCAGATTCATCTTGACTAGCCGAACACAATGGTGATGGTTATTCTGGGTTTAGAGGTTGGAAAAAAAGTCGAAATTTTTATACCCCATTTCATAATGGTATCTTGAAGATCAGGTTTGCATAGTGACCACCTCCTACTCTGAGTATTGGGTAAGTAGTGTTGCTACAATCATACTGATTCACCACTACCAAATATGGGATCACCAATGAATGCTACATAAATATGGCTCAAAGTCTTTAGAATCTGATTCCATAGAAATTGGAAAATATTAACATGCCTAACCAATAATTTTGGTTTGAGTGAAGGGTTCATCTCCTCAACCTTATAATATGATAGAAAAAACTTGACATGCATAACCAATTATTTTGGTTTGAGTGAATGGAACATTTTTATTAAGGCTATGGTAAAGGAGTTCAACAATCAATACAACCAACATCAAATTACATAAAAGGATTCATGCTCTTGATTAAATGCCAATCCCATATCCTCACACATGATAGAATTCAATGAAAATGTTACAATCTTACCAATCCTTAAATTCTGAAAACTGTTAAGTCTATTGAATTTTGAGAGGGATATGAAATTCTACTTTCTCCATATGAATTTTGATAAGGTTGGAACCACTCTCAAATATCCTACGACAATTATTGGTAATGTAAAAAAGTTAAGTGAAAGTGATATCTTCTTGATCTTTCCTTATCTTTATTCATCTTTAAGAATTTAACATTATCATTGATTGTCAACATTTCTAGTGTTGAGTTAGGTTTTTTGTTTAGATTTACGGTTTAGGGGGGGGGGGAGGGTTGGTTTTATGGTCGAGGAGGACTGTTTTGTGAGGGAACAACCCCAAGTTTCCTCTAAAACCACCTAAAAGGCCACCACTATGGGTCGTAGACTCCCCCCACATATGTGAGATATGATCGTTCCAATTTGGAGCAAAACTGACTAGTTTAGACCAATTGGCAACTATTTCTTTGAACTTCAAATTTTCTTTTTATAATATCCAAAAATATAGTACATAATCTCCTTTTAATTGGTTAAACTTTATGGGCCATGAGTTTATCATTCTCAAAAATTATTGGGCAATTGAATTGGGTTAATTCAAATCTCTTTTTATTGGTTAAACTTTATGGGTCGTGAGTTTATTATTCTAAAAAATTATTGAGCAATTGAATTGGGTTAATTCGAATGAATTCAGGTTGTGTTTCGTTTTCCCTTAGGGGTTTTTAACTTATTTGTTTTATTTTATGGGCAATTGAATTCGGTTAGTTCAAATGAAGTCAGATTGTGTTTTGTTTCCCCTTTGGGGTTTTAAACTAATTTGTTTTATTTTATGAATACTTATAAACAATTGATGTATTTAATCATAACGCTAATATGTACTTTATAAATAATTGATATACTTAATCACAATGTTTGCATTGTATAATGGTTTATCCTTAATCTTTTCCTTTCATATGTGTGCAAATTCATATTTATTAAGTAGCTAAAAACAAGGTCCCATGTCTGAAAAATGAATTTATGTTTTTCAAACATTTGGCTTTGAAGATTTTGGAACATGAGAAGTTGTGGGATCTATCATGATATAGTAAACTGGTAGCTAATATATCAATGAAATTTTCTATTCATCCTTACAATAAACAATATGCATTTAACGGTAAAACAACTAATTTTATATAAAATAAAATATATGTCATCCAATTTTAAATACATTGAGATTATATATTCCAACTTATATAATATTGATCTCTTTAATAGAGAACTTGTTTGTAACATGCTTAATATGGATCCTTTCACACTTATCAATCCAGACTTTGCTAATTGGATTTTTCTTTGAACATTTTTTCTTTTGTGGAAGTTTCAAGTTGATTTTTATTGAATACTCTTTTTCTTTGGTGGAAGCCTTAAAATGGAAAAGAGGGCTATGGTTCATTTTTTTTTTGTTGCAAGGAGAATGCTGACAATATTTTAATAATATGCATTCAATGAATTGTTAGATTCTGTCTACCAATGCAAAATTAATATAAAACATAACAAAAATATAAATGAAAGGATAGTCCAATCATTTCCATTAACATTAACGTCAATAGCATCATATGTATAAAACATAACAAAAATATAAATGAAAGGATACTAGTATTATTAACATATGACTTGTTTCGTTAGCTGGTCGGACTTGTTACATAACTTGATCTTTTCATTCATACATATTACTTTATTAATTAATTCAGCAATAGAGAAAACATGAAGTTTAAAATGAACTTTTACAGGAAAATATAAAATAGTAAGAGTGAATGCAACTTCATACCATGCTATGAGGTTATATATATATTTTGCTAAATATTTTAATTTATATAAAATTATAATTTTATTTGTATAACTAATATTTTTGTTATATTTTAATATTAACTTTAAAAAATGTATAATAAATAAATTAATTAAAAATTATAATAATGTTAAAAAATTCACTATTATTCATTTATATAGTCTTTACAATAACATTGTATTAAAATGTATGTTTTCACACACATACATTGGTTAAAATTTTGAAAGAAATGCACTGAATAAAAATGTATTTTATTAGCAAAAACTTGAACTGACACATTTTAAAGGTAAAAACCATAAATATGTGTTTTTTACATAATATTTTTATTTATCTTATTATCAGTTTTCTGAAGTTAGAGTGTGTGATATTCAGTGGATATTGGATATAGTTATATATCCAATGAGTACTCACATTTGATATTTTTAGTGAACATGTAGTAAAATAAAATGAAAATACATGAAAACATGTACATTTTTATGTTATCTTCCAAAATATTGTACATAATTTAAATTATTGTTAGTTTTATGTTCAATGTATTAATAATATTAAAATACATATCATGTTTCAAGCTAATAGTATTTTAAGTTGAAGCACAGAGTAAGTTAATAAGTGGACAAACTCAACCTCTTTTAGATGGAAATTCTTACCTAAATCCAATATGAATTTTTTTGGAAGTTATAGTTCCACCTAATTGATGAGAACTTTGACCATGGAATTTTTCCTTCTAGGGTTTTGGCCCCATTTTAAGATGATCCAGATCTTTGAGATTTCAAAAAACATGAGTGGATTAGTGTAGAATTGTACCTCATCTAAAAAAATGAGTTGGCTGGAAAGGTTGAATTTGTCCATGTATTAACTCACTCAGTGAACACCATATGATCTTAATAAATGTGATATTTATTTATTTTTAATGAGTCAAGGTAGTGATGATATAAATCACTCTATATGCATTATTATAGGGATATTCAACAAATCTCAAGAAGATTTCACTAAAATCTTAAGTATAGGGGGTTTAAATGTTTTTACCTATTGTTAAATAAAAAGGACACACAATGATGTTTGACTTGTATAGCTCTAACTCAATGCTTATCATTTACCTAATTTCTTGAAATTCTATTGGTTATTGAATTTCGTAGTCAACAATGATACTTTTTTCTTATAAAGCTCATTTTAGAGATCCAATTTCCTCTAATGTCTATGATCTCTTGTTCACCTAAGTCACTAGAGACATAAAAATCACTTTATAGAATATGTGATGATATTGAGGCCTCATTGGCCTTGCGAATATCTCCCTTGGGCTTGTATTCTTTCTTTATCCTCAAATCAACCACATAGCAACATCCTAGGCCTTTGTTCTCATTGAAATATCCTCACTATGCACCGACCGTGCATACCAATCTACATTGGTAAACTTGTTGGAACAATGATTAGTTGGATAAGGAGATGCACATATATAAGTTTTATAGTGACTGATTACTCCTAATTATTTATATTTTTCCCAATTGATTCCTTTAGTTAATGTAACAAAAATCACGATCTAGGTGGTTTTTTAGGCAATTTTAGAAACAATCTTGATATTGGTAGTTTTTGGGTCATTATATTCCAATAAATTTTTGGGACTTTCCATATATTTAACACAATTTTAACATCCAATGCCTAATGAATTGACTTTGGTATGTTTTATGCAATGATTTAAAAATAAAGTAGTAAAAATGTGATCTCAATATGGCTACCCATTTTTTTGGACAACTTAGATTCATCCAACTCATTATTCTTGCTTAGCCTTGACTTCATTTTAGGGCTAGGGTTCTTGTATATTAGGGTGTTTCCTATCATGGTTTTTTACCAATATTATATAATAATGTGGTTTCATCTTTTGACAAAGGGATTTTTGTGAATGGGCATAATCATCATGTCTCATCCAAGAGATAAGTTACCAAAATTCTAGCTACTATGTGTTGATGTGTTCATTTTAGTGTTTTTAAACATATGATTAATTAATAAACTTTGGTTTTCATTGTAATACTAATAATACTCTACTTTAAACGCCATATCTCATGTTCTTTTCACTATTGTGTTCCTCCATTTCATTCTCAGTATAATTCTTATCAATTCAATTGCATATTCTCTAAACTATACGACAATGGAGTCATCATTCTAGAGCTATTGTTACAGAAAAGGCTCATTTTCTATCTCATGCATCTTTGAGATCATTACTCAAGTAACTATGGTCTAAATATGTGCTCTAAGGGAATCAATCATTACAAATATTTGTCATCTTCTCATTATTTTGTTTCTTAATCCCTTTGTATGTGTCCCATATTCAACTATCTAATTCTTGAATGCCTCTTCATATCCTTATAGTGAGAATCTCTAAATTTGAAAAATTGTGCAAGATTGGTAGCAAGTTTCTTTCACTCCTACGATATCTTCATCATGATGTCTCATTGCATTATCACATTATTCCTATTCATCCTGTAATTGCTAATTATTAAATGGTCGAAACTAACTCTATGTTTCTATGTGAAATTTTTAAACCTTTACACAAAAAAATGCACACACAAATTCTTTAAAAATGGAAATGTAATTAATGGAAACCATACATAATACGCATATATCTACACTGCAAGCCCTTAATTGGAAAAACCATAAAAATGTTTAGAGCTATATCTCTAACTTTCATCGTCAACTAACTTCACCTTTTACAATACAATATATAGAATCTTGCGACATAAAAAACACTAGTCTAGGTCATCGGTTTAGGGTTTTGATGTTGCGGGACTCCATATATTGTATTGTAAAATTGAAGTTAGTAGATGATGAAAATTATAGGTGTGGCTCTAAACATTTTTTTGGTTTTCTCGGTTAAGGGTTTCCATGATAAATCTTTGCGTATTATGTGTGATTGTCATTGTTTACTTTTTTGGTTTTAAAGAATTTGTGTGTGTATTACTTACTATAAAGGTTTAAAACTTGCCTTTGGTATTAGAGTGACTATTGGCTTCAGAGGGATGCCTTTGTTGTTAAGGGTTCTATTACGTTCAGTCTATCATCAATTTGGTTTCAATGGGAGCTTTGTGGTGGTGCTACAAAAGAGTGGTGAACAATTTGAAAATTGAGATTAAGAAATTTAATGGGAAGATTTTTGAGTTATTGAATTTCGAGATGAAAGATCTGCTGGTATAAAAAGATCAGTTAGTTCATGTTGATCAAGGTATTGCACCTATGATAATGTCGATAGAAGTATGGAGAAAGTTGGATTAGAAGGCAAAGAGCATAATTTAGTTATGTTTTCTAGATCTAATATTACTAAATGCTTTAGGAGAAGCTACAACCAAGACATTATGGGATAATATTATGGACCAACGACCCAAAAACAATAAAAATTCAATGAATAATAGTTCACTTTGAGCGGGAACCTCCTTTTATAATAAATCCAATACACAACACTGTTGATTTTCCATGGCACTCAAGAATCTAGTTTGGGTCTTAAAATCTCAAACAGAAACACACTCAAATGCCACAACACTTCTACTTTGCACAACGGAATAAACACAACAGTGAATCAACTAGTATACAAGACACAATTTTTCAACCCAACTTCGTTATATTACAAATATTTATTATGACAGTCTAAGGTTCTTGTACCAGGGATCACGGCCCTTACAATCAATCCTAATACAAGACAATACTAGGGCTTGGTATCAACAATCCATGATATGCAATCTACCCTGAACAAATTACAACTGACCTACTTGTTGATGTAGAACACTCCAAAACTCCTTTCAATCCACGTACCTTGAACACTTATGGCGGTCCTTTTCCTCATAATATACAACTCCACAATTTGCCTCTATCAATGAACACAACTCCTTTAGGTCACTGAACTTAGGCCTAAAAAATCTGCCCTCTAGCTGCTCCTTCTTCCTTCAAGGAATCCAACACATAGGGTATTCAACACTGCTACTCCTTGATGACATATCTTAGGGCAATGGAGGATGCCCACTTATCACTGAAGATGACCTTCTGCAACATAGTGAACTAGGAATCAACAACTAGCCCTCTTGGATGCCCTTTCTTTCTTCAAAGAACAACCCTTAGAGCTCAAATATCCTGCCTTTCTAACAACCTTGTAGTCCTTCACAATGGACTGTACTTATCAACAAAATAGCTCTTGGTTCTGTGCCCACAACTTTGGGTGCAAAACCCATTGCTTGGGTACTTCACCCACAACGTGCTTTTGTGGTGCCAACTCACACAAGCCCAGTACCTAGGGTTGTGGAGTACCTCCCAAGCTACAAAAATCAACACTCCCTCTTAGCGAGGGAGGTACTTACACCACTAGGAAGTATCTCTTCATCATCATCACTGCTAGCGACACTAACCCAACTTTTGGCGTTCATTGCTTGAACGTACCTTTTAGAATGAACCACTCATCTTGTCGGTAGTGTCTCTGCCGATTTAATCTCGATCGCAATTATCGCAACATTGGAGCATATACTCGTAGGGCCATTCGTTGATGAGGTATCCATTGATGAGGTACCCATAGCTGTGACCGAGTTTTTAGATGATGTTCACCCAAAACAGGTTGATGAGGTGCCAAGAGATACAGAGGTATCCACCGTTGATGAGGTGTTAGGAGACATATCCACTGTTGATGAAGTACCAAGAGACACAGAGGTATCCAGAGCTATGATCGCCTACAACAATTTTAACAACTCCAAGCGGACCTTCTAGCATTCAAAAAGAAGGCCACAACAGTCTGAGAGATAATTTTGCAACAGAATGAGGAGCTGGAGGGCATGAGAGTGGTTTGTGTTGAGCCAATGGCCAAGCTAACTTGCGTTGGGGAACGATTGAATTCCCTAATGGTACAACTAGAGGAGTACACATTGGAGTGTCAGACCAACCCTCTTCAGGCATACATATATGGGGCTTGCAACACTGTCAGGTTACCTCTGCACATTGGAGAGAGAGAGGCATAGTTACCTAGTCAGACCTCATGTGTTGACCAGGACAGTGAGATGAGGTGACATGAGTTGCGCAGGGCGCAACATTCGCATGTTGAGGTTGTTGCGTGTATGGGTACATGTGCATTCAATCATTTCCTTGGGGTTGGATGGTGAGATATTCTGATTTGGTACCCAGTGGAGTGGGCTAGACCTATGGAGATGCTCGTAATCTAGCGTGAAGCTCGGCAGGAGCTTCCATACATTGGGGATGCTGGAGGCCCAAGTTGGCATTGGGATCTAGGTGGGGCTTCCTATCATATACTAGAGATGTAGGATGCTTACAACATTGGTGGTATAGTTGACCCAAAACATGAGCGCACACATTCTCTAGGGGAGTTCTAGTCGACACTAGTGGCCAGTCAGTTTGTGAGCAGACTCCATGGGTTGTTTGGATGTGTCGGTTGTGCATGGGGTCGCAGGATGATTAGTAGACTCTAGCAGGATCTTGTAGGAGGAGGTGGCATCGACAGGCCACTAGACAGGGCATTAGATTGAGACGATGCTCTCCCATTTATGTATTGGGAACAAGAGCCATGGAGGATCGACACAACATTGATATCCCCTCTAGTAGGTGTGGAGTTAGGCCGCTCAGGTCTACTAGGACAAATGAGGAGATATGACGCGCATCATGGAGGGTTCACTGGTAGAGTGGTGGATACTTTAGCACACACGGGATACCATATGATACAGGGTGGTATGACAGTAGGCAGTGGTATTCAGGGGTGCACAAAGATATGTTGCAGAGCCCAGTGTTATGTAGAGGGATGCGGCCTGATGCATATAGACCTATGTTGCACGAGTTTTCGGTGAGCAAGTAGTTCGGGTATGAGGGAACAAGTATCTGATACGACTAGAAGCTTTGCCCAAATTTACAGGAAACATCAAGTTGGGAGTGGAAATAATATAATATATTACAATTTAATATATATTAAAAATAAAAATGAATAAATTAATTTATATCCATAAAAAACTTGACAATCAGATTCCATCTTGCAAAGAAATATGTAAAATATTGAACTTTGAAACAATGCAAAAAAAATCAAAATATTAATCCATCAACAATTTTCCAATCAAATTCCTTTCCAGCAAAAAAACATGCAGAACTCCAAAACCAGAAAAAAGATTGTTATTACTCAATTATTAAGTGATTTCATGCAACGCTATATGTTAAGTCATTGGTTCAATTCCCCGCCCATGATGTAACCTCACCATTATTGAACTTTATATATATATATATATATATTATAACCTAAATAACATCTAATTATAATAGAGATAGAAAAAAATAAAATATATATTAATAATAGTTAAAAAAATAAAACAATAGAGTTTAAAATGTAATTTTAAAGAGAGTTTGTATAATTAAATTATAAATTTCTAAGTTAATATATATTTTATACTTGAATAAATATGAAAATTAAATTTAAAAATGTTGTTTTAATAATATTTATATTTCATAATTTAAATGATTTTTTTTTCTTTCATATTCCATCTTTTGTCCATTCAGCCACGGGCAATAATGATGGTTTTTCTAGTGGCCAATGATTCGCCTAAATGCTTTTATATCCATCTGCCATCTGCGTACTTGAGGAGAATTAATAGCTTTCCAATCACACAGATCAGGATTGGCCAGGCGCCTCATCTTCATTTAGATAGAAGGGGTTTCCATAAACTGGTTGTTCCGCTTAGTTCCAAACCCATATCCATATCTAGACCTAGCGGCATACCCTTCCCTTCGTATGGTTTGATTAGTTTTAGCAGCACCCAAGCTAGCAGTGTCAAATACACCTAAGTTTGCACTAATTCATTGCAGTGAAGCTCCCGAAATGTCAAAAATGTGTTGCAGTGAAGCTCCCGAAAAGCTCCAAAGTACTTGTTAAAGCTCTCGGTGGTTTTGGAGTGTCTTCTACCAGCTCCCAAGCTCCTAGGAGCGTAGGAGCATGGGATACGTGCTCTCCAATGCCTGGGAGCGGTACTCGTGTAACTATGACACAAACCCAATTTTAGACCCTAGCATCCAGTGTTGTATAGGGTTATGCAGCGATGAGCAGTGGCCTGCATAGGAGGATATAGGTGTATGGTGGTGTGCCGTGGTGCATGGGTTTGCACCGTAGAGTAGGAGCGACTCACACCGCATTGAGTTTATGAGTGGTGTGATGCATTGGTACATACGGGACACTAGAGGATATGGGGTGACACAACAACGAGTGGTGGCATTCCATGGTGTACAACGATATGCCGCAAGGCACAATGGTATGCAAGAATGTAAAGGGACACATAGTTGTCTCCAGTGGCTTATGGTGCTACACAATGAGATCTTGGAGCCTTGTCTCCAAGGAGGACTCTTGACAAGGACATCAGACATACCATTGTGTTCGACTTACCCAAAATCGATGAGGGGATGGATTGTTGAGAAATCCATTAGGGACACATTAAGATAATTTATTCTTGATTTCTCTTTCTTGACATTTACTTGTGATATCGTATTTTTTCTTTTGTTGATTATGTTAGTCGTTCTTATCATCAAATAAATGCCAAAAACTATAAAATGAACACAAGATGTAGGCACTCAACTAGGGCAAAACCCCTCTCCTAGGGAAAAACCCAAAATTCTTCTTCTCTTCTTTAGAATCAAATCAAATGAGACAGCCTTGACCTTTGACTAGACCAAAAGGAACTCCTCCAATCCACCAAGTCTGCCTCTCAATATATTTTAAACAAACTCCAAAATTCAACTTTAGTCAGATAGCTTCAATGTTGCATAGAGATCCAATTTCGGTCCTTCTTCATCAAATCTTCAGCCCTACTGCTTCACCTGCAACTTCATCCTCCTTTAATTTCAGAATCTCGCACGTGTGGGTGATCAAGAGAGAATCTTTGATTTCTTTTGTTGGATAAATGTCCCCTTGTCCTTCATGTTGATTTCTCCTTTATTTCTAGACTTCTTCGCATTTGTTTTCTCCTATCTAAACTGCATATCGAACTTGTCTTCATTCATGCTTCAAATAGGTTGAATAGTCTTCTATTTATAGTGGTTTGAGGCTGTTCTTTTAGGCCGACTTGGAGGACTTGAGGCCGACTTGGAGGACTTGAGGCCGACTTGGAGGACTAGAGGCCAACTTGGAGGAGGAGGGTTATATGACCCATTTACAATAAAAATAAATTTCTTTCTAGACATACAAAGCCCAAGAAGGGTGTAATATATCATGACTTTGACTTTGAATCAAGACACAAACCCTAGAGCACTCAATGGGTGCTTTTGACCTATAAACATAATACATAGAGCATGAAACCTATGCTCTTAAAATAAATTTTCCTTTTCATAATAAATTTTCTTTTCTTTCTTTTGACAAATATATTATATTATGACTCAAATACAATTACGAAGGCCGATACTAGTTACATTTCTCAACATGGATGAGCATTTGGCGACATTGTGTTCAACAGAGCAGGTCTTCGATTGAGTTATCAGCGGATCCGAGGCAGAGAGGGACATCCATAAGATTACCCTTGAGTATCCATACGGGCTTTTGATCCTACCCTTTGGGGACCTGTACACTTATCACTCTCCAGTATTGCTTACAGTCGTATAGAGTTTGGTTTTTGCCCATTGATGCTCTCAGTACAGGCAGCATGATGCGAGAGGCTTACTCGAGACATTTGGATGGGAAACAATGTATTCGAAGAGAGATTTCTTGACGACGACGTTTGGTTAAGGCACGAGCTGATAGATACATGCTTAGGGATTGTGTGGTTTGCTGCAGAGGTATCATATGTTCTGCCCCTCAGCTCACACCTAAGGAGATGATCGCTGGGAGTCGCATGACGCACTTTTTGCAGGATAAAACGAGGCGATATATGAGCATGAGGTACAGTGGATGACAGAATTCGTCTACATAAGGGTGTCCGGACTCTAGGCAGTGTCGGGGTGCATCATTAGGAGTTGGGATAGTAGAGTTTGCTGCGTGGTATGGCAGGAGCAAAGAAGTTTGGCATGTATGAGACTGATTCTTGATGACTGGTGGCCATATGATTACATATAGGAGTCAGAGACGAGGCACAATTGGGTTCTGGCAGATAGCAGGGCTTCACAACGACAACTAGTGAGGAGTGGGAGTTGTGAACTTCCAGTGTGGCTATGGGATCCAGGGATCCAGTTGACTGATGGATCACTCCACTTTGTGGTGAGTACGACCATGATAGAAGGTGATTTAGTTCATTCTCTGGTTGACACATGGGGGATTGATGTGTCTTCATCATATGGCGAGGTAGGTTGCTTCTCATGATCAAGGCTAGCCATGGAGTGGTAGACTCTGGAATTACTGGGTTGCCCTTGCAGGTTTGTCTATCATGACAAATATTGTGGCTGAGCCATACAGGAGGGGAGGCTCTGGTACGAGCATGTTGGGAAATTAGTCATGAACGGGGTGTTGCGGTGTCAACAAGACAGTCTCACACTGCGATACGCATGGGATCCTGGCATCACAGGATTTTGGTAGTTTAGCTACCCTTAGGGATGAGCTGGTTCTTATAGGGGAAGATAATTCAGATCTTCCATTGGGTTTTAGTGGTTTGTTGTTGGCGTGGGGAACTTCACTAGCATGGTGGGATGCTTAATAGGAAGAGATCATAGGGAGCTCATGCAGATGAAGACTCATCTCCACAGGGGTTGGATTGTATCTTCGGGAGCCTACTCCTGAAGTGCATGAGATTGACTATTGAGTAGGGCAACTTCATGAGGGGTTGATTGGCATTTTATATTATCGTGATGCTTACCTACCTTGCTCCATCAAATCCCTGCAATTCTGATCCTTGTTTTCCCTGACCTAATTTCTTCCTTGACCTATTCGCCATCCATCACCTCAAAATTCAATCAATCAAACCCCTGTGCTACTATACCTAGCCTAATATCTCATTGATCCAGTCATATTGATTGAGATCCATTGGAGAGAGCTCTCTCCTGCCTAGTAGGGCTAGCTACTTGGAAAAATATTGGTTTGTGGTTACCTTTGCTGGTCTCTTGTCAGCCTCGGAGATCCGGTGGAGTGATAACAAAATTGGATGAGTCACCCAACTTCTCATTTTCCCTGAAGGTGGAAGACATCTTGACTTGTCTATATCGGATCTTTCAACTTTCCAAAGATGATTGCTTTAGTCCTTGTCTCCTCTTGGGCTTGTCCTTCACCTTAGCTTCGAAACCATGTTAAATTTTCAGATTGTTCTATGCTGTATCAATTACTTTAGCCCAATTCAATACTTCAATTGACTACCTTTTCAATTACAATTAGTCTTTCCATTCATCAACAATAATTTAAGATAGAGCAATAAATGCAACGACAAAGGAGACAATCAACACATCAACAAGAGACACCAGATTTGGTCAAAGACCAGGGGAAAACCCCACTAGGGGGAAAACCCTTTGAAATTCTTCTTCTATTAGATTGTCATCAAATGTTTAGCAGAGAGTATAATGAGCCCAATACAATATCATCTAGTAATTCAACCCAATAACATTCAGAAACAAGTTTCCAGTGTCAAAATATCTCAGATACAACTTCTTCAGTGTTCAGTCAGCTACAAATAACTTTGGTCAATGGTCAACTTTAGTCAAACTCCCCAGTCGCATGCATGGGGGCCTGTGAGAGTGACTATAGGATCCCAACTGCTCCTTTGATGCCTGTGTGCCAACGACTATAGCCAAAACTTCTATGTGAAAAGCCTGCGACTATAGCCCAAAAACCCTAGATTAGATGTGAACCTCATGCCCTGTAATATTGGACCTTTGCGAACTTCTTTCATCGTCCTTGCTTCAGACCTGTGCGAACCAATCAATGAGAAGAGAAGAAGAAGATGCTTGGTGATGTCCAAATGAGATTTAGGTCACTTGTATTTATAGGCTTCCATGGGTGTCCAATTTTCTTTGAGGCTGACCTTGTCAAAATGTGCATGTGTGGGATTTTCTTCATAAGTACACTTTTCCTTATCCGATTTGAGTGATATTTAGGTCAATTTTGGTCCTCTTGAAAAGAGGAATTCAATGCAATCATCATCTCCATCAAATAAGTTGTCCAAATTGGAATTTGACCGTAGTTGCATAATTTTAACAAGAATTTCACACGTGTTAGAGAGATAAAGCCCAAGAACCAAGAAATTTCGTCCTTCTTCTTCTTGACCTTCGCTCTCCTTGTAGCTACCTTGCTATAGATAAAAATATTTCTTGGGATATCGAACTTGTGAGTGAGTGTGTCTCCAGATGAAGTCAGACTTCTCAAGGGGTCAAATTCTCTCCTTTAAGCCGACTTGAGGATCCTAGGACCGACTTGTACTCTTGGAGATTCTAGGACTTTCTAGACTAAAAAATAATTCTTTTTACACTTGGAAATTTTCCAAAAGGGTCTTATAAACACGATGTTGACTCTTTGGACTCATGAAAATAAATCCTAAGACCTAACAAACCCTAGAAGCACGAAGAACATGATTTTACATAAAATACCATCAATAATGAGCATGAAACCCATGCTTTAATAATATTAATTTTTCTTTTCTTTTTCTTGTTTGTTACATAAGATACATATTGAAATGAGTACAATAATTATGAAGACCGAAACTAGTTACATTTCTCAACACTCCCTCTTAACTAGGGAGGTATTCATAATTGTACAATCAATACAACATCATATCTCAAACTGAAGAGTTATCAAGAGAGTCGGATTGATAAGCCATATTGTAAGCATCATCATCATGACCAACATTGTCCCTGAGGCCTAACTGGATGAGATCTACTTTAATCAAGAGAATTATGCTGGAGGCTTTACGTGTGATGCAACACTACCTCTACAAGGTACATACCCCATCTAGATGTTTACAAGGTATGTCCTTTTAAGACTATTCTTATCTTGGATCTCCAATCTTGAGTCCTCAAAGAATGTTGGTCCTCTTCGACCACTCTTATCCTGAATGTGTTTCCCATTCTCAAAGAGTGTCGGTAACTTTCCTTTCTTGGATGTTATATCCTCAAGGAAACCACAAATGATTATCCAATCCTCCACTATTCTCTCTTCATGACCTCCACTTAGACTTACTGTTGTTAGTCCTAGTCAAGTGCATTGTTGAGTTTTCTCGAATGTTGGGGTAGCATCGGATGTGCTTTAGCTCCCAAAATTTGTGGAGGGACTAGATTACATGAGATATCCAAGACCCAGAAAGGGATTTTGGAAATTATATCCAGTTTGGGAGATAATTAATTAATTAATATTTTTAATTAAGGACCCCAAGTCTAGCTTAGGAAAATTAAAATATTAAAGGTAATTAATTTAAACATGTGATGGAAATGACTTAAGTCACACGAATCAAGCTTTCTTTTAATCTTAGCCATTGATTCAAGATTAGATCATGGCCGTTGGTTTCCCAACGAGAAAGTATAAAGGAAAGGCTTGGGGTCAGTTGGAGAACACACAAATGGAGGCAGAGCACTGAGACTAAGTTGAAATTCTAGGGTGGGTTTGCTAAGAATTTTCAGAAGTGTTTCAGCTGCAGCGAGGGGTAGTATCGGCTAAGGGGATGGTCTGATCCTAGTGCCAAGAATAAACAAGAGGCAGAGAGCAGCAACCAGAGACAAAGCAGAGAAGCAGAGGCAACAACAGTAGTTACGCAGCAGCTGCACAACGTAGAGAGCAATTTCAGCTATGCAGGTGCTACGCAGGCCCAGAAAGGGTAGCGCTGGGCAGCAGGGGACCCTCCAGGGTTACGTAAAGACCCTTCTAGGGCAGCGTAGGGTCTACGTCACCCATTCTGGGGTTACGCAACCCTCTCCAGGCCAGCGCGGAGGCACACAGAGGCTGACAGGGTTGACGTAGGGGCTTCAGGGGTAGCGTTGGGGTTTCTAGGGCCAGAAATTGGCTGAGTCTTGTAAATCCCGTTTGAGGGTGTGGATTAGTCAAAGTTTTTAGTCTCAGAACAACAAGTTAGCTGCAGATCTATTATTTTCTTTGTCGAGTCAACCAGTAAGGTGCCTAGATTTGTTGTATTCAGAAACTACTTAATAATATAAACAGTCTAGCAGCCAGAAGACCGGTTTTCCCGCATTGGGTTTTTCTGGGGATAGTTGTCCAGAAAATCTTGCGTGTCACTTTGTCTGTGTGCATGTATTTCTGTTTTAGATTTGAATTGGTGAAAGTTTGTTATGTGTTTACTTCGATGTTAATCTGAATATTTCAGCGTTAATAACTTGTTTAAGTAGGAGAAGTATAACCAAATCTAACAATAGAATCTCTACATAAAGTAACATTCAGAAATTTTCACATGCATGACACATGAAAATGAGAACGCACATGTGATGTTTAACATAACTCCCTCTCAACTAGAGAGGACATCCCTATTCTCCTTTAGTCTTGAGAATAGAACCTTGCTCCTATACAAGGAGACTCCTTTACTACTTCTCAAATTCAGAGGAGATCTAGACTTCCTTTCTATTTGGGAAGTCATCATCACAAGCCTTACAACTTGTCTTCATAAGAGTATCGGCTACCAGTTCTTCATCGTTTTCCGACTCCCTCTTTCCTCCGCATCATCGAGCTTTCTTTGTTTCAAAGTATCATGGACCCACCTTCTCTCCTTGATCTTGTGACAAGTTCCAAGCTAATCTTCTTGCTCATCACTTTCTCCTTTGATATGAAGGAATTACATTGAGCCTTCCCAAACTTCAAGTTGATCATAGCTTCTTCTTGAAAGTGATATTCCTTTTGACTTGCAGGTTATCTTCTCGCACCATTACCTTTCAATCTCAATATGTCCATATCTTGACTTCATATTTGCCAGGTGTATTATATCGAGCTTCCCTCAATATCCTTCATCCATACAGTTGAGCTTTCCTCAACTGTCATCATATATTCCTACAACATTCTTCCAGGTGGAAAAAATAATATGTTAACTAGATAACCAATAACAATGAAAATCAGACTTACCTCATCATGATGACCTTCTCGTTCCATCAACATCCTTATCAACCTTTCTCCACTTGAAACTTCCTTCATGCATCAGAGTAACCAAGGATCGAACTTGATTACCAAGTTACAACTTTTTTTGCAGAGACTATACTAGATGTTAATCATTATTGCATATATATTCTAGATAAAGTCAAATATTATTCTTCTCAAGCATCATATATCCATATACCTATGCATATTTTATGACCATCTCTCTTTCCACAAGATTCTACACATATGAATCTTATCAAAGTTTTATATCAAACATGCATTCCTATGCTTTCATCTGATCATCTATCTATTCATATGTATCACAAATAGCCTGCATCCTGACCCATCCATTCCTTCATCCTTTTTCCAGCAATGACTCCACATTACATGGAATGTATACTAACCTTGTCATAGTGCTTTTCCCAAAAAACTTCCTTAATGATGGTTCTTCCAGGATCATGATGATCCATCTAAGCAAGATGACTTCCTCTAACATATTGTTAGATAATACATGGATGAGAATTATGCAAAAATGGTCTATCTATCCATCTATCTACATGATCTTTACAAATCTACTTAGTCATGTAAATTCTAGACATGCTAGTATCATATGCTTCATTCTACGATGCTATGCAAAACATGTTATTCTAAAATAAATATTAAACTTCACAGAGAACTTGAAAGTCAATGAGCCTTCTTTAGTATTAAATATCCTTCACTTCTTCCTTCTCTGCGTTCTTCTCAGGTTCTCCCATGGCTTTGGCTACATGTGCTTCACTCCTTTCCTTTTCTCTTATTGTTCTGCTTGTTTGGACAATCCCTCTTAAAGTTTCCAAGTTTATGGCATCCAAAACATTGAACTTTGGACATGTATTTCTTCTTGGACTTACAAAACTTACCTTTCTTCAGCTTCTTGACTCGGGCTAGAAAGGCTTGAGATTGCTCATCAAATCCAATATCATCCTTGACCTTGATCCTTGATTCTTCTAATATGCATTACGCTCAAAACTCATTAAAGGGAGTTGAATCCTTCTTGGAGTAGATGCTTGTTGCAAAGCTGCTCCATTCTGGTGGCAATGCATTCAATACACATATGGTTACTTCAAAATTAGTGATTGGTTCCCCAATTCCTTGTAGATGGTATCTTAGTTTAGAGAGTCTCATGAGGAAGGATGCCACATCCTCATCCTTTGATTTCTTCATTTTGTACAACGTGTTCCTTAGTGACATCTTCTGACTTGTTGTACTTATCGAATATAAATTCACTAGCTTGTCATACATAGCCTTGGAAGTCTTCAAATTTGCGACAAATGGAACAAAAGAATCCTTAATTAATTCAACTATGATCCTTTGAGCTCTTACTTCCCCTTTCTTGTACTTTTCTAGTTCTTGTGTCTTACCTTTCTCAGGTTTAGTAATTTCTCCTATAACATATCCCATTACTTCTTGTTCTGTGAGTATCAAGTCAATTCTTTTCTTCCATGCTAGATAGTTCAAAGCTCCAATGAGCTTATTGCTCTCCTTGCAGAAAGAACCCATATGACTTGAAGATTCAAACATAGTGTAATAATATGTTACTTGATGACCAAGATATTCCTTGATGATGTCTCCAACCTTCTTGATTCTTTCAAGACCTTTGGAGTTGTTCCCTAGGAATCCTCCACCAACAACTTCCAAGATTGATGCCTTACAAATAGACTTCCTTTTTGCGAGATCAACATCGTGCTTGCGAGATTGATGTAGTCTTGATCTTCTTCAATGTAGAAACCCTAGATTAGAAGGGTCTTCTATCAACAAGCCTTTAACCAGATTCCTTCAAGAGACAATTTTGTAGTCTTCTTCTTTAAGACTTTGGGAGCTTTCTATCTTTTGATCAACAATCCTTTTTAGTGTCCTTTCCAACTGCCTTCCTTGTTCACCTTAGCTCTGATTCCATGTTATAAAATATAAAGTGGTAGCTTATGAAACTTATTTTCTTTAACCTTGATACTTGTTTGTGAATATTAGTTATCTTCTTTATGTTTTTTTAGTTAGATCTTTTCATCAATTAATATCAAGAACATGAACAAAAATAGAGGACATAGATATATCCTTTCAGCAAGGGAAAAACCCCTCCAAGGGGAAAATCGGGAAACTCTTGTCTTCTTACAATCTTCTTCAAATGAGATACAAAGACCAAACCCTAGACCAAGTCATTCTCCCAGTACCAAGTCCGCCTATAATTATTATGATTATGCCACTGTTATATCAATATATCAGATTTGATATAAATTATCTAGTCAATTAAAATGAGAGATGAAGGCAATAGAAGTAAACCCCAAGGCCTAATGGTGTATGCCAAGTTTTGATATGTGAGAGAAATCACTCCTCAACACTTGCACTAACAAAATGTTAGCTCAAAACCTAAAGATCGACTTTTATGACTGTTGCAATCACAAATTATTAGAGATAAAATGCCAATACCTTGAAGAAACCCTTGTTTGCAATGAGGTCTAGCCCTTGTAGGGCTTACAACCTTCTTAATGCTTGCAAAATAGGTCCCAAACACTAGCCTTTTAGGTTGGGTAAGGGCTAGGGCCTTCAGAAAATAAGTTTCTTCCCCATTTTAAAAGTAAGCAACTTGTAAAAATGGGCTCAAAACCCTAGACGTCTAGGGTTTTTAATGGTTGGAAACTTCAAAAGTTTACTTCTTTCTTTGATCTATTGAGAGATTTCACGTGTACAAATAAAAAAAATAATTCCAAAAAAAAAACCCAATATATACAAAAATAAAATAAAAACCCCAAGAAATTATATACAAGAAAAAATTAAAATGCAAAGGGTTAGTGAAATTATTTGCATAATAGAAAATACAAGGTGAAAGGTTAGTATATATAGACACAAATTAGAGAAACTATTTTCAAATTTTGAATGTGGGATATAAACTTTACAAGTAAATTTTGAATTTCAAATTAAAAGTTAAATTGAATTAAAAAATTTAAACTACAAAATTTAAACTTAAATCAAATAAATATTTACAATTTTGAAATCTAAAAATTATTTACAAAATAAAATAAATCTGAAGAATTTTTACAAGTATGCTAACAACCCAAAAACATAAAATTTAAAATAAAACCCTAAACCCAAATAGGTGCAAAACAAGGGTTAGAAAATTTTATTTAGAAAAATGATTCTACAAAAATAATTTAGAACTTATATACAAATATACAATGCATGGAAATAAATATTTTTGAGTAAATAATTTTTTAAATGATGAATAATGAACATAGATCAGATGTGTTTCAAAATTTATGGTATTTCCCACAACCTTTGCGAAGTAAAAAAACCAAACAAAATTCTTGGAGCCCAAACAATGTCGGCTCTCCTCCAAAGTCTATGAACTTGGATCCCAAGGATCAGGGAACTTGCAAACTCTATATATTTTCTTCAAGAAATCTTGTTAGACATATGGCGAATCATATCACCTAAGATAGAGCCAAAATCTACCAATAGAATGTTCTTATCACCATATAATAAATAAACAAACTTTAAGATTTTAAGCACAATATAGGAAAGCACATACCCAACACATTCCATAGATCATCAGACAAAGAACACCATGAACTGAACCCCAAAGTATTTTATTATGATATTTCAAGCGTTCCCAACAGATCAATGGAACAAAACCAACGTTACAAAATTACATAGACTAGAGTCAAAGCTTTCATCATTTGAGAAGCAAAATGACCTCTAATTTATAGATAAATCCTCCAAGTGGAAAATATCGGCTAGTTGGCTTGATGCCCATCAAAATAATTTCGACTGTTAATAATTATTTGATCATCTTTTAATCTCCATCGTCTAAAATATTTCTTTTTGAGGAATTTTCGAATTTTTCATTAAAACCATTTTTTATTAGCTCAAAAAAAACTATTTTGAGCTAATTTCCTCAAAATTTTGAGTTTGACTTAACCACCAAGGTCCAAGGGTCAAAATTTTCTTGAAATTTCCAATATTCCCTTGGTGGGGGGCCTCCAAAAATTAATTTCTTTTAGATCCACTAATTTTTTCCACTTGGAGAAATTAATTTCTCTAACATTTTAATTTTTTACTCTAAATTAATTAATTTTCTAGCTTAGGATTTTATTTTATTTTCGCTAGAATAATTAATTAATTGACTCATGAGGGGACTAATTATTTTTCCACCCTCTAATATTTTAGCCATGGTGTCTAAGTATGAGAGACCATGCACTAAAATATTTTTTACATAAGATTTTACAAATTCAACCCTCAAAGGGGGAATGACCGTTCATTATAGACCCTCAAAATGCTTACTCAATTCTGTGACACAATGTGATCTAGTAGACCAAGTGATCTGCAATAAAATAATTTAGCCAACTAGCTTAAATTATTCCCACATCCATTTTACAATAGACTCGACTAAAGCACTAGGACTCACCTTAGAATTTGATGATAAGCTCCACCCTAGCTTTCGAGTGAGGCTGGAGGGAAAAACTCTGCCGATCATCCGTGTTTAGAAACACAAATGAATCAGTTAGACTAAAAACTTCTTAGGATGAAATATGTTGCCAAAATCATAGGCTTACCTAGGTTTTTACATAATAAAGTAGATGTACTAGCATCATTTACATTACAATTTTGCAGTATGGGTTTATAATGACATAGAACATACTACTGGCTGATGATTCTGACTTTGAAAAAAATCCTTGAAGTTCTTGGATCCTGCTTCCTTGGAATGTTGAAAAAATGGGTGCAGTAGGTACTAGGGTGATCAATCATGGTCGACCACAATGGGAATAAGATACCATATTATATAACCATCACATGGCCTATAAGGTTTTAGACTTGCATTTCCTGGATTTACAATGGTGTTGTCAAAAATAAAATATGGCTATAGGTAACTCTATTGGAATGAGTGGTAACATGTCCTTACTATTTGAGAAACTTGGCCTAGGTATGTATGGATTGAAAAACCTATAAGGATAGGTAGGCTTCCTTCCTATTAATGGCCAAATTTTGAAGAGATGCTTCAATTAGCTGCCTCTTGGTTAATTAGCTTGTACATAAGTAGGCTATTTTTATATATTTCTTTAAAGTTTTGCATTTGATACTTTACATGCTTTTTATCCTCTTTGATATTTCTTTAAAGTTTTCTTTACTTCAAAATTTGATTAATTGATCGTTACATTTGCTTAGTTAGTCTCTTTTAAAGAATTTTCCTTTTCAATATTCTAGAAAGTGATTTAGTATGCATTGCAAATGCTTTGATTTCTTTAGGATCCTTGAGCGCGACTGATTGGAATCATGGAAATCTACTCTAAGCCCAATGGATAAAACATTTGTTCATTGACACTTTAATTGTTTCCTTAGTCTAGTGTCCTAGCTATTGACTGAGTGATGGAACACCTCTTGAACATTGGATAGCTATGAGCAGTTCAAGTCCAGTTCTGGATAGATTATTGGTCATATCCAAGGCTCCATCCATACACTTAAAAGTGGTTGATGTTTTACTTAGAAGATAATGGAGTACCTAGGATTATACATGCAAGGGGAATTTTTTTTTCAAGCTAGGCATCTGCAAAAAACTCTCACATAATAGGTATCATCCCACATGCCTTTGAAGGTTAACCGAAAGCCTTGATTCATCTCTTTCTCAAAATAAAATCAAAGGAAAAAGCTTAGGAAATGCATTTCAAATCATGTGGGACATGTTGTTATCTTCATGGAGGTTATGGACACTCATTGGTAATAGAGAAAACTGTGATATTAGGGTAAATCCTTTAAGGCTATGGATGCTTGTTCATAGTGGAGAAACAACAAGAGAACATGACGAAAATAGCGTAAAATTTTCAACATCCCTTTTCTATTACAACATTATGGCATCACATTCATATTTTAAGAAGAATCAGGTTATCAAATGAACTTCATATTTTGTGCTTGCAACTATCACTGAGAAGTTGCACAAGCTAGAACTGAGTTCTCATTCAACTATTTTAAGTGCAACCTATAGTGAGATCACATTGAGCTAAAGTAAAGGTTCTCTACAAAAGGTAATTTCTTCCTAAGAGAACTTGTGATTATCTGAAAGATGTGTAGAGATTTGTGGTTTTGTATAATTTTCCACCAATTGTCGAGCAAGAAACAACTTTCCCATCCTTTTATTCTTCATGTCACACGATAAAGGAGAAAAAATGATTGGGACCCTCCCAATTTCTTGCCTTTGAACCTCAAAATAATCATATTTGAAATTGATCACAATGACTTGGGTGAATTTTCATTTTGAATAAGTCCTACACATTGTTCAAAGAGTTTATCGACTCTTGAAATTACTTTTAATCTAATCCCTTTTGAGCAAATTCATCTTGTCATAGTTTCAAATGTTTGTCAAATCATGATATATCACAATTTTAGAAAACTTCTTTTTGTGTGATACAAGTAATCAAATTATGTTTTGGTGCGAGAAACCTCCCTAGGAATTAGTGAATTAATGGTTGAAAAAAAATGAATCATACTTTTCCCTATGAAATAGCCAACCGAACCAATGACTTATCTCTAATGAAAAGGGTGACTTTCCTCTTCCATATAACTAAACCAAATGTGGCTCCTTAACACAAAACCCAAAATCAACTTTGAGCATGCAAAATATAGGAAAATATGAAATTTAACCAAGTGAAGGATATTCATGACCATTGTTTTATCTATTTGATCTTTCTCCCTTTTTACCATCTTGTTGACGTCGGCTAGAATGCCCTATTAATGGAGAGTGGTACCCCTTGGTATAAAGTCCTAGTTAGATCTCACACCATTAGGATGGGAGACCCATTTGGATTTCTGCTCGACGACATTGTTGAAATGACTGGGTGTGGTGGTTGAAAATGCATGTTGTAGTGTGCAAAATGTACCTAATCTAAGCATTGAAAGAAAACATTATAACATATCCTATTGGAGAAAACTAATAAAGAAAATAGATGGTCAAAACCACATATCCTTGCTTGAACTTTCGAAAACATTTTTCTATTACAGAAAAGTAAAAACTTGTAAATAGTAAATGGTACAAGTGAATAGATTCATATGAAAGAAGTAATTCATAACAATCTATTTATCAACTCTAAACAACAAAATAAGAAGAGTAACTAAAATGTAAAGCCATTAAGTTCACAAAAGAGTTGTCTGTTGAGAAATCTATAGGGCAATGATTATAGTTATTTCTCTTTACTTGATAATTTCTTGTGATATTTCTTTACTTATTAGCTTTGTTCCTTATTATTAGATGTGCGAATCATCAAACAAATACCAAAAACAAGAAGAACAAGAACACAGAATATAGGCTGCAAGCCAGGGCCAAAACATCTCCTCTTGAGAGGAAAACCTGCAAATCTCCTCTTCCTTATAGATTCTTCAATTGACGAATTCCATGACCTTAAGATTGAGACCAATACCCTACAAATCCAAGACCAACCTCTTCGGATGATGTGCTAACCTCGATCCAGTCAAACCCAGTCAAATCTCTTCCAGCAGCACTTCTTCGACCTCCTACTGTAGATCTAAATTTTGGTCTCCCTACAGTTGTTGCTGCCACACGTGGGAACGTTGATCTTCCTCTAGAGCCTTCCTTTGACCTTCGCTTTCCTTTCTTTGACTTCTGGAGCTTTAGGATGACCCTTGGTGATCTTCGCTTGACCCCTTTGCCTTCTTTTCTCCAAGATCTAACTTGTAGATAGAAACCCTAGATCTGATGTAGAAACCCTAGCCCTCCTTAGCATGTGTGAGAGAAAAATAGCCCAAACAAAAGTCTCCTTCGTCCTCTTCCCTCTTTGTTGCCCTCTTCTTCCTCTTTGTAATGTTCCAAAAGAGAAAATAATGCTAATACAAAAATTCATAAATTTACACCATGGAAATTTAAAAACATTGCAGTAAATACTCAAAACAATATGAAACGTGGAAGAAACTGAGCCATTTTATTATGAAATGGAAAAGAGTACAAATATATAGAGAAATGCACCCGGGCTTGCCTTTTAGGCAAGCTGAGCAAAGCCCATATGAAACCACAAAACCCAGTAAAACTGCCCAGTGATGCTCTGTGCTGTCCCAGTGAATCTGCACTAGCTTCCGCAATGGAATAGCTGGAAACCCGACCTCCAATGCTCAGAAAATTCTCCAAAATTACTCCCAGACTCCTCAAGCCAATCCGACAAAAACCCACTAAAGGTTTGTCTTGATCATGACCCTCCAAAAATGACCTCCAATAGTTCTTACGCTCCCCCAGTAGCTGCTGAATACGCTGTCTACAGTATCATCAGCGAAATACTCAGCCACCCTCCAAGAATGCAACAAATGACTCCTCTGACACTTCCCCTAACTCTCTCGGCAAACAATGAATCAAATGGTTGAGTGTCAATTTTTGAAGATGTTCTATGCTTGATGCAACTTTACTTTTATCCCCAACGTCAGTCAGCAATCACATAAACAAGAAAGTAAAGTGCTGATAGAACATACCAGTAGATCGACATAAGACAAGCCATAAAAATATAAGTGTGTTTGTGCGTTACGGCGGTCAACAGGATGCTTCAACCAGCAAATTCTCAATACAATCAGCCAACCAGAAGTGTCACACACATAGCCCTTAAAGACAACTCATCAAAAATCAACATAATTCAACAAAGGAATCCCACATCTAGATTTCTGGCATCATCCAGATTTACGACATCATCCATATTTACAGCATCCAGATTTACGGCATCCATTTACGGCATCATCCAGATTTACTAAGATCATCCATATTTATGGTATCCGCATTTACTAGATCCATTTCCGCATCATCCGCATTTATGACATCCATTTTCTTGCATCATCTAGATTTTACTAAGATCATCCATATTTACTGTGATCCAAATCTCATTTAAGATCCATTTCCTGTGATCATCCGCATTAACTTGTGATCATCCAACATTGGCGACATTTCCATCGCATCATCCATATTTCATTGCATCCATTTCTAAGATCATCCGCATTTACTAAGATCATCCATATTTACGGCATCATCCAGATTTACGGCATCCATTTCCGACATCATCCAGATTTACAGCATCATCCATATTTATGGCATCCATTTCCGGCATCCATTTCCGACATCATCCAGATTTACAGCATCATCCATATTTATGGCATCCATTTCCAGCATTATCCAGATTTACGACATCCATTTCCGGCATCCATATTTAGATCATAAGGATGTGTGTGATCAGATGATTGAAATGTCCTCCAACGTTGACTCTATTTATATCAATCACTGAGGGTGTGTGACACATTTGTTGGGGGTGTAAAACCTTAAGGCCGACCTGCACATATTTTGAAAGTATTAAAAATAAATTCAAACAACAATTACCATCAAACAAGATGATCTTAGATTTGGACTTGCACCTCATATCGAAAGAGTAATCCAATAAAAATATTGGCATCATCATCTTAGTACAACATCGAGTTTGGACCTGGTTGCCCAAAATTAACACTCTTTTTCAACTAGGGAGAACTCCATGCACCTATGCCATCCAAACATCGTGCGTCATCCTGCCGTAACTTGCTTTGCTGGCTTCTTTATTTCAAATGTTGAGTCACAAAGACATCACTCCTGGTTGACTCGAAGTCAACTCAGAGGTCTGAAACCTCTATAGGACTCACAAAGAGTTTCATACCAACCCGGAGTCGGTTTATCTAACCCGAAGTCAGTAGGAGGTTTGAAACCTCACTTGGACTCAAGAGAGTCATATATACTAACTCGAAGTTAGTCTCACTGACCTGAAGTCAGTTAGAGGTCCGAAACCTCACATGGACTCAAAGAGTCACATATATACTAACTTGAAGTTAGTCTCAATCGACCGAGAAAGCCTGCTGAGTGTTCGAAACCTCATATGGGACTCAAAGAGTCACATACCAACCCGAAGTTGGTTTACCTGACTCGAAGTCGATTGGAGGTCCGAAACCTCACTAGACTTGATCCCAGATCAAGTGGTTGGACACGTGTCATCCCATACAAGGTAGCATGACAATCTTTGGATGCATCCATCGCCCGTTACTAGTCTCTAGCTTTTCCCACCTCATTGGCCAAATGAGAGGTACTTCCCATGAGTTTGGAACTCAAATGGGTAGGATGCATACGAGGCAGAGATCATGGGAGGCGAACCAACTCAATTATCATAACAGTGGTGCCCAGGAACACCAACAAGTTTCGGCAAGCCTAGCCCTGTGGTTGCTTGTAGCTCTGAGAAGCTATCCCCAAAGCTCGCCAGAGCTCCCAAAGCTCATCGTCCAATAGGACCCTCAGAATAGGGTCGTTCCACGATACCAAGATTCTCACGAAAGGTTAGGAACATGACCTTCCCCAAGGGAATTGTGAGAATATCTGCAACCTGCTCATCAGTTCCTATATGATCGAGCCTTACGGCGCGTCGCTGTACCATATCTCGGATAAAGTGGTACCAACCATCAACATGCTTGGATCGTTCGTGGAACACGAGATTCTATGACAAACGAATCCCCCTCTAGTTATCACAAGGATGACATTGGCATCTAGCACATGCTCAAACACCTCACTAAAGAGCTTTTCGCAACCAAGTGACTTCACAACAGGCCATACATGTTACAATGTATACGGCCTCAGCGGTGCTTAAGGCTACCGACTTTAGATTCCTGCCCAAAGCAGATCTACATGTGAAGTAGCATCCAGATGTGCTCTTGCGATCCACCACACTGCCAGCCCAATCGGCATCAGTATATCCATGGAGTGTCATACTCCCGACAGTGTATCTCAGCCCATGGTCTATCGTGCCTCAGAGATATCTCAAGAGTTTCTTGGCACCAACCCAGTGAATGTTATGATCAACCATGTGTTGACTCAAAGTGTTCACTCCACAACATACATCCGGACGGGTGTTCACTAAGAACATCAGGGCCCCTACGAGTTGAAGATACTCAGTAGGATTTGCTAGCATGGGCCCAGTAGCGCTGCCACTCAACTTCTTAAAGTTGAGCTGCATTGGTGTCGACACGGACTTACAGTGCATCATACTAAATCTTTCCAGAAGCTTCACAATGTATTTTCCTTGAGAAAGGAAAATCTCGCCACGTCTCTGCCAGACCTCTAGGCCTAGGAAGTAGTGCATCAGTCCTAGGTCCTTCATCTCGAGACTCGAACACAGCAGCGAGCTCCCTCTTGCATTGATGAATGAGAGGGACAACACCTGTCAGGAAGAGGTCGTCCACATACAACACCAGAATGAGAGGCTTCTCTCTATCACCTTGAAGTAAAGGTTCGGATCAACATTACTACAAGTGAAGCCTGGCTTCATCAGGTAGCTATCTATCCTCTCGTACCAAGCTTTGGGTGCTTGCTTCAACCTATAAAGGGATTTCTTCAACTTGCAAACATGGGTGTCCCAATCCTGGACTTTGAACCCCAGAGGTTGCTCCACATACACCTCTTCCTTTATCGCACCATGCAGAAATGCGATCCTCACATCCATCTGATGAAGACTCCATCCTTGCGTAGCAGCAAGGGCTATGATAGATTGGATGGTGGTATATCGGGCCACAAATGCAAATGTATCATCATAGTCTATGCCTTCCTTTTGAGAGAAGCCATGAGCAACGAATCTTGCCTTGAAATTTTCAGTACTTCCATCAGATCCATGCTTGATCTTGTAGAGCCATTTTGAGGTGACAACTGCTTTGTCCTCTGGTCTTGGAACCACATCCCAGACATCATTCTTCATTATGGACTCATACTCTTTGTGCATAGCATCCTTCTAGACTAGATGCTTTATGGCTTCCTCAAAAGATCCAGGCTTAGATTGTACAATAGTACTCATGGCTGCTAGATACCCTTGGTATCTACTTAGCATCTTGCTTTCACAAATGTCCCCCTTTGGGGCCATATGTCCCTCGACATCCTTGAGAGTGTACTTGAGCCATGATGGTCTCTTCTCTATTGAAGGAGGTGGATCAATCGGGTCCATTGGTCCTTCAACATCGGGCATCGTCTCATCCTTCGGTTCTTCTTGATTTCCAGGCCTTGCCTCATGATCTTCCTCAGATCTCAAAAGATTGACTACTTTCCTCAGGGAAACATCTTTGTCAAAGGTAACATCGTGGCATATCTCCACTTCCCTTTGACTAGGAACATATACTTTATAGGCCTTCGAAGTTTTATTGTAGCCCACAGACATTGTGGTCTCCCTCTTGATGCTAGCTCCTCTGCAAAAGTTCTTGAACTCGTTCGTCTCATATAATAAGAAAATCCTCCCAAGGATGTCACAAGAAGCATACCAGACAGATCAGAATGTACTAATTGCAAGACATCAGATGTCTTTGTGACACTTGAGGGGAAAGGTCCCCTTGTATGCTTTCCTTCGGCAAAACCCTGACATACACCTTCATGATTATTTGAGAACTTAGGCATCCCCGTCACCACCTTCCTTTCTTCGGGTAGGGCCTTGTAGTGAAGTTGTTCAAACCTCCAGTGCCATAGTTCAGTCTGTCGGATAGTATCACATGTCAGCGCTCCCAGTGGACTTCCTCCAACCTGGTAGAGTGTACCAACTCTAAACCCAATCGTGATAGCTTCCTTGAAACTCTTCTTCCATATGTGCACCTTCCATCAATGAATGCCACATTGAAACCTTTGTCTTCCATGGCCGAAATAGACACAAGGTTCTTCTTCAAATTAGGTACATATAGTACATCTTTAAAGCCATTGTTGTTTGAGGAACCCATCCTCTTCTTCGATGATTGCTTCAAACTAGGGCTTTGTCTTCACCTCAGCTCTGATACCATGTCAATTTTTGAAGATGTTCTATGCTTGATGTAAATTTACTTTTATTCCCAATGCCAGTCAGCAATCACATAAACAAGAAAGTAAAGTGCTGATAGAACATACCAGTAGATCGACAGAAGACGAGCCAGAAAAATATAAGCGTGTTGGTGCGTTACGACGGTCAACAGGATGCTTCAACCAGCATTGTCTTAATATGGTCAGCCAACCAGAAGTGTCACACACACAGCCCTTAAAGACAGCTCATCAAAAATCAACATAATTCAACAAAGGAATCCCACATCCAGATTTTCGGCATCATCCAGATTTACGGCATCATCCATATTTACGGCATCCAAATTTACGACATCCATTTCCGACATCATTCAGATTTACGACATCATCCATATTTACGGTATCATCTATATTTACGGCATCCATTTTCGGCATCATCCAGATTTACGACATCCAGATTTACGGCATCCATTTCTGGCATCATCCAGATTTACGGCATTCATTTCCGGCATCATCCAGATTTACAACATCATCCATATTTACGGCATCATCCATATTTACAGCATCTAGATTTATGGCATCCATTTCTGGCATCATCCATTTTTACGACATCCATTTCCAGCACCATCCAGATTTACGGCATCATCCATATTTACGACATCCATTTCCGACATCATCCAGATTTACGGCATCATCCATATTTACGGCATCCATTTCCGGCATCATCTAGATTTACAGCATCCATTTCCGACATCATCCATATTTACGGCATCCATTTCCGGCATTATCTAGATTTACGACATCCATTTCCGGCATCCATATTTAGATCATGAGGATGTGTGTGATGAGATGATTGAAATGTCCTCCAACGTTGACTCTATTTATATCAATCACTGAGGGTGTGTGACCCATTTGCTGGGGGTGTAAAACCTTAAGACCGACCTGCACATATTTTGAAAGTATTAAAAATAAATGTTCTGCTCATCGGATCAAGATGATCTTTAGATCGATCTTGCACCTCTTCGAAAGAGGAACCCAATAAAAATATTGGTGTCTTCATATGAGCATCACAACATGGAGTTTGGACCTAGTTGTCCAATTTTAACATTGAGGCACTCTCCCACAACTATGCCCATATTTCCTCCTCTGCGTTGGCCCAGTGACTGCTACGCTGCTCTTGAAATACGCTATCAATATCAACCTCCAAAACTCGCCCAATGGCTCAGTAAACTAATGAGCCTCCTCCTCCAAGTAATCTCCCGACAACCAACCCTATGGAATCAATCAAAAAAGACCCTCAAGAATACAAATGCGTCCTCCAACAACACAACTGCGTCCACCAACAACTCAATTGCTACCTAGAAATATGCACTGCTGGAAACTGAATACAAATGTTGAATTTGGCTCAATGAAGCACCCTCGGATGATAATGAAAAACCAATCTAGAGTGGCACTCGAAGCCCCCCGAAGAATGGGTGAGTTCTCTGCTCGTAAAACTCGTGCTAAACAAAAAGTGACCCAGTTAAGCAGCTCGAGCAACTGAGATCAAAATCAATAATCCAATGATGCCAAATGAAGTTAGCATCCTTCCTTTTATAATCATCATTGGGCCTTTTTCCCGCCTTTTCGCTCCATACCCTATTCACACTTATGCTTTTCGAACCAACGATTAAAGGTATGCATATTTCATGTGCGGGTGGTCCCCATTCACCACTAATAAAATAACATAACATAAAGTTACTAACTTCTAACTCCTAATTATTTTAATGAAAAATCAAAAGGGCCCCGACATCACCAAAATTGGCCCTCAATACATGAAAATATTTCCCATGACAAAATAATTTAGGAAGGGGCATTACAATCCTCCCCTTCGAACTGTTGCTTGTCCCCAAGCAACTTCAGTGTTGGATGCTCCAATATGTGTTCACCCTCCCAAGTGGCATCCTCATTCGACAAGCTCTTCCAATGCACCAAATACTCCCTGATCGTCCTGCTCCCGAGCTTCCTCTCTCTAGTTTCCAGAATGGCTTCTGGTTCTAAAACCAGATGCCCTTCATCATCAAGCAGAGGCAATTCCACAATTGTCGTGATCTGCTACCCCAACACTCTCTTGAGGCATGAAACATGAAAGATATTGTGGATTATGCTTTTGGGTGGCAGCCCCAACTCATAAGCTACCTCTCCGACCCTCTTGGTCACCCTGTAAGGTCCATAAAATCGAGGCTGCAACTTCTCGACCCCTTTGGTCACCCTGTAAGGTCCATAAAACCGAGGCTGCAACTTCTCAACCCCCTTCTCTTTCAATGTTGATTGTCTGTATGGATGCAAGCGTACGAACACAAAGTCCCCCTCAAAATGTCTCTCTACCCGCTGCCTATCAGCATATAGCTTCTGCTAATTTTGAGCTATCAGCAGATTATCCTTAAGAGCCTTGAGGATGTCTTGGCTCTCTTGGATCCAATCTTTAGCCTTTGGGTCCCGTCTGTCTCCAAAAACAACGTCAACAAAAGACAACGCATGATAACCATATAAAGCACGGAAATGAGTCATACCGATGGACATATGATGTGGAGTCTTGTAGCAATATTCTCCCAAGTGCAACCAACGAATCCATGTCTCTGCTGTCCGGTCACATAGTTCCTCAAATACCTGTCTAGCCACTTGTTCACCCTCTCAGTCTAACCATATGTTTTTGGGTGTTACCTAGTTCTCGGAGTGAGCTTTGTGCCCACCAATCTGAAAAGCTCCTGCCAGAATACCCCCATGAATCTGTTGTCTCTATCACTGACTATGGTCTTAGGGAGTCCATGTAGGCGGAAAACCTCCCTAAAGAACAACTCTGTTACTTAAGTTGAGTACCGAGTCGGGATAGCAAAGAAATGTGCTTATTTGGTCAATCTGTCAAACGTTGCATAAATACAATCCTTCCCCTGCACTGCGGGAAGTCCTTTGATAAAATCCATAGAAATGCTCTCCCATTTTCTCTCCAGAATGGGTAGAGGCTGCAATAATCTGGCTGGATGTGTCAACTCTCCCTTATTCCTCTGACAGGCCTCACACTCCTGTAGATATCTCAACACATCTCCCTTGAGGCCCTTCCAAGTGAAGTGCTCTCTCACCGCCATATATGTCTTCTTGAACCCCTGATGCCTTGACAGTGGAGAATTATGAGCTGCATGAAGTACCTGCTCTGTCAACTGTGAGTCTGGAACCAGAAATATGTGCCCCTTATAGTAGATAACCTCCACCATCACCTGATAGCGCTCATCTTCATGAATGCCCTCTAGGATCTCACATGCACGACGATCCTTGGAGTACTCCACTAATAATTGTGCCTTCTAGTCATGGCTAATGCTCATCAGTGAAAGCCCTGCAGGTCTCCTAGATAGTGCATCGGCTACCATGTTTTGCTTTCCCCGCACATACTCAATATCAAAATCGTAGCCATGCACCTTGCTCACCCATTTTTGTTGTTTGTCATTCCCATAAAGTGGCGAAGACTGTTATGATCTGTCTTCACCCTGAATCTGTTCCCCACCAAATACTCTCTGAATTTGGCCAATGCATACATAATGGCCAGCATCTCCTTGTCGTATATGGAATACGATCTCTCATGGGGTAAGATATTCCTGCTCTTGAAAGCAATGGGGTGCCCCTCTTGGGAAAAGACGGCTTTGATCCGCTCACCCAATGCATCACACTCCAAAGTGAAAGACTGTGTGAAATCTGGAAGCACCAAAAAAGGGAACTACTCATCACCTCCGTGAGGCGATCAAAGGTTTCCTGAGCTCCATTTGTCCATGCAAAAGCCCCCTTCTTGGTCAAATCTGTGAGGGGTGTTGCCAACTGTGAGACGCCCTTGACGAACTTCCTGTAGTAAGTGCAAATGCCCAAAAATCCCCTCAACGTGTCACATATATAGGCTCTGGCTTATCCCGAATGACCTTGAACTTCTCCTCCTGCACCTTAACCCCATCTGCTCCAATGATGTGTCTCAAGTACAACATCTTTGTTAGCCCAAATTCACATATAGACAATTTGGCGTAGAACTGTTGCTCTTCCAAAATACGCTACACTGTCTCTAAGTGTTGTAGGTACTCCTCCCATGTCTTGTTGTATATCAATATGTCATCAAAGAAAACCAATACAAACCTCCTCAACTGCCTCCTGAACACATGGTTCATGCATGACTGGAACGTTTCCGGAGCATTGGTCAATACAAAAGGCATGACTAGGAACTCAAAATGCCCATAGTGACATCTGAAAGTTGTCTTCGGGATGTCTTAATCCCTCACCCGGATCTGATGATATCCTCACCACAAATCAATCTTAGAGAAGAACTTGGATTCTCTAAGCTCATCCATCAACTCATCAATGCGTGGTATGGGATATAGTTTCTTCAATGTCTTCTTGTTGAGCGCCTATAGTCAATACACATGCGCAGTGTCCCGTCCTTCTTCTTCACCAACACAACCGAAGAAGAGAAGGGACTGGAACTCGGTCTGATATGGCCCAATGCCAACAACTCTCTGATGGTCCGCTCAATATCATCCTTATAGGCTTTGGGATGCCTATAGGGGGTAGTAATGACAGCCTGCATACCAGGCTCCATATCTATTGTATGCTCAAATCCTCTATCTGGTGGCCGTCCAGGGGGTATATCTCCAAAAACTCATGCATATTTATCCAACACACCCTGTATGTTTGGTGGGTGAGGATTGGTCTGTCCCCCAGCCTCTGAAACCCTTAGCTCCTTTGCCCATGCTACGTCCCCATGTCTTAAGTCTACCTCCATCCGATGAGATGAAATTGTCTGTGGGGGATATCAATGCATACCCTGAAGAACTACTAGCTTACCATCTGACCCGGTAAACTCCATCACGAGATGCCTCTAATCCATGGTAACTCTGCCTAGGGAATACAACCATTGGAAACCCAACACCACATTGGTGTCTGGTACATCCACTACAAAGAAATGGTCAGTCATCGTATAGTTCCCCATGGCCACTGTCAAAGCGGGAACATATCGGTTGCACTGCATAGTCCTGTCCCCCAGAACTAGTATTGAAAAACCCTCAAACTCTGTAGTGGTGATGCCTCTCCTATGGACAAACTGAGCATCAATAAAATTGTGGGTGGCCCCACTGTCTACTAAGACTGAGACACACTGCCCTTGATCCTCATGGTCAGGAATTTGGGAACCCCGCACAAAGATGCAAGGACTCCCCCAAATGGTGTAAAAGATGGTCCTCTTGTTGGAGGTGGTGGTGGTGGAGTTCTATCTGATGTCCCCTCATTGTCTCCTCCCTCAAACTCCAACTCAAACTCATCCTCTTGATCACTATCTGAAAAAACCTTGATGTAGTGGCCTTTGCCTGCTGTGCACCGATGGCCTGGTGCCCACGACTCTCGACATGTAAAACATAGTTTCCTCCTCCTAAGGTCTCTCCTAGTCTCTTCATCCAACTGTCCACTCCCTGGAGCTTCTCTTTGCGTTGGTGCATGTCTAGTGTCACCCCCTCTTTGAGGGTAGGGAGTGCGTGATGGAAAAGGTTCCCGTGTCTAGGGGATGCCCCCCTACAAATCCCTCGTATAAGACATAGCCTCCAGTAAAGTGGAGGGTTTGCGTGACTTCGCTAGTCCACGCAGTAGCTTTGTCAAACCCTCTACAAAAATGTACACCCTCCGAGCATCTGACAAATCAGGCACCATAACTGAAACTCGCAGAAACTCTGAAATAAAATGCTCAGGATGTCTTGTTTTCCTGAGCTGGGTCATCTCCCTGAAGTGAGCATCTAGATCCCCTCTATCAAAATACTCCACTACTCTCCGTGTGTTGTCCTCATAGATAGTCACGTTAGCATGCCCCAAAGTAGACAAGCCATGAAACCACAAATCGTGTGCCTCTCCCTCCAGATGCAGAGTGGCCATTTTAATGGCCTCCATCTCGGTCATCCTGTTGAGATGGAAATATGTATCCATCTTCTCCACCCAAGCACGAGCTGCACTCTTGGCAGTGCCATCATATGTGGGGAAAAGCATCCTCCCAATGGTACGCTGTAACTCATAACTCTGCGTGCCTTGACCTCCATGGTCCCTTCCTCTCTCGTTCCGCTTGAGCTGGTAATAATCTCTAAAGGGTAGTGCTGATCTGAATTCATCTCCCATGGACTGCCAAATTCTAAAATATTCCTCTTCATCAAGCCCCACTTGTTCCACCGGTACTATGGGTATGAAAGAGGGTAGCGTGGCTCTAGCTGGCCCACTAGAAGATGGTGGCTGCGTAGTAGGCATGCGCTGATCATACTATTGAGATGCACCGGAAGTCTCTCCAAATAGAAAATTCTAGGTGTTTCTTTCCGGTTCTGCATCTTGATCTCATTAATCATGTCTTTCTGCCCCTTGGCCAAATAATTGATGGCCTTCAAAATATTGTCATAGACCATTTCCACTTTCCCCTTGGGCTCTCCCATGTCTTTTACTAACACCTCCTTCCCTTGATCCTCAGTGTCTGGAGTAATTTCCAACTCCCTCTCTTTGCTTTGGTACCTTTGCTTTCTGTAAGTGATATGCTATCTATCTCCTTCTCTCATAAAATAATTCTTCCCCATGACTGCGCCAAGATTTACGCTCTGATACCACTGTAATGTTCCAAAAGAGGAAAAACAATGCTAATACAAAAATTCATAAATTTACACCATGGAAATTTAAAAACATTGCGGTCAATACTCAGAACAATATGAAACAGCCATTTTGTTATGAAATGTGCAAGAGTACAAATATATAGATAAATGCACCTAAGCTTGCCTTTTAGGCAAGCTGAGCAAAGCCCAAATGAAACCACAAAACCCAAAAAACTGCCCAGTGATGCTCTGCGTTGTCCCAGTGAATCTGCACTAGCTGCTACAATGGATTAGCTGGAAACCCCACCTTCGGTGCTCAGAAAATTCTCCAAAGTTACTCCATAAATCCTCAAGCTAATCCGACCAAAACTCAGAGATATTTTTGCCTGATTATGACCCTCTAAAAATGACCTCCAATAGGCCCTACGCTCCGCCAGTAGCTACTGAATACGATGTCTACAAAATCATCAGTGATATACTCAACATCCCTCCAAGAATACAGCAAATGACTCCTCTGGCACTTCCCCCAACTCTCCCGACAAACAATGACTCAAATGGCTGAGGCACTCTCCCACAACTATGCCCAACTTTCCTCCTCTACGCTGACCTAGTGATTGTTACACTGCTCTTGAAATACACTATCAATCTCAGCCTCCAAAACTCGCCCAATGACTCGGTAAACTAATGAGCCTCCTCCTCCATGTAATATCCCGGAAACCAACCCTCTGGAATCAATCAACAAAGACCCTCAAGAATACAACTGCGTCCTCTAGCAACACATTTGTGTCCACCAACAACTCAATTGCGTCCACAGATATACGCACTGCAGGCAACTGAGGTCAAACGGCGAAAGGCACTAGACTTTCACCGGATCCACCTAGGATCAAACCTCCGTGGAGACATATGCCTGTTGTGTCTTGGCTAGAAGAGTAGGCGACCCCATAGCGGACGTCTCGGCTCTTGTTGAGGCATAGTTAATTGCTATTGTGTGCGGCTTGCAGGCTGTTGCACCTAGCCTAGGTTTATAGTGGCAGCCTGTTGGATTTGATCCTGGACCTTTCTCAGGAAACTCTCACCAGTTACCGATTACCCTAGATTCAAAAAAATACAAATGTTGAATATCAATGAAGCTCCCTTGGATAATAATGGAAAACCAATATAGGGTGGCACTTGAAGTCCCCCGAAGAATGGGTAGGTTTACCGCTCGAAAAACTCATGCTAAACAAGAAGTGACTCGTCTAAGCAGCGCGAGCAACTGAGATCAAAATCAATAATCCAATGATGCCAAATGAAGTGAGCTTCCTTCCTTTTATAATCTTCGTTGGGTCTTTTTCCTGCCTTTTCCCTACATACCTTGTTCACACTCATGCTTTTCGAACCAGCTATTAAGGGTATGCATATTTCATGTGTGGGTGGTCCCCATTCGCCACTAATAAAATAACATAACATAAATTTACTAACTTCTAACTCCCAAGTCTTCTAATGAAAAATAAAATGGACCTCGACATCACCAAAATTGGCCCTCAATACATGAAAATAATTCCTGTGACAAAATAATTTAGGAAGGGACATTACACTCTTCCTTCACTAGATTGAGTGGTGAGTGAATGTGGCTCAAGTAGGACGAGTTATCTTCTATTAATAGGCTCTTCAAGGTGGACGTGGCTCTTCCTTTTAGGATGAATTTCTAGCTGCCAGACTGACTTGGTCTTGAAAGGTATTTCGACACTTTTAAAGACAAAAATAATTTTCTTTACAAGTTACAATGTGCCTGATGGGGTCTTCAACTTATGACAATGACTCTTTTGACTACTTGACCTAGGACAAATCCTAGAAGTACCCAATGGGTTCTTGACCTATAAAATAAAATACCTTGAGCATGAAACCCAATGCTCCAAAAATAATAATAATAATAATTTGTCTTTCATTTTACAAGTTACAAAAATCAAAAGTACCTTTCATACTTATGGAGAACGAACCTAGTTACACGTTTTTCAACACTCCATCTTACGTAGGGAGGTATTCATAAGAGGTACATGGACATTATCAATCTGAAGAGATCTCATAAGAAGAGTTGGATTCGTAACCCATCTGTCTAACATCATATCAACCAGCATTGTCACATAGCAAGGCCTTGATTAACAACTCTATCTCTCCACAAGATTAGAGCACAATGCTAGCGAGACCTATAATTTATAGACACCATCATCATTGTCTCTCAAGGTGCATACTCCACCTGGGTGTTCACTGAGTATGACCTTCTTTGGACTTTTCTTATCTTGGATAGCTAGTCCTCAAAGAATATCAATCCACGACTACTCTTATCTTGGATTCCCTACCTCATCCTCAAAGAGTATCGGATGCGAGATGGTTATCCAATCCTCCATTCTGTCTTCCCAAGTGAAGATAAGAATGATGTGCCTATCTCTCCCTCTCAACTAGGGAGGATATATCAACCAAGAAAAGCTTGTCTCTCAAGTACACAAGCTTCTTATTAGGAAGAGATTTTGTTAATATGTCAGCTGCCTGCTCATCGGTGGAGATATATTGTAGATGCAACACACCATTTTGTACTAGCTCCTGAATATAGTGATACTTGTTTTTTATATGATTTGTCTTTCCATGAAATACTGGGTCTTTAGACAATAGTATACCACTGGTGTTGTCACAATGTATCGTTGTAGGGTCCATCAGTCCTTCGAATAGGTCGGATAGTAGCGTCCTTAACCAGACCACTTCTCTGCTTAATTCGCATGTTGCAATATACTCAGCCTCAACACTACTCAAAGCAACTGTGTCTTGATTTCTTCTCATCCATGAGATCATGGAGGATCCTAAACTGAAATATCCTCCATCCTGTTCGATGCCTCCCCATTCAAAATCTATATATCCAATTAGGTGGACATCATTCCTCCTATCATATTTCAGGCAGTAGTGGATAGTTCCTTGCAGATATCTCAATATATGTTTCATTGCTATCCAATGATCATGCTTTGGATCCACTTGCAATTGACTGAGAATGTTTACTGCGAAAGATATGTCTGGTCGAGTATTCACCAAGTACATTAGTGAGCCAATCGGTTGTCTATACTTGGAAGGACCCACAATTCTTGATTCAGAACTCCTTAGTCTCTTCAATTTCGTGATCATCAGAGTGGTCATTGGTTTGCAATCCATCATGTCAAACCTCTTCAACATCTTGATCACATACTTCCCTTGACCCAGATAAATTTCATCAGGTCCTTGCCAGACTTCTAGTCCCAAATAGTAATGCATCAACCCTAGATCCTTCATGTCAAATTTTGCTGCTATTTGCTTCTTACATTCTTCAATTAGACCTTCTACACCTGTCAAGAGAAAATCATCTACATACAAAAGGATAATTACAGGTTCTCCCTTCACAACCTTGATATACATGTTCGGATCAACAAACTTTTGTTAAGCCTATTCTTTGTAGGTATGCATCCATTCTAGCATACCATGCCCTTGGTGCTTGCTTGAGGCCATATAATGCTTTCTTCAATCTACAAACATATGCATTCCTGTCTTTAACTTCAAATCCCAAGGGTTGCTTTCTGTAGACTTCCTCATCAATTGTGCCAATCAAAAATGCAGTCTTGACATCCATTTGGTGGATGTTCCATCCCATCGATGCTGCCAAATAGATCAATGAATGAATTGTTGTATACCTTGTTTTCAGAGAAAATGTCTCTTCATAGTAGATGCCTTCTTGTTGAGAGAAGCCCCTAGCCACAAATCTTTCCTTATACTTATCGATACTTCCATCTGCCGCATGTTTGATTTTATAGATCCATTTGGAAGTTACCACACATTTGTCTTTGGGCCTAGGTACAATTTCCCAAACTCCATTCTTCATTATAGATTGATATTCTTCACTCATGGCATCCTTCCATTCCTGATGGTTGACAACTTCTTCAAAGGTGGATGGCTCTGCTTCCATTAGTTTTGTCATGTATGCTGCATACCGAGAATATCGTTTGGGTTTCTTGCTTTCTTTAAATGTGCCTTTTGGCTGCTCCATGCCCTTCTGCATCAAGTAGTGTACATTTCAACTAGTCAGGTCTCTTTATTGATTCAGGGAGGACCACAGGTTGAATAGGTTCACTGAGACCCTCATATTCATGATGAGATTCTTCTTATTCCCTGTCAACTTCTTCTTCAAGTACTCAAAGTTCTTCGTCATCAGAGTCCATGGGAAGTTCCTTAGATTTCTTGAATGCGATACTTTTGTCAAGTATGACATCTCGACTTACATCTATATGGTGTCCTTCCTTTATGTAGATTCTATAGGCCTTAGAGTAGTTGTTGTAGCCAACAAATGTTCCTCTCATGCTTGATGGATCTCGCTTCTTTATTTTGTCCTTTGGTATATGAATATATACGGGACACCCAAAGATACAGAGATGGTATACAGTTGCTTTCTTCCTAGTGAATACTTCTTCGGGAGTTCTGGTATACAATTGCTTTCTTCCTAGTGAATACTTCTTCGGGAGTTCTGTTATCTATTGACCTGTGGGGACTTTGATTTTGAATATACACTATCATCTTCGTGGCTTCTCCCCACATAAATTTTGGTAGATCTTGATCATGTAACATCGCTTTTACACTTTCTAAGTTTCTTCAATGGATCGGTTCTTTCATTCTACAACTCCATTTTGTTTGGGACTGTATGGTACTATCAACTCCCTCTTACTTCCAGACTCCTTATAGAAGGCTATAATTTCCTTGGATGTATACTCTCCTCCATTATTAGATCTTAGTATCTTCTTTCTTCTTTCTGTAAGATTCTCTACTTCAGCTTTGAATTCATGGAATTTTGTAAATACTTCGTCCTTGGATTTCATCAAGTAAACCCATGTTTTTCTTGAATGATCATCTATAAAGGTGACATAATATATAGATGACCTCCAAGTGATTTAGGAGTCATAGGGCCACATACATCAGAGTGAATAAGATCCAAGATTTCTTTTGATCGTGAAGCACTGCTTCCAAATGGTCTCTTGGTATCCTTACCCAATGCACATCCCTTACATTCTCCTTTGTAATCTTCTTTCAATTCAGGGATTCCATCTACTATGGAACTTAGAGTTGGAAGGATTTTGAAATGAAGATAACCAAATCTTCTATGCCAGAGTTCAAATGTGCTGATTTCAATGTGAACCAAAGCTTGAGCTAAAGGAGATATCAACATGTAAAGTCTTCCTTCTCGAATTCTAATTACTCTAGCATTCTCTATGCTTGATTTTTTACTCCATATTACAACGTTTCCATCAATGAAAGCTACTCTATCACCCTTGTCTTCTAGACTTGAAATGGAAAGTAAGTTCTTATGCAAACTTGAAACAAATAAGATATTGTTGAGGTGGATGTTGCTTCCATTCTCCAGCTCTGTAGAGGTTGATCCAATTCCTCTTACGGGATAGATCTTATTATCTCCAAGTTCCACCGAGTAAGAATATTTTCCCTTTGACAATGTCTTCAATTGTTTGTAATGACCAGTTATGTGTCCAGCTGCACCATTATCAATTACCCAAATGCTTTCGTCTTGAAATGTGCCAGTGAGTGTCGAGAAGAGACCTTCATCTTTTGCCTTGATTACTTCCTTCTTTGCAGTGAATAGAAGATTCCATGCTTCCTTGAAGCCTTTCTTAAGATAGCTTGCTACCTTTGAGCACTTCTTGATGTTGAGAATTTGGAGGACTAGCGATTAATACAAAATTCTCTTCTTGATAATTACTTGTGAGTTACTTATGTCTTTTCTTCCTTAGCTTATTTAGTCTTTCATCAAGTCAATTATCAAAATACATGAGACACAAGAATTAGGCTCCTAGAGCCAGGGAAAAACCTCTCCCTCTTGGAGAGGAAAACCCATGAGAAATTCTTCTCATAGATCTTCAAATGACAAGTACCATGGCCTAGACTCGGACCCTTGACCTATGAATGCTTCCAAGAACCTTGTCACTTCTTCTTCTTCCAACGCCGATCTTTCCTTTCTTCATCACCTGATACTGATTTGCATCCATATTAGAGAACTCGGTCTCTAAATTTATCTTGGAATATTTCTTGATTGCTGGAGATGTAGACCCTTTGAATAGGAAGGTAAATCATAAATTTACGTTCCTCCTTTTTCCCATACTGTTCTTAAGATTTATAGCATGATCATCAACTTTATCCGTTGCTTCAGAATGCTTCACACCGTACTTAGAATATTGTCCTCAACTCTCATTTAACCAATCTTTATTACACTGTATCTATCTCAGATAACCTCTGTTCATATCCAAAGTTATATCACAAGGGTATTCGCATATATTACAGGAGTATACTGGCATATATTACACCCTTATCCGAATATGTATATAACAAAGTTTGCTCTATTCCTGAAGTCTGTAGTGAAACATCACACTTGTCATCGTATTCAACTTTGATTTGCACGTTGCATCAATCAAAATTGATCGCAACTTCTGATCCGCACCTATCTTCATGGAGTTGTCTGTCAACTGACCCTCCGCACTGAAGCTCTCGTGGTCATACAGATACAATCCATACTCTTGTTCTTAGTAGAAAACAGTACTTCATTATACTCATGTACCGTCAAATGTATCCGTTTCTTCTTCAGCCTGAAGTTTGTGATATACGTTGTCATAGGTCTGCAAAACTCAGAGATGTCTAAAATATACACTTCCAACTGATTCGCAAAATAGGTATATACATATAGGAACATGTTCGTTGATTTGAGGCCGACCATATCTCTTGCTGTGAGGCCGACTTTACATTCAACATTTAGGCCGACTTGATCACAGTAGATGGTGCATTTTCTAGCGTTGATTTAAGTGTTGTTCCAAGTCATTCTTCCATATCTTCTTTGACAAGGTCTTGGAGCATTCTCTTGCCTAGATACTTCATACATATGACACTTATTACATTTATATCTAGAAGACAAAAACCTCGATAGACATCAAGAAGAAGTCTATTAACCTATAATAAAATTCTTGCTCATGAAACCCATTAGGCAAGTACAACAAGTACATTTTATTATCTTTGTCTTCTTCTTTACATAAACTCATAATTGCATAGTCAAATATGAAGACCGACCTAGTTACACTTTTCAACACTCCCTCTTAACTAGGGAGGTATTCATACAAGTACATGGTCACTTTCAAACTGAAGAATCTCATAAGAAGAATCGGATTGGTAATCGCATCGGTATAGCATCATATCAACCAGCATTGTCCTAGTGCAAGGCCTTGACTAGCAGCCCCATCTCTCAACGAGACAATGGGCTACAATGCTGGCGAGACACATGACTAATAGACACCATAGTCATTATCTCTCCAAGGTACATACCCCACCTAGGTGTTCCCAGAGTATGACCTTCTTGGGCTATTCTTCTCTTGGGTAGCCAACCCTCAAAGAATATTGATCCACGACTACTCTTATCTTGAATGCCCTATCTCATTCTCAAAGAAGTATTGAATGCCAGATGATTACCCAATCCTCCATTATGTCTTCTAGGTGAAGACCAAAATGATGTGTCTATCCATTCTCTTCACATGGTCTTCACAAAGACTTATGGCTGTTAGTCCTGGACTGGTGCATGACACATGTAATAGAGAATCACATACGCCACTCCCTCTTAACACAGGAAGGACATACTTCAAGTTTCTTCCAAGCAAGAAACTTACCACTAGGCTCCCTCTCAACCAGAGTCCTGCAGTAGCAATCCAACTACTCATGAAGAATTCCTCCCCTTGATGTCATGGATTTCGATGTTTGAGGAATATTCAACTTTTAGCTTCATAAGGCACAGATCATCCATCACTTTCAGTCATAAGTCATGTCCACTATCATAAAGTGATTCATCAACCCTTCTCATCTGGTTCACCGTTATGCCATGCTGCTTTCCTTCGAATCATCTCCAAGGATCATACATCCTTTCTCATGATTAGTAGCCCTGCACAAATTCATCCAGATAAACATATACATATCAACTTTTAAAACAAAAGTTACCTCAGTGATGATCTTTCACCATGACATCTTCCTCTATGCATTAGTATCCTCTATTTAGATTGACACATCTCTTAATGATATGTTTTGTCAAGGCCCTTCTTATTTACCAGACTTCTGTCAGAGTCTACATATCCTCCCAGGAGATCTCCTAGTCACATCTTCTTGGCTTCTAGATGATAACTACCTCTTGACATGGTTGCATTTCATGATTTCTTCCTTTCTGCACATTCTCCATTCCCAAGAACTTACAATTTTTCTAGTTTCTCATTCATATACAACCACCTCATATTCCATGAGGACATATTATGTTGATTTCATCTGTCCGTGCATCGAGAGATACTCCTCCATAGATCATACTTCTAAATACATAAGTCCATTACCTGCAACCATATGACATGACTTCACAACATCCAATGTTAGCATATAAATATATACATACCTCTTACATTTTTCCCTTGATTCATCCTATAGCAATTTCTCAAGAATGAAGAGCTTCATTCCCTTGGCTGGCTCCATCAATATGTCATCACATCCCAGAAATCTGTTTCCATGATGACCCTTACTCTTGATGACTGCTTTCCATTAGTAATGTTATCAGAGAGGTTTTCCCGGAGCTGATTCACCGGGAGCTCCTACCATGCTTCGATCAGGATGCTACACTACTTCCTATCATACAATCAACAGAAGTCACCTAAAGGAGAAGATAATCTCAATCGTAGTGGAGATCCCTTGCTTCTTCTTTCTTAGCTTTCTTTGCATCAGGTTCTTTCCTCATTTCAGAGACATGGGCTTCTTCCCTATTTCTCTTGTCCTTTTCAAATTAAGGACAATTTCTATTATAATGCCCAAGTTCATTACATCCAAAGTATCGTGCTTTCTCCATACTATTCTGAGAACCAAACTTACCGAATCTTCCTTGACGTGGCTGCAAAGGCTTGATTCCCTTGATCCTGTAACACCTTTGGCTTTCAATCTTGTTTCCTCTATTTTACATAGAGACCTTAAATTGTGGAATGGTGTGGCTTCTTTCTTCCCGTATAAACCTGAAGTGAAGTTTCCTGATTCATCTAGCAGAGCTTCCAACATCACTTTAGTCATCTCAGTGTCAAACATTGCTTCTCACACTTCCTGTAGATGATCTCAGAGAGATTGCTTCTTCTGCAGTACTCATAGAGAATAGCTCCACCAATTTCTCAAATATTTCTTTTTGATGATTTTAGATTTGATACCTTGGAGATGAGAGGTTCTTTTATGGATTCTGTAAGAATCCTTTGGGCTCTTATATCTCCCTTCATGTATTTGGCATGACTTCATTGTACTTGTCTTCTATGCAGGCAAGTTTGAAACCCTAATCAGTTTGTTGCTTTCTTTTCAATAAGACATTTTGATAGATTTAGATAAAGTCATAGATGCTTACTTGAGAGAGTGACTTTCTCCTTCAACAGCCTCCTTGATGATGTTTGAAGATGAAGTCAAGAGTTTCTTCTAAGATAAAAATATTTAATGTAGATGTTCTTGAATCCTTGATGATAAAGTATATCTTCAGAAATTGAAATTCAAATGTAGCTGTTCTTGAATCCTTAAAGTCTTCCTTGCAAATTGATTTGAACTTTCAACCCAAACTTTGATCTTTGCTTCCTGGAGTGTTTCTTTGTCAAGCAACCCTTGAGTTCATTGCCTTAGCTCTGATACCATGTTGAGAATTTGGAGGGCTAGTGATTAATACAAAATTCTCTTCTTGATAATTACTTGTGAGTTACTTATGTCTTTTCTTCCTTAGCTTATTTAGTCTTTCATCAAGTCAATTATCAAAATACATGAGACACAAGAATTATGCTCCTAGAGTCAGGGCAAAACCTCTCCCTCTTGGAGAGGAAAACCCACGAGAAATTCTTCTTATAGATCTTCAAATGACAAGTACCATGGCCTAGACTCGGACCCTTGACCTATGAATGCTTCCAAGAACCTTGTCACTTCGTCTTCTTCTTCCAACGTCGATCTTTCCTTTCTTCATCACCTTGTACTGATTTGCATCCATATTAGAGAACTCGGTCTCTAAATTTATGTTGGAATATTTCTTGATTGCTGGAGATGTAGACCCTTTGAATAGGAAGGTAAATCGTAGATTTACCTTCCTCCTTTTTCCCATACTGTTCTTAAGCTTTATAGCATGATCATCAACTTTATCCGCTACTTCAGAATGCTTCACACCATACTTAGAATATTGTCCTCAACTCTCATTTAACCAATCTTTATTACGCTGTATCTATCTCAGATAACCTCTGTTCATATCCAAAGTTATATCACAAGAGTATCCGCATATATTACAAGAGTATACTGGCATATATTACACCCTTACCTAAATATGTATATAACAGAGTTTTCTCTATTCCTGAAGTCTGCAGTGAAACATCACACTTGTCATTGTATTTACCTTTGATTTGCACGTTGCATCAATTAGGATTGACCATAGCTTCTGATCCACACCTATCTTCATGGAGCTGTCCATCAACTGAACCTTCGCACTGAAGCTCTCGTGGTCATACAGATACAATCCACACTCTTGTTCTTAGTAGACAACAATACTTCATTATACTTGGGTATCGTCAAATGTATCTGTTTCTTCTTCAGCCTGAAGTCTGTGATATACGCTGTCATAGGTCCGCAAAATTCAGAGATGTACGATATGTACACTTCCAACTGATCTGTAGAATAGATATATACATATAGGAACATGTTCACTGATTTGAGGCTGACCATATCTCTTGTTGTGAGGCCCACTTTACATTCAATATTTAGGCCGACTTGATCACAGTAGATGATGCATTTTCCAGCGTTGATTTAAGTGTTGTTCCAAGTCATTCTTCCATAGCTTCTTTGACAAAGTCTTGGAGCATTATCTTGCCTAGATACTTCATACATATGACACTTATTACATTTATATCTAGAAGACAAAAACCTAGAAAGACATCAACAAGAAGTCTATTAACCTGTAATAAAATTCTTGATCATGAAACCCATGAGGCAAGTACAACAAATACATTTTATTATCTTTGTCTTCTTCTTTACATAAACTCATAATTACATAGTCAAATATGAAGATCGACCTAGTTACACTTTTCAACACTTGATAAACTTCTTCAATGTAGTGGAGATCTTCATAATGCCCTTAGCCAACCATAGCTCTGAAACCATGTTGAGAAATCTATAGGGTAATGATTATAGTTATTTCTCTTTACTTGAGAATTGCTTGTGATCTTTCTTTACTTATTAGCTGTGTTCCTTATTATTATATGTGTGAATCATCAAATATCTACCAAAAACAAGAAGAACAAGAACACAAAATATAAGGTGCAAGCCAGGGCCAAAACCTCTCCTCTTGAGAGGAAAACTCACAAATCTCTTCTCTCCCTTATAGATTCTTCAATTGACGAATACCATGACCTTAAGATTGAGACCAATACCCTCCAAGACCAAGACCCACCTCTTCGGATGATGTGCTAACCTCGATCCAGTCAAACCCAGTCAAATATCTTCCAGTAGCACTTCTTCGACCTCGCGCTGCAAGATTTTGGGCCTCCTATTGTAGATCTGAAATTTCGGCCTCCCTGCAGTTGTTGCTGCCACACGTCGGAACTTCGATCTTCCTCTCACCTTTGCTTGCCTTTGTCTGACTTCTGGAGCTTGAGGATGACCCTTAGTGACATTCGCTTGACCTCTTTGGCTTCTTTTCTCCAAGATCAAACTTGTAGATAAAAACCTTAGATCTGATGCAGAAACCCTAGTCCTCCTTAGCACATGTGAGAGAAAAATAGCCCAAACAAAAGTCTCTTTCGTCCTCTTCCTTTTTTGCTACCTTCTTCTTCTTCTTCCATTGCTAGAATGAGTGGTGAGTGAATGTGGCTCAAGTAGGACGAGTTCTCTTTTATTTATAGGCTATTCAATGTGGACATGGCTCTTCCTTTTAGGCTAACTTTCCAGCCAGGTTGACTTGGTCTTGGAGGGTATTCAGACACTTTTAAAGACAAAAATAATTTTCTTTACAAGTTACAATGTGCCTGATGGGGACTTCAACTTATGAAAATGACTTTTTTCACTTCTTGACCTAGGACAAATCCTAGAAGCACTCAATGGGTGCTTGACCTATAAAATAAAAGACCTTGGGCATGAAACCCATGATCCAAAAATAAAAATAAAAATTTTTCTTTCATTTTACAATTTACAAAAATCAAAAGTACATTTCATACTTATGAAGACTGAACCTAGTTACACATTTTTCAACATAGCCAACACATGAACAACATAACCTTGCAATGAACATCGAAAACAATTTAGAACCAAGCAATCACACACACCAATTGTTCCTCCTCAAAAATAGCCGAAGGGATATTTCTCATTAAAATTCTTAGAAGTAGTTCTTAAAATTATAGAAAGCAAGAGCCCTTTCAACTAGGTTCTCTTGGGCTTATATATAATGAGTTGTAACTATTCCTTGGGACTTCTTGACTTCCCATTGGTAGTTTGTTAAATTTAGATAACAACGGTGTTCTATGCTTGATTCATTTTTAATTCAATCTTTCATAGGCCCGATACACATAAACATGAAAGTAAAATGTTGATAGAACACAATAATAGATCAATAGAAGACAAGCCAAATATACATCAGATTTACAATTCCATTTGTCTAGCAAAGATATGAGATATTGTTGCATTACGACGGTCAGCAAGATGCTTCAACCAACGAAGTCTTTCTCGGTCAGCCAACACTTCATGTGTCACACCCACAGCCCTCAAAGACAGCTCATCACAAGTCAACGCAATTCAACCTAGGGACAGTGCAGAAAAGGTCAACGCAACAAACTAGGGCTTCAATCAAACAACCCGAAATTCCTCGATTTTAGTGCCTAGTTGTACGACCTCCTAAAATCGAAATTTCTACAGAAGATTGAGGTCAAATGACCAAGGGTTGACCACGGTCAACGTTGCAGCAGAAAAACCCTAAACAGATCAGCGCAGAAAACAAAAAGCCCTAAATAGATCGGTGCAGAAAACAGCAGCTTCGCTTCACACGTGTGAGGGAAAAAGGCCTCCAAAGGCTATCGAACCAATCAGATCACAATGAGAGAATGTGTGATGAGATGATGAGAAAATGACCGCCAAGTCTCTCCAATTTATATTCATCAATGAGGGTGTGTGACACGTCTCTTAGGCATGTGGGATAAATCCGGCCGACCTTGCACATGTGGAAAATAAATTCAAAATTAATGTTCTGCTCATCCGATCAAGATGATATTTAGATCAATCTTGCACCTCTTCGAAAGAGGAATCCAACAAAAATATGACCATCATCATATGAGCAGTGCAACATGGAGTTTGGACCTAGTTGCCCAAAATCTCGCTTGGCCTCTGCCAAACCTCCAAGCCTAGGAAGCAGTGCATCAGTCCTAGGTCTTTCATCTCAAACTTGGACGCTAGCTCCCTCTTACACTAATGAATGAGTGGGTCAACACCTGTCAGGAAGAAATCGTCCACATAGAGAACCCAAATGAGAGACCTTTCTCTATCAACCTTAAAATAAAGGTTCGGATCAACATTACTTCAAGTGAAGCCCAGCTTCATCAAGTAGCTATCTATCCTCTCGTACCAAGCCTTGGGGGCTTGCTTCAATCCATAGAGGGCTTTCTTCAACCTGCATGCATGGGTGTCTCTATCTTGGACTTCGAACCCCAAAGGTTGCTCCACATACACCTCTTCCTTTATAGATCCATGCAGAAAAGCGGTCTTCACATCCATCTGATGTAGACTCCATCCTTGCGTAGCAGCAAGGGAAATAATAGATCGGATGGTGGTATAGTGGGCCACAGGTGCAAATATATCATTATAATCTATGCCTTCTTTTTGAGAGAAGCCTCAGGCAACGAATATTGCCTTGTACCTTTCTGCACTTCCATCAGATCCATGCTCGATCTTATAGAGCCATTTTGAGGTGACAACAGATTTGTCCTCCGGTCTTGGGACCACTTCCCAGACATCATTCTTCATAATGGACTCATATTCTTAGTGCATAGCATCCTTCCAAACTTGATGTTTTACAACTTCTTCAAATGTTCCAGGCTCAGATTGTATTATCGTACTCATGGCTGCTAGATACCATTGGTATCTCTTTGGCTTCTTACTTTCACGGAATGTCCCCCTTGGGGCAATATGTCTCTTGGCATCTTCGAGAGTATCCCTAAGCCATGAGGGTCTTCTCTTATTTGAAGGAGGTGTATCAATGGGATCCATAGGTCCTTCAACATCGGGCATCAGGTCATCCTTTGGCTCTTCCAACTTCCCTGCTTCTTCATCTTTTTTGTCTTCCTTGGAGCTAGGAATATTTCTTACTTTCTTGAGGGCAACATCTTTATCGAAGGTGACACATGGCATATCTCCACCTCTCTTTGACCAGCACATAAATTCTATATGCCTTCAAAGTTTCACTGTAGCCCACAAACATTCCCTTCTTTCCAGAAGCATCCAGCTTGCTTCTCTTTTCTTTCGGCACCTGAAAGTAAACAGGACAACCAAAAACTCTAAAATGAGAAACATCAGGTTTCTTACCAGACAAGACTTCTTTAAGAGTTTTGGAGTCCTGAGCGGAATGCGGGCATCTATTTTGAACATACACAACAGTGTTCGCAGCTTCTCCCCATAGAAATTTCGGAGGACCTTGGTCACATAGCATGGCGCGGGCAGCTTCCACAATGGTCCTGTTCTTTCTTTCATAAACACCATTTTGCTCAGGAGTGTATGCAGTTGTGGTCTCCCTCTTAATACCAGCGTTTCTACAAAAGTCATTAAACTCATTTGACTCATACTCGGTCCCATTGTCGGTCCTCAAAACTTTGATTTTCTTCTCGGTTTGATTTTCCACCAAGGGCTTGAAGATACGAAACCATTTGAGTGCTTCGTCCTTCTTCTTCAAAAAATATATCCAGGTCTTGCTGGAGAATTCATCTGTAAAAGTCATGTAATAGAAACATCCTCCCAAGGATGTCACAGGCAGCATACTAGATAAGTCAGAATGTATCAACTGCAAGATATTAGTTGTCTTTGTGACACTTGAAGGGAATGGTCCCCTTGTATGCTTCCCTTCAGCACAACCTTGACACATACCTTCATGATCATCTCTAAATTCGGGCATCCCTGTCACCACCTTCCTTGCTTTGGGAAGAGCTTTGTAATGAAGGTGTGCAAACCTTCGGTGCCATAACTCTGTTTGAAGAGTTGTATCACATGTCATAGCCCCCAATGGACTTCCTCCAACTTGGTAGAGTGTATCTACTCTAAAACCAATAGAAAGAGCTTCCTTGAAGTTCTTCTTCCAAATAAGTACCTTTCCATCAATGAATGCCACCCTGAACCCTTTGTCTTCCATTGCCGAAATGGACACAAGGTTCTTCTTCAAATTAGGTACATACAACACATCTTGTAATCGGATGACTTGACCTTGAGATAAATGGAGGGTCACAATCCCTGTCCCTTTCACAGGATAGGTGCATTATCTCCAAGGATAATTTCCAGATTAGTATCCTTCTCAACCAAATCAGAAAGGGCTTCTTTATAACCAGTGAGGTGCCTTGAAGTACCACTATCAATTAACCAGACATCCAGGGTGTCGGGTGGAGATGCAGCAGAGAGGGTAGATACAAGAATAAAATCATTTCTCTTTTTATCAACAACATTAGACTCATCGTACCTGGAATTTCTTGACCTCTTGAAAGGTTTCCCATTTCCATTACGATCAGAGGGAGCCTTCCTTTTTCCTTGCAACCTGTTGTTCCTGCAATTCCTTCTCGAGTTGTTGTTGTCATCATCCCTGGGAGAGTCCCTTCTATTAGGGCACTCTTTTGCATAGTGACCAATCTTGTTACAAGTGTAACATCTTCCCTTCCTTTGGGCCCCGCTCTACCATGGTTTTGATTTCTCGAGCCACCATGGTTCTTCCTCTTTGCATGAGCGACGAAGGCAGTAGGGTCACTTTCATTACCATTAGAGGCATACTCCATCATTCTTGTTTCCTCATGAGTGCATCTCGTCAATATTTCATCAAAATCAGGAATCACATTATTATTGAGAATAATGGTATTGAATACATGCCAATCACGGGGGAGACCTCCAAGTGCAATAAGAACCATCTCTCGATCAAATATTGCTTCCCCAATAGCTAGGAGGTTATTCCTGATTTTAGTGAGCCTCGTAAAATAGGATTGAATAGAGTCATCCCTACCCTTCTTGATATTCTTCAATTGATTCTTGAAGAAGATGATTTGATTATCATTGCTAGCCTTGAACATTCTCACCAGCTTATCATACATCTCCTTAGATGTCTTCAACTCAGAAATGTAAGCAGCCAAGTGCTTATGAATAGAATCTCGGATAATCATCTTTTCTTTGATTTCTCCTTTTCTATACTTCGTCTTCGTGGCAGCAACTGCATTTGATGGAGGCTCTTGAATATTCCCCTGTACATAGTCCATGACATCCTGATCTTCTAGCACCAAATCCAAGGTCATCTTCCATGCATGATAATCAGACTTATCAGAGAATTTATCATCAGCCTTGAAACCCTTGTAGGTTGAGGAGGCCATTTGTCCTTGATAGGATTTCTTCCTTCAAAGATAGCTTCTAACACCAGCTTGGACTCTTGGACTTTGTCTTCACCTCACCTCTGATACCATGTTAAATTTAGATAACAATGGTGTTCTATTCTTGATGCACTTTTACTTCAATCTTTCATAGGCCCGATACACATAAACATGGAAAGTAAAATGCTGATAGAACACAATAATAGATCAATAGAAGACAAGCCAAATATAGATCAAATTTACAATTCCATTTGTCGAGCAAAGATATGAGATATTGTTGCATTACGACAGTCAGCAAGATGCTTCAACTAGCAAAGTCTTTCTCGGTCAGCCATCACTTCATGTGTTACACCCACAACCCTCAAAGACAGCTCATCACAAGTCAACCCAGGGACAGCGTAGAAAAGGTCAACGCAGCAAACTAGTGCTCAAGTCAAAAAACCTAGAATTCCTCGATTTTAGTGCCCAGTTGTATGACCTCCTAAAATCAGAATTTCTGCAGAAGATTGAGGTCAAATGACAAAGGGTTGACCATGGTCAACCCTGGTCAACGTTGCAGCAGAAAAGCCCTAAATAGATTAGCGTAGAAAACAGAAAGCCCTAAACAGATCAATGCAAAAAATAGTAGCTTCGCTCCACACGTGTGAGGGAAAAAGGCCTCCAAAGGCTATCGAACCAATCAAACTTTGTTGGGGCGATACCCCTCCTCTGGGAAATCTGAGCACCAATGAAATTGTGAGTGGCCCCACTGTGTACCAGGATTGAGACACGCTACCCCTGCAATGTGCCTCTGATCCTCTTGGTCAAAAATTTAGGAATTTCGCACAAAGAAGAAAGGACTCCTCCAGATGGTGTAAAAGGTGCTCCCCTAGGTGGTGGTGGTCCCCTCTCTTTCAGACGCTCGCTGTCTCTCGCACCATACTCGAACTCCATATCATCCTCCTAGTCACTATTCGAGAAGACCTCCATGTAGTGGGCCTTGCTTGTTGTACACTGATGGCCTGGTGCCCACGACTCCCGACTAGTAAAACATAGTTTCCTCCTCATGAGGTCTCTCCTGGTCTCCTCATCTAACTGCCCACGCCCTTGGGCCGCTTATTGTGGTGGTGGCCTAGTGTCACTCCCCTTCTGAGGGTAGGGAGGTACGTGATTGAATGGGTGCCCTAGTGTTGGGGATGACCCCTTGCAAATCTTTGGCATAGGTCATGGCCTTCTGTAAGGTAGAAGGCATGCGAGACTTCACCAGTCCACGCAGTGGCTCAAACAACTCCTCTATAAATGTATACACCCTCCTAGCATCTGACAAATCTGGCACCATAATTGAAACCCTTAGAAACATTGATATATAGTGCTCTGGGTGACCAGTCTGTCTACGCTGGGTCAACTCCCTGAAGTGAGCCTCCGGGTCCCTTCGATCAAAATGCTCCACCACTCTCCGTGTGAAATCCTCATAGGAGGTCACGCTGGCACGCTCTAGAGTGGACAAGCCATGAAACCACAAGTCGTGTGCCTCCTCCTCCAAGTGTAAGTTAGCTATTTAATGGCTTCCACCTTCGTCATCAGATTAAGCTAGAAATAGGTATCCAACTTCTCCACCCAAGCTCGAGTTGTGCACTTGGTAGGGCCATCATATGTGGGGAATTACGTCCTCCCAATCCTATGCTGCAACTATGAGCTCTGTATGCCCTAGCCCCCATTATTCCTGCCCTTCTCATTCTGTTTGATCTGACATTAATCTCTAAAAGAAAAAGTTGCCTTGAAATCTTCCCCCATGGGTTGCCACTCCCTAAAATACTCTCCCATGGGCATCTGGTCATCCGGTCCACCCTGTTCACTAGGTGCTGAGGGTAGGAAAGAAGGCAGTGTTTCCCTAGTCGACCAACTGAAAGCTGGTGGGTGAGTGGCCGGTGTGTGAATTTTCAGAAACCTCGAATCCTACTGCAACAATTGATTAAGTTTCTTCTATTTGTTAAACAAACTGAACAAATTATTTACTGTGTTCTACGGTAAATATCGAAACTAATACGCTGCAACCTTCACAAAACAAATATTGCAGAGAAATAAATGCTGGAAAATTAGAGAAATTCTAGCACACACATAAAGATATTGACACAATTATTTTTGGACAATTGTCCCTGGAAAAACCCATTGTAGGAAAACAAATATTGCAGAGAAATAAATGCTGGAAAATTAGAGAAATTCTAGCACACACATAAATATATTGACAATTATTTTTGGACAATTGTCCCTGGAAAAACCCATTGTAGGAAAATCGGTGCAGCAGATGAGGGTTTCTTTATTAATCTTCAGCAGTAATTCAAGTACAAGAATTCGAACAACAAAACAGAGGAGAAATAATGAGAGAAATTTATTGACAAATTTCTCACTCTTCACGACAACTTTTTGACCCAGGGATGAACCCTCTGCCCATACGCTGGTGTCTTTGCATCACCCTCTATGCAATGACTGTGTAGTGCACTAGTGAACTGCATCCCTCCTCACACTGTCTCTTCCTGAATTTGTCCTACACTTTCGGACCATTGTTGATACCCTCTCTCTCTCACCTGGAACTCACCTTCTAGCTCTATCTTCTCTTGTTGAACTTCAGCAATTGAGAAATCGATCTGCCTGGGCAACTGAGTAACTACATTGGTGTATCCTCCATCTACCCATGAAATTCTTCCTATAATCTTTTGTTGGGGCACGAACGACCAAGATTAGAACATTACCGACGGCCCAGATTATTTCCCTATCAATCCGTGTGAGTTTCTAGAACATTCACACCATGACTTAATTAATTCTGATTAATTAATCATATTTCCTAGGTTTAGACTTAGGAAATATTAAAAACTACTTAATAAATCCAATTAAGTCGTCTCCATGTGGAATTTCCAGAAACGATTTCTGGGTATTGGAGAATACATATATTCTTGCCTCTCCACCAAATCTCATGGCTAGAAGACATCCGATGCTACAAAAAGTAAACACTCCCTCTTAGCGAGGAAAATGTTCTAGTACTGCAACTGCAATTGCTGCTACAATACACTGCTTCTGCATCATCTCCTGCTGCGTTGCTGATGTATGGCTACTGTTGTCGACCAACTACTGCGCAACTCTGAGATGCGCTGCATTTGTGCTGCTGCTGACCCTGTTGTACTGCTGCCAACTACTGCATCTGCATTGCAAATCCCTCTCATTTGCTGCTGCTGCAACTGAGAATCCATCTGTTTCTGCTACTGAAACGGGTTCTCCACCATACCCATCTATTCCCTGAAGTGGATGAACTTAGCTCTCCCTAGAGCTTTCGTGAGTATGTCTGCTACCTGATCTCTTGTGGGAACATACTGCAGCTATTTTGCCCCACACTGAACACAGTCTCAGGTAAAATGAAATTTGACATCGACGTGCTTCGACCTATCATGAAACACTAGATTCTTAGAGAGCTTTATGCAACTCTGATTATCACAGTAAACACTAGTCGCTCCCATATTCTTCCTAATCAAACTCATGAGCAATTTCCTAAGCCATATAGCTTCGCATGTTGTCATGCTGGCTGCTATATATTCAGCTTCTGCTGAGCTCGGTGCTACAAACTTCTGCTTCCTTCTGTACCAAGAGACCATCCCTGATCCAGCACTGAAGCAGTACTCGAAGGTACTTTTTTTTTTCACTGAACTACCTGCCCAATCTGCATCTGTGAATCCACACAATCTGACGTCATCTCCTCGAGTATATTTCAACCCATATCCGGCTGTTCCACGCACATATGTAAGAATGTGCCTAGCTGCTGTCCAATGTACCCTTTTTAGTTCCACCATGAATTGACTAAGGGTATTGACAACAAAACAAATGTCTGGCCTAGTGTTGACCAGATACATGAGCGACCCAATGAGATGTCTGTACAAGGCGGGGTTGACTTCCTTGTCCCCTGATGCATCTATCTTCTTCCAATTGGTGATCATGGGCGTTGCCATGGGTCGGCAATCCTTCATTTTAAACCTCTTCAGAATATCTGTAGCATATCTCCCTTGCCCAAGGAAGACCTCCCCATTCTTCTGCCATACCTCCAATCCTAGAAAATAGTGCATCAACCCCATATCCTTCATGTCGAATTTTGCTTCAAGGTTCTTTTTGTGGTCCTTTATAAGCCCTAACGATCTTGTCAAAAACAAGTCATCCACATACAAAACCAAAATGAGAGCTCCACCATCAAATAGTAGATATTAGGATCTGTATCGCTCTTGATGAATCCTAACTATTGCAAATAACTTTCAATCTGACCACACCATGCCCTGGGGGCCTGCTTGAGTCCGTATAGGGTTTTCTTCAACCTGCATACATGAGTGTGTTTCTCATGAGTTTTGAAGCCTTCGGGTTGTTCTATATACACCTCTTCTTCTATCACCTTGTTCAAGAATGTTGTCTTGACGTCCATCTGGTGAATCTCCCATCCCATCTGCGCTGCTAGGGATATAACGGATCTGATAGAGGTATATCTGGAAACTGGGAAGAAGGTTTCTTTATATTCTATCCCTTCCTTCTATGCATACTCCTTTGCCACTAATCTAGCCTTGTACTTCTCTACACTACCATCCGCATCGTACTTGATCTTGTTGATTCATTTGGAACCTACAAGTGATCTGTCTTCTGGTCTGGGCACTACCTCCCAAACATCATTTGTCATGATAGAATTGTATTCCTCTACCATGGCATCCACCCACACCTGATGTTGTGTGGATTTCTAAAAGCTGGAGGGTTCTGCAACCTGAGCTACCCAAGCTTGATATCCGTCAGGTTGCCTGCGCTGTCTCTTGTTTGTCCTAAGAGCTTCGACAAACTCCTCTACTTCCCTCAAGGTCTGGCACACTTCTCTACTGGCTCTTCCACTTGTGGTGGGAGGTTCCACCAATTCCTCCTGCTGCTGCTTTGTCTGCTGAGAACTCCTTAGATCTCCTACCCCTGAGGAGATACTAGTACTGGTCACTGTACTCGATCCCTGTGACTGTCCTCCTGCTTGTCCCACTTGCTATCCCTATTGCTGGACTAACAAAATTTCTGTTGACTGATCACCTGTAGACATCTCTCGAGATCTTCTAAAAGCTCTGTCTTCCATGAAATTTATATCACGCCTTACTACAATCTTCCTGCTCCTAGGAATGTAGATCTTGTATGCCTTTGAGGTCTCGCAATACCCTACGAGGAAACCCTTCTCTGCAGTCTAATCCAATTTACTATGTTTTTCATCTGGTATGTGGCAGTAAGCCACACTCCCGAATATCCTCAAATGACTTACTTACTTCAGGCTTATTTCCTGTGAAGACCCCCTCTGGCGTTTTCTTTCCCAATGCTCTATGAGGTGTTCTGTTTTGAATGTACACCGTTGTGTTGCATGCTTCTGGCCATAAAAATCTAAGCAAATCCTGGTCATACAACATAGCCTTTGCAGCCCCGACTATTGTTTTGTTCTTTCGCTCCGCTACTCCATTCTGCTTATGATTTTATGGAGTTGTCCATTCTCTTTTGATGCCTTCCTTTGCGCAGAAGTCAGTGAAGTATTTATCTGTGTATTCTCCACCATTATATGAACATAGCACCTTGACCTTTTTCCTTGTCGCGTTCTCTACGAGAGCCTTGAACTCTCTGAATTGATCAAAGACCTCATATTTGGTCTTTAAGAAATAGATCCAAGTTTTCCTGGAATGATCATCAATAAAGGTGACGGAATATTCACCACTGCTAAGAGCTCTCGTGGACATAGGGTTGCAAGTATTTGAGTGTATCAATCCCAACACACCATTTGCTCTGTTGTTACTTCTAGGAAATGTTGCCTTTGCATACTTCCGAAGTACGCATCCTCTACACACATCATCGTTTTTTGAGCTGAGAACTGGAACTCTCATTACAGTTTCTCTGAGCATCCGAAGTGCTCCATGGTGTAAATGTCCCATCCTCGTGTGCCATTGTTCGTTCAACTCCTTCCCACTGCTATTGTCACTGCCTATAAGTGCCATTAGAGAATCAATCTGCAACATGTATAACATATTGCTCCTAGCTCCAATCTGTCTCACCTTCTTCCCACTAGAGTGTTTGACATACACTTTCTTCCCCACGAAGTGTACATCGTACCCCTTGTCCTACAATTGGGACACTGAAATTAGTTTCATACCCAATCCTGGCACATGTAGTACATTGGTAGCGTTGGTGCTGGTTCCTGTTTTTGTTTGAAATTCTATGGTGCCTCTCCCTACCGGAGTACATTTAGTTCTGTTGCCCATAATGATCTAGAAGTCCATTTGCTCCTCCTGATAGCTAGAGAAATATTCTCTAACTCCTATCATATGAGCTGAAGCTCCACTATCAATATACCAGACACCAGATGATGCCGAACTTGACAAGCATGCAAACTCATCCTCCAACCTGGAAGATAATTTTGAGGCTTCCTGACTATTGATTCTATCCATGATTTTCTGTGTTATTTCTCCTTTCCTTCCCAACGCTGATTTTGCTGCTGCAAAATATTGCGTCCTAGCTGGAAATCCGCTCTGCAAAAGAAATAATGCTTCTCCCTCTGCCTTTGACAATCTTCGATTTGGAAATTTTAATTTCTCTGTCGACTCTCTCAGAGAGAAAATTTTCCTCAAAAATTGACTTCCTGGCCAAATGGACTACGCAGCCTCTGGGGTTTCGAGCAATTACTTATGCAGTGCTTCGAAGCTCCTTTTTTCTTCTTGCAGTTGAGATCTCCAACTTCTATCTGCGCTTTGATACCATGTGAAAATTTGGAAACCCCGAATCCTACTACAACAACTGATTAAGTTTCTTCTATTTGTTAAATAAACTGAAGAAATTATTTGCTATGTTCTACGGTAAATATCGAAACTAATACGCTGCAGCCTTCACAAAACAAATACCGCAAAACAATAAATGCTGGAAAATTAGAGAAATTCTAGTACACACTTATAGATATTGACATAATTATTTTTGGACAATTGTCCCCGGAAAAGCCCAATGTGGGAAAACCGGTGTAGGAGATGAGGGTTTCTTTATTAATCTTCAGTAGTAATTCAAGTACAAGAAGTTGAACAACAAAACAGAGGAGAAATACTAAGAGAAATTTAGTGACCAATTTCTCTCTTCACGACAACTTTTTGACACCGGGCTGGACCCTCTGCCCATACGCTGTTGTCTCTGTGTCACCCTCTGCACAGTGACTGCGTAGTGCACCAGTGAACTGCGCCCCTCCTCACGTTGTCTCTTCTTGAATTCGTCTTGCACTTCTAGACCACTGCTGATACCCTCTCTCTCACCTGCAACTCACTGTTTGGCTCTATCTTCTCTTGCTGAACTTCAGTCATTGAGAAAATCGATTTGCCTGGGCAACTGAGTAATTGCACTGGTGTATCCTCCATCTACCCATCGACTTCTTCTTATAATCTTCTGTTGGAGCACCAATGGGAAAGATTAGAACATAATCGATGGCCCAAATTATTTCCATATCGATCCATGTGAGTTTCTAGAATATTCACACCATGACTTAATCATATTTCCTAAGTTTAACCATAGGAAGTATTAAAAACTGATTAATAAATCTAATTAAGTCGTCTCCAAGTGGAATTTCCATAAACAATTTATGGGTATTGGAGAATACATATATTCTAGCCTCTCAACCAAATCTCGTGGCTAGAACACATCCAATGCTACAAAAAACTAACATGGTGAAGGGTGGTTGTACTGTTGTGAGGCCCCATAAGTCTCTCCAAATAGAAAATCACGATGGATGCTTCGGTCCCTATTCTGTTGCTTGCGCTCATCCAACATCTCCTTCTGCCCCTTAGCTAATCATTAAGGGCCTTCAAGAAGATGTCAGATGTCATTTCCTCCTTACTCTTGGGCTCCACCTTATCTTTTACTACCACTGCCTTCCCACGTTCCTCTGCGTCAGGTGTAATATCTAACTCCCTCTCCCTGCTTTGGTATCTGTGTATCCTGTAGGTAATATTATGCCTGCCCTCCTCATTCATTGGAAAAGTCTCCCACTGCTGAGCCAAGATCTGAGCTCTGATACCATTGTAATGTTCCAAACTAGGAAAAATAGTGATATGCAAAGCAAACAATAAATACAACACCAGAAAATTTTAACATTCAGTACACACCCATGTAAAGAACAGAAATAATAACCAGCTGAGCCATTTTATTAAGAGTTGGGAGCAATATTACAATAGTGTGGAAGAAGTGCACCTAGGCTTGCCTCAATGGCAAGCGTGACAAAGCTCATGTGACAAAATGTCAAACCCAGATGATAGAATCAACTGCTACAATGATGCCTTGCGCTGTCCCAGTAAAACTGCACTGTCTGCTAGAAAGGTGCTACCAAAAAGCCCACCTCCGGTTCTCAGAAAATTCCACCAAATTAACCCCAAGCTCCCCAAGAAAAGCCCACCAAAACCCAGAAAGGGTTTGGTCTGGTTTTAACCCCCGAAATTCGGCCCCTAAGTACCTCGTCCTCCTCCAGCTGCTGGAAAATACAGCGTGCCTCAACCCCAAAAAATCCTCCCCAAAAATTCTCCATTGCACTCCCCCAAGGTTCCCCTTATTTTTCCCAGCAAACTCTTGCCCCACAACTTGACCCCCAAACTCCCACATGTGCCTAGTGAGAGGCTTCTGCGCTGGCCCAGGAAGCTGCAATTTTGTACTGCTCTCTAACAACCACCTCTTGCTCCTAAACTCCCCCCAAAGGATAATATCTCCTTGAAGCTTCTTCACCAAAATTCACCCGACAGTTGCACCCCGGAAGACCCCCAAAACAACTCCCACGTGTACTCCCCCTGCGTCCTTCTCAAATACGCTCTGGCTGGGTAGATGGCTGAATGAAAGTTATGAATTCCCTCTAGCTCTCCTTTGAAATGGTGTTATGTAACCTCCCTAGGGTGGCACTCGAGGTCCACCGAAGAAAGGGTGAGTTCTCTGCTAGAAAAAATCGTTGCTAAATAACAAGTGACCCAACTAAGTAGCTCGAGCAAATGAAGTGAGTTCGATTGGAAAAAGATCCCCGAATGAGGCTGAGCTCCTCCTATTTATAATTTTGTGGGCCCCTCCAGCTAGCCTTTTGATTTCCCTCTTAGGCTATTCAGACTTTTCCCTTGGCCAACTGCATTTTTCCTTCATGTGGGTGGCCCCCACGCTCCACCAACAAAACATTACAGCCTCCTTTTCCTTCCTAAGTCTTTTCATCAAAAATGTGTGGCTCCCATGGCCTCCAAAATATCCAAAATTGTGGAAAATTAACCTGTGACAAAATAATTTAGGAAGGGACATTATAGATGTGATAAAAGAGAAGTCGTTGCGGTGAAGAAAAGTTTGTGAAAGTGCGACACATCACATACAAATATAATTTTGTGTGATACACGATAAAGGAGAAAAATTTCAATCTATGTTATATGTTGCACCGAAAGTGATTTTTTGTGTGATATGTTGCATGAGTTGAAAGTTTGAGAAAGTGTGATGTATCACATAGAAGGAAACCTTGATGTGATGCGATATGTTACATAGAAAGAGGTTTGTTGAGTGATATGTTCTGCAAGTGGAGACTTTTGGTCCATGCGGTACATTTCTGAGAGGGAAAGATTTGAAGAAAGTGATATGCTGTGACCAAAAAGGGTTGATTTGCAATATGACAGGGAAATGAAATTTCTGTGTGATGCAAAAGGAGAGTTTTGGACAAATTTTGGCAATCTTCTAAGGAAAAAGCTTTCTCTCAAGTAGGGGGGGAATTAATCCACATCATTAGGAGCCTTTTGAGTTCCAAGGGAAAGAACCAAAGAAAATTTCATGAAATACTTGAAAGTAAAGAAAATCAATTTAGAGAAAAGTTCATGAAGGCTTGGAAATCCATAAGATAATAGGTTTCCCATGCTATTTTAGCTTCATTACATGTTAAAAGTAGAAACAGTAGGGGGGTTGTTTCTAGCTCAATAATTGGAGACACACTCAATGAAACCAGGAAGCTATACAAACAAACCTTGAGGCAATTACTAGTTTTGTTAGAAAAAATATTTTACTTTGATTGAGCACTTGAGATTTAGCTCAACTAGTCCCACTACGCCTTGTCGTTCATATCAGTTACATAAGTGTTCATTTCCAATTTGGGAAGATTACTAGTTATGAGTGCAATGTAGGAATGTGAACTCCATTCCTTGATTTAATCCTCCCTCATAAGCCAATGTAGTATCATAATGGAATTAGATACAAGGAATGCTGAAAAGTTTAGGCTAATTGTTTCCCCTACCTAGTGTTGTTCCATCACCAATAAGCATCCATAGCCTTGATGGAGTCACCCTGGTATCATAGGCCATGCTTCATAGCCAAAGAATATACACAGCCTTAGCGGAGATACTTGCATGTCTCACATGATATGAAATGCCTTTCTAAAGCCTTTAAATTTTAGCATATTCTCTTTTGTCTTTTTTCTTTTTCTTTTTAAGGGAGAGGTGGAAGAGGGATTTTAGTCATCCTTGAAAGGCATGTGATATGATACCTATTAATGAGAATTATTTAGATATACGTGCCTTATGATAATCACCTTCCTTTGGTGCAATACCTTGGACAGTCCATTAGATTTTGGGTAAGATGTTATTATTAAATGTGTGAGTGTAGCCTTCGACATAACCAACAATCTGTTCAAAACTAGGCCTGAGTTGCTCATAGCCATCTGTTGTCTAGGTAGTGCTCCATCATTGATTTTGGATTTCAAAAACTAAATTGAGGTAACAAACAATGAATAGGAACCCATGTCATGTCTATTGCATTGGGAGTGGATTTTCATGATTCTAACCAGCTATGTTTAAAGATCATTGAAGAAAGCAAAGCATTAGCAGCATTGGTTAATTTCTAAAAAAAAATCTTAAAAAAGGAGGCAACAAAGCATTCTTGGAAAGGGAATTAACTAAGCAAAGAAAATAACTCAAAAGTAAAGAAAGCAATAAATAGACTCAAATCAAACAAATGAAAAAGGATCAAAATTCAAATGCTAAAATTGAAAGAAATCAAAGGAAAACTACTGATGTAGAAGTTAGTTTCCCAAAGACATTGAAGTATTGTTTAAGGATTTGGCAATTTACAGGAAGGAGGTCTACTTCTCCTTCAAGATTTTGCAGTTTGTGTGTGTTGTAATACAGGGAAAAGTAAGGGGTGGTAAGAGGGGGAGGGATTCTCTTTAATCCCGATGGAATAATTGTGGATAAGTATGCATGGGGACTAGGCATCAAGACCAACAGTCAAGCAGAAATTTTCAACTTGTATATGGGACTCCTAGCCAAGAAGAGGGAAGTTAAACACATCACAATCTTGGGTGACTCCTATCTGATTATTAGACACCTCAGAAACTTTTCCCTTGCTCAGGACAACCATCTAAGCCAGACTCTTCTTCATGCTCAAAGCATTCTTCCTTCCTTCGAAAGCTCTCAAGCTTGGCACATCCTCCAGCTTGGCACATCCTTCTTTCTGCTTCTTATGCTTGTATATCAAACTTGTGATGGTGATCTTCCAAATGAATCGAACTGGCCTTATTTATAGCCTCTTATGTGGGTTGAATTACGTTGATGTAGGTCGACTTGATCAGGTGAGGCCCAACTTGGTGTGGAGGTGACAAATGACTTATTTGACCCAATAAAAATTCTTTTTACATGATTCAAAAGCCCAAGAAGGGTCTCATAAAATGGACAATGACTCTAACGACTCAAGATAAAACCTAGAAGTCCTCAATGGGGACTTTGACCTATAACATGATGAGCCAAGCATGAAACCCATGCTTTAATAAGCCATAATAAGCCATAATAATAATAATAATAATAATAATTTCTTTTTCTTTATTTTGAAAAACACATTTCATTATGACTCAAATACAATTATGAAGACCGAACCTAGTTACATTCTTCAACACTTTGTTGTTTAAAAGATTGTGCAAATCTATATCTTGGTCCATGTTTCTGACACATTTGCTTGATTGATCGATGCTTCTCCTTTTTAATAGTTCTCAAACTGCTAATTCAGTTACTTGTCGCTAATTTATAACTGCTTTTATAATAAACTTACTAAATTCTAATTAAGAAAGGGGAAAGACTAATTTTCAAGTAATTTGGTTAGTTAGCCTGCCACAACGTGGTTTTCAAGCTAACCCATGCCCTTGGCGCCTCATAGAAGTTTTCACCAAGTACATGCAAATGCGGTCAAGAGATATATTTTTTAAGTAGGGAATCGTTAACAAGCCACTTGAACAAGTGCCCTTGTAGTGTCTTCAATTCTATTGCTCCCGAAGAGCATATATCCTCAATAGCGAAGGGTCCAAGCCATGCAATCTCTAGTTTTTTCAGTTTTCCCTTCACTAGACTGCCTTATAGTTGTACTAAATCTCTGACTTTTAGATTCTTCGTTTGTAAATTCCTATTGTGCCAACACTTCTGTTGATTTTTACTAAATTGTTGATGATAGAGTGCATGGAGTGGATCTTCTTCTAAGTGTTGAAGTTGTTGGAGTCGTTCCTTTTGTATTTTTGTATTATATTTTAGTACAATCAATATGTTCACTCTGTTTGTTGAACACTGAAATGGGACAACTGTTAAGATAAACAAAAGCCAAAATTGACCTATAGATCGCCCTAATCGATTAAGCAGAAGTTAAGTTATGAATTAATTTAATATTTTAATGAGTTGGTTAACTGCGTGTTGATTCGGTCAAAGCCCTAAGCGGTCCTTCACAAAGTTATAAATAGAAGCGACCTCAAGCTCATTTACACACATTCGCTCATGAGATATCCTCCATGATGTTTTGGTTTAGATTCGTATTTTCGATTTCTTGGCTCGCACAGGTACGTCAGAAGGAGCTCGCGTGGTGGATCGGGATTAGGGTCTGAGACTCATTTCAGATCTGGCCCTATTAAAGCAGAGCCGCAGGCAGGTAAGGCCCTGGTAGTGGCCTTGCTGAAGCAGAGCCGCAGGCAGGATGTGTTGTGCCTGCGACCAAGGTGCCAAAGTTGCTGGCACAACATGGGGAGGTCGCGGTCAAGCTTTGGAGCTGATCTAAAGCAGAGCTGCGTGCACAGTGAGTCTTGGTAGCAGCCAAGGACCCCAAATCCGCGAGTAGAGCTTGATAAGGCCGCGACCAAGAGAGTTTTTGAGAAAATTCGATTTGGTTCATCTTCAGTTGATTACGCAATGCCTTCAGAGATCAGTTTTTCAGTCTCAGTTACGTCAGAGTAGTCGATAACAGTCTCCTGGATTCATATTTAGGACATTTGAGATGAGATCACTTGGTGATCTATCAGTTTTGGGTTTTGGTATTATAGATTTGTTGGTTTGCAGATCATATTTGTTTGTTTTCGCTGCAATTGTATCTTCAATCTTCATTCAGTATCAACCGTGTACATCAGTTTGCTACAAGCAATGTCAGTGCATTTTAGTTCTCAGGTTCGTTTTCCTTCATGCAAAAGTATGGGTATGGTTTTAGTGCTTGTATGCTATTTGTTTTATGCGTTGTAGAGATATGTACTCATGGATCATTGTACTCTTGTTGCTGAACCATTCAATGAAGATCTAAGAAGAAGAATTTCCAAGGGTTTTCCCCATAGTGGGTTTTGCCCTGGTCTCGTACCAATCCTGGTGTCTCTATGTGTCCATGCTTCTCTTCCTTTGATCTTTTATTTTCCGCTGATTAGATGATGATGATGATGATGATGATGATGGTGTTGTTCTTTCTACATAGTTTCATTTTATGATGGTTAATGATATAGATTTGTACAATGGCAAAATCATTTGGGGTGAATGTAACATGCTAATGTCGAAATGTAATTATCAAAGTAAAGAGCAATGTTGCTTGATGAAAAATTAACATGGCATTAGAGCTGGTTGAAGAAAAGCCATGAGGATCACCCCAAGGAGACACTTCTATGGAAGCAAGCAGAGGATGGTAGATACCTAAAAGAATACTAGGGTATGAAGAAGACCCTAGGCAGTTAGTGGATAAGGGTTTGAGAGAAATCCTGGTTTATAGTAGAAGCCTTGAGATTTGGTATATAAAACCCTCGCATAGCCTTTACAAAGATGCTCAAGTACTTGGGATCGATTTGACAGGGGACCTAGTTATTGATAAAGTTGTTGGTTGAAGGCAACATTGTTTTATGGATGGTTCTCGAAGGTTGATTCAAGAGGGAGATCTCTCTTTGAAGATAAATATTCCTTGACTTATTTCCTTACTTTTGTTTACACTTATGGATCTAAATGATTATTGTTTCTAGTCGCTACTTCCTGCATGTATATTTGAGTACCTGTATATGTCCAACCTCAGAGATGAGAGGTGATGAGTGGATCCCTCTTGAGAATCTTTGGAAATGCATGAAAATAGCTAGATCGGGAAATAAAGGTGACCGAGGCTCGGTATTTAGCTCAAAAATGAAAGTGCTCAGAATTAATTGAAAACTGAACGACAACGACCGGCTCATCGCGAGGAATCCAACGCAACTTGTTTCGTCGAGAACCGAGTTCGGATGAAGAAGTTATAGCCTACTGACCACCGTTCATAACAGGGAATTTTTAAAAAAAAATTGCAGAACAGTGACATGTTGATGACATGGCAGCCCCAGTCAGCATTCAGGGAATATTCTTCTGTTTTTTCCTAGTGGTACTGTGGCAAGTGTCACAACTGGATTCGCTAGTTTGGTTTGAAAGTGAATTTTTTTTAAGGATCTGCTCCTAAGGTTGAATTCAAATATTTTTTGTGTGGAAGGACAGCCCAACCAGGGGTCGCCACGTCTCCCCTCTAGTGGACCCTCTCCAACTCCAAGGTTCAAATTTTATTTTGTTATATGGTGGCATCAAATTTAATATGGTGACATTTTTAAACCTATGGTCGAATTATTATTATTTATAATAGGTCGAATCTATGGGTTGTATTTTATATGAAAGTTCGATTGCAAAGTCTGCATGGTTCGATTGCATATTCAAATCCGCATAATTCCAATGTCTGAGGTTTGATTAATCAAATGGTGGCATTAAGGTTTGGAGTGCATATCATATGTGGCGTATATATATAACCCAAAGTTCATAACTTTGGAGATGGGTAATGTTATATCGCGTGCCAAAACTTGTATATAGGATGGGTGGAGAGCGGGTCGAATCCGTGACCTCCCCCTCCTAACTCTGCACTTTTACCAATACACCATCCACTTATTCCTTGAAAAAGTATGCGCCCAACAGGTATTTAAGGCTTATGCAGAACTCCGATGGCAGAAGGGAGGGGGCCAACCCTCCTCCCCATATGACTTTACCACATAACCTTAACCAACCGCCCAAACTAAACGTGCTTAGTGCGCATTTAATCTGCCTTTAATCCAAGATTAGTATTAATTAAACTCATTGTTAAGTTGGCAGAGTTTTAGGAGGCGCCACCATTTTTGGCGGACCTGCCAGTTTGGTGGAGCTATCTGGAGTTTTCTCCAGATTTGGAGGAGGAATCTGGGGAAAAATTTAATGAACAATCTCTTGAGCAATTTTCGACCAATTTTGGCTCAGGAAGAGTCATTCCTAGCAGATTGACATGCTCTGAGCACATTAGAATAGGTTGCAGAGGCAGAGGAGCAATTCTACAAGTGTTTTTGTCACTTTGAAGAATTTTGAAGCCGAGGGCCACCAGGAAGGAAGGCTATGCCTAGATCAGCTGAAGGCCAAATTGAGTAAATCAATAGTCATTTATGATATATTTGGACATTCTAAACTGATTGGAGTATGTTTCAGGAGCATTTGATGCATGTAAACAACAATTTTTGCACTATTGAGCTAATACAGAGGCCCAAGCCATGGAAGCTAGACCAAGGAGATGTAGCCTAGGAGGAGTGAACTCCTTCATCAAAACTCTGTTTTAATGGATCAATTGTGATGGTTTGATGTTCTTTATGTTGCTGCTGTTTAAAATTTTAAATTCATACTTTATGCTCTTGAATTCACTCATAAAAACTCAGTTAAATTACCTGTTTGACACACATAAGCAACAAGGAAACCTGTACATCAAGCATAAGATCAATAAATAATTTTATATCTGAAAATGAAATTAGCATAGCAAGAATAACATTCATACTCAGATCAAGTTGATATCAGAGAAAATTTGAAGAGCTTGGTTGAAAGGCAAGGTTGTTTTCTTGATAGTTGCTTGAGTTTTGTGCAAGTTTAATGGTTGCAAATTTGTGATGCTAACAAGGTTAAAGTTGCAGAAAGGTGAAGGGAAATTGTTGGTTGCAAGTCCTGAGATTTGGACCAGAAGAAGGAGAGTTACAAGAGCACCATCTTCACTCAAAATTCCACTCATAGTTGCACTTGAAGCACCTCAAGATTTGTTTGAAGAAGCTGAGATTGAGGAGGTACAAATTGCACAAGAAGCTGAGTTGATTGAAGAGGTACAAGCATCAGAAGTTGAGCTTGAATCCATAGCCATTATTTTAGGTGTTGGAGAGACTCAAAGTCATTCAGAAGAGGATGATGTCAAGAGAAACTTCAATGACATAAAGAGAATGGTTAAAATTATGTTTGATGCATTTACTGCTAGGATGGCAGGAGAAGGTTCTAAGCCTCCACATGGAGAAGGAACTTCAGATCATAAGAAGGATGAAGAGAAGAGTTCAAAGGGAAGTGGAGGAAAACCACCTCCATCTCCACCATCTTCATCATCCTCATCATCTCCATCAGCATCATCTTCCACTTCCACCACAAAATCCACTCATACTCACTCTAAAGCCACAAAAGGAAAGACACCCTTACTCAAACTAGATGTCAAATTTGAGCTTCCAATGTATAATGGCGAGGTAAATGCAGAAAGATTGGACAATTGGATACATCAATTGGAGGTGTACTGTAGGATTCAGAACCTTCATGAAGACGACATAAAGATTCAGTTGGCTTCTTTGAGGATGGAAGGATCTGCACTTGTATGGTGGGAAGCAAGGACTCGAGAAGAGATTAAAAACTACGGTAAGATCTCTATGTCTTGGTCAAGTTTTATTGCTGCAATTAAAAGGCAATTATATCCCCTAACTTACATGCAAAAGGCAATTATGGATTGGCAAAATTTTAGACAGTTGAAAGGGAAAAGTGTGCAAGATTAGGAGAAGAGCTCTAATTTTGGGTATTAATTTATATTCTCAAGAAACTTTGTTAAAGTATGTTGGAGGTTTGCACAATTACCTTAGGCGTACTATTCTCATGTTTAATCCCACAAACATAACTGAAGTTTGTGTACAAGCCACACACTTAGAAGCAAGAGGGAAACAAAGCATAGATGAGAAAAGTGAAAGTGAGGGAAAATGAAAGGGAAAATTTTATGGAAGAGGAAAGAGAAATAATTCTGTAAAAAGAGAGAAGGAAAAACTCACATGCAAAAACTATTCAAAGACTGACCATGATGAAGACCACTATTGGGAACTTCATCCAGAGTTGAAGCCAAACAAATTGAAAGCCAAAGAAAAGGGTAAAATTGTTGCTATAGTTGAACATGACTTAGGGTCAGATTCAGGAGATGAGACAGATTATAGCCATGGGTTTGAAAGGTAAACATATTGCAAGCACTAGTTCTTCAAATTTTTCAAATGTTACTCATGATGAAGATACACGAATATAACTTTTCCATATTAGAGTTGTCTCTAAACATACCAAGATTGATACACTTTTTGATAGTGGGTCACAAGCTAACTTGATTTCTGAAGACTTGGTTAAGCAGCTAGACCTTGAAACTATTAGACATCCAAGACCATATCCTTTGGGTTGGATATGCAAGAAAGCAAACTTGCAGGTTACAAGAAAGTGCTTACTAAGATTCGCCATCAATTCAAACTTTATTGATGAAGTTTAACTTGATGTGGTGCCGCTTGAGATATCAGGTATTGTATTGGGAAGTTCTTATCTGTATGATAGGAAAGCAGCATTTCATCTCCATGAGAATAAGTATCACCTGTTTAAAGACGGTATTGAGTACATAGTTAGAGCGCATAAGAGGAAGACACGTTTATCTCTTATACATGCAGAAGAAATGAAGAGGATAGTGAATGCAAGTCAAAATTTGACATTGTTGATGATCAAACAAAGATATGTTTTGAATCAAACTTTTCAAAAAGATGCTTATGCTTGTAATGAATTGTTTCAGGATTCTAACAGGTTGCCTTTGAAAGGAGGTGAACAAGATATAAAACATTTGTAGCAGTCAACATTAGTGTTGAGCAATGTTGGAAACAAGATGTCGGTGCAAGAGAGTGCAAAGGTCAAAGAGAAATCTACAAAGCAGCTTGGAAAAGAAGGCATGGGTTCCACAAATGCTTGCTTTTGGTTTCCAAAAGTTATATGGCCATGGCGAAGATACTTGGTCAAGAGGCGACGCAAGTACAAAGCGAGATCAGCTAAAAATCGCCGTGGTGACAATGTGCAAGGTGAGACAGTTTTTAAGTTTCCTTTGATTAATGACCAAAGTAGGAACAAGATGGTTTTTGCAAGAATAGATTGCTGCTTTGCAAATTTAGAAAAAATGCAGCATGACGGTGCCAATGACAGCAAGAGAAGGTCGCAAGAATCAAGGAAAAAGTTAACTTTTTGTGAAAAGCTCCAATTGATGAAATTGGGAAAATTTCAGTGGATAGAGACCGGAAGGGTGAGGGGACTGTACCCTCATCCATATGATTAGTAATCTAAGAACTTTTGGGGTCCAAAAGGCTTCTAGTGGGGAGGAATAATTAGAGGCTCAGTATTTAGCTCAAATATGAAAGTGCTCAGAATTGATTGAAAACTGAACGACAACGACCGAACCATCACCAGGAATCCAACGCAACTCGTTTCGTCGAAAACCAAGTTCGGATGAAGAAGTTATAGCTTGTTGTCTGCCGTTCAGAACAGGCAAAATTTTTAAAAAAATTGTAGAACAGTGACAGGTTGATGACATGGCAACCCAGTCAGCATGCAGGGAATATTCTTCAGTTTTTGCCCAGTGGCACTGTGACAAGTGTCACAACTGGATTCGTTAGTTTGGTTTGAAAGTGATTTTTTTTTAAGGGATCTGCTCCTATGGTTGAATTCGATTTTTTTTTATGTGGGAGGACAACCCAACCAGGGGTTGCTACGTGTCGCCTCTGGTGGACCCTCTCAAAATCCAAGGTTCAAATTTTATTTTGTTATATGGTGGCATCGAATTTCATATGGTGGAATTTTTAAAACTATGGTCGAATTATTATTATTTATAACAGGTCGAAACTATGTGTTGTATTTTATATGAAAGTTTGATCGCACATTCAAATCCGCATTATTCCAAAGTCCGAGGTTTGATTAATCAAATGGTGGCATTAAGGTTTGGAGTGCATATCATATGCGATGGCGTATATATATAACCCAAAGCTCATAACTTTGGAGATGGGTAATGTTATATCGCGTGCCAAAACTTGTATATAGGATGGGCGGAGGGTGCGAACCCGTGACCTCCCCCTCCTAACTCCGCGCTTTTACCAATACCCCATCCACTTGTTCCTTGAAAAGGTATGCGCCCAACAAGTATTTAAGGCTTATGCAGAACTCCGATGGCGGAAGGGAGGGGGCCAACCCTCCTCCCCATATGAATTTACCACATAACCTTAACCAAGTGCCTAAACTAAATGTGCTTAGTGCACATTTAATCCGCCTTTAATCCAGGATTAGTATTAATTAAACTCATTGTTAAGTTGGCAGAGTTTTAGGAGGCGCCACCATTTTCGGCAAACTTGCTAGTTTGGCGGAGCCATCTAGAGTTTTCTCCAGATTTGGAGAAGGAATCTAGGGAAAAATTTAATGAACCATATCTTGAGTAATTTTCGACCAATTTTGGCTCAGGAAGAGTCATTCCTAGTAGATTGGCATGCTCTAAACACATTGGAACATGTTACAAAGGCAAAGGAGCAATTCTACAGTTGTTTTTGTCACTTTGAAGAATTTTGAAGCTGAGGGCCACCAGGAAGGAAGGTCATGACTAGATCAGTGGAATGCCAAATTGAGTAAATGAATAGTCATTTATGATAGATTTGAACATTCTAAACTCATTGGAGTATGTTTTAGGAGCATTTGATGCATGTAAACAACAATTTTTGCACTATTGAGCTAATACAGAGGCCCAAGCCATGGAAGCTGGACCAAGGAGATGTAGCCCAAGAGGGGTGAACTCCTTCATCAAAACTCTGTTTTAATGGATCCATTGTGATGGTTTGTTGTTCTTTATGTTGTTGCTGTTCAACATTTTTAATTCATAATTTATTATCTTGAATTAACTTATAAAAACTCAGTTAAATTACTTGTTTGAAACACATAAGCAACAAGGAAACCTGTACATCGAGCATAGGATCAGTAAATAAATTTCATATCTGAAAATGAAATTAGCACAGCAAAACTAACATTCATATTCAGATCAAAAGGAAAGTTGGGCAGATCTGGAAATGTAACCAGATCTAGAATAGGAAAGATGGCTAGATCTAGAAAAGGTAAAGAGGCACCTGCGCGCTACAAGCTACCTATGTGAAGGTGCATAGATAATGCACGATATATTATGCTACAATTTAGATACATCATTGGATGGCTAGGTAAGCCATATGGTTTATTGAGAATGTTCATTTCTTAGATAGCTCACGAATGCATACATATAAGAGTAAGTGGGATTTATGTTTCCTATGATGGAATGGTGTACCTGGTAGTGAATGATGTCATCATGATGATCATAATAATCTGTTTGAGTATGTGATGTGATTGCGTATTTGAGATATAGTGGCACAAATTGGTGATTTTCTAACACCCATTGTTTTGATCCTGATTCTGACTTTAGTGGATGGTTCTCTTAACTCTTGATATGCATAAGATCTGTTGGGTCTATTATAGAGGCTTACCTCATTTATGTAATATTGATAATGCGTGTGATGCTCATGATGTAAGCTAATGGAAAAGAGTGTTTGCACCTTGTTGGTTTATTCTATTAACCTAATCTGATCCTATTGATTTTGATATGCATGGTATTGGGGTTTTTTGGGGACAGTTTGTCCAGAAACAACTGTGTCACTTTGTCAATGTGTGCATGTGCTTATTCTAGATCTGAATTGGTAGAGATCTGTTATGTGTTTTGCTTCGATGTTAACTTGAATTTATTCAGTTGATAACTTATCTAAGTAGGAGGAGCTTAACCGGATTAACAGTGATAATTTATGCATAAGAATTAAGATTCAGAAATTTCTACAAAGGACAGCACAGAAGAAAAGAGCAACAACAGCAACAAGGACAATGTGATTTTCAGCAAGAAACCCTCAGAGGGTTACGCAGAGACCCTAAGGGGCAGCGTAGTGACTACGTCACCCTGTCTGGGGTAACGCAGTCTCTTCCAGAGCAACGCTGAGGGTTTGAGGGGCTTCAGAGGCTGACGCAGAGGCTTTCAGGGGCAGCGCTGGGGTTCTTAGGCCCTAATCTTGGCTGAGTTCTGTAAATCCCATTTGAGGGTGTGGATCAGTCATTATTTTGGCCCTAGATCAGCCAGTGAGTTGTAGATTTAGTATATTCTCTGTCGGGTTTTCCAGATCTGGAACCCAGATTTGTGTATTAAGAAAAATTCTTAATAATAAAACCCTCCAGCAGCCAGAGATCGGTTTTCCCGCATTGGGTTTTTTTGGGGACTATTTGTCCAGAAATAACTGTGGCACTTGTTCTATGTATGCATGAACTTGTTCTAGATCTGGATTGGTAGAGATCTGTTATGTGTTTTGCTTCGATTTTAACTTGAATTTATTCAGTCAATAACTTGTCTAAGTAGGAGGAGCATAACCAGATTAACAATAATAATTTCTGCATAAAGTGTAAGGATTCAGAAATTTCTACATGGTATCAGAGCAATTGCAGATCTAGGAGGGTCACCAGTAAGAATCTGAAGGTTCTAGCTACAGGAAGCAACTGGAAAAACAATAGAAACGCAGATATGAAGGGACAACGCAGTTTTCAGAGGCAGATTCATGCAGAGGGAAGGGTGACGCTGACTAACGCTATCTCCTAGCAAGCCCACGCAATCACTGCGCAGAGGCAGCTCAGAAACAAAGTTGGTTTGGTCTAAAGCCAGCCAGTGTGATTCAGATCTGAATCTGTCAGATCCAGAAAAGACTGCAGAAAAGCTGCAGAAATTCAGAAGGTGCTGGTGGGGTTAATTTTCTGAAGTTTTTAGATTTTTAGCCTTACTGGAAGTGACAAAGAGCGGGAGGAGATCAACTTCTCAGAGAGTTTCTAGCCAAAGGAAACTTGCAGTTTGATCAGAGGATCAAAGAAGAAGTTGTATCATAGTTGATTTGGTAGATTTCCAAGGAGGGAAATCAACTATTAAAGGGAGCAAAAGGTGCTTATTTCACTAAGGGCCTTAGATCCATTTCTCTAGAAAAGAGAAAAGGAAGTTCTGACACAATCTGAGCAGATGGCTCATCATGGACTGTGTGATCAGGATAGGTTGGATGGCCTCTCAAACTTTTCAGTTTGGAAGGCAAGGATCCTGATAGTCCTTGAGGCATACAATCTAAGAGACCATCTAGAGCAAACTCGGGCCACACCGACAGATCCAGATCTCCTTCAGAAGCATAAGGAGGCTGTTGGGCATGCCAAGCGGCTGGTTATGGATGGTATCAAGGACCACATTGTACCACACATAGCTGAGAAGAAGACAACTAACAAGATGTGGAAGGAATTGACTTCCCTATATGAGGGAAAATCTATCCAAAGAAAGATGCTGTTGGAGACTCAGATGAGGTCATTCATGATGACCAAGGGAGAAGACATGGAACATTTTCTCTTCAGAGAGATCAGCTGACTGCAATGGGTGCAATGGTGGATGATGCTGTGATAGTCAGGACTGCCCTCAATGTAGTCACAGATGAGTGGGAAACCTTTGTCCAAAGTATCTTGGGCAGAGCAGACCTCCCAGATTGGGACAGCTTGTGGTCAATTTTGCATCAAGAAGAACTCCGCAGATTCAACAAGAGGCAGCACAACCCTGCATTGAGAAAAGTGAAGAAGGAAGATGAGGAAGATGCAACCTTGGCATCAAAGAAGCAGCCAAAGAAGAAGAAGGATCTTTCAAAGATCCAGTGCTTCCAGTGTGGTGAAATGGGAAATTTTGCTAGCAATAGTCCTGAAAAGAAAAGGGACAAGGAAGCATCTTCTTCCAAAGAAGTTGTGGCAGATGATGGGTCAGGAGATGATGCAGCCATGAGTGCTCATGAAGCATGGAGGTGGGGTGACATGGATATGTAGAGGAGCTACATAGAAGAAAGGCGAGATCTTTGAGCAACTCATCTCTTGGATCACATGCGAGCTACGACAGCCTTAAGATAGTAGCGGGACAAGTGGAGCAGTGGGTGCATAGATCATAGATGAAGCAAGCAGGGGCAGATGTGAAGACTGGAAGAAGCAGTGCAGAGCAAGGCAGCAGCAGTGTAGAAGCAGTAGCACCGCAGAGGCTGATGTGACTTCAACAGCGTAGAGCAGAGCTACAGCAGCGCAAAAATGTAATGTTCCCATTTTTGGTATCACCCGTGACAGGGCTAGGAGGGACTTCCAGAGTTAGGAGCAGACAGGTCACATGCACAGATTGGTGCTATCAGTGGGCTCAGGAGCTTTTCGGAGGAGTTTTGAGGAGTTTCCATGGTGTTTGGAGGCATTCGCTTGATATACTCCACCATCCGAGCAGTTTGGCTTTCGTTCCGATGCATTCCGATAACTTTCGGAATTTTGAGTTATTTATGGGCTTAACTCAGCTGATTATGCTCAAGGGGGCATTCCGGGAGGAATACACGATGGAACACCTTAGTGTAATAGCTCATTGGAACCGGGACGAGGAGACCTACACGATGCGACAGTTAGACAGAGATTTCAGTGACCGGAGGAGGCGTGGTAGCCGATATACCCTTTTCTGCATTAAAAAGGAATATTTTATAATATTTTAATAAAAGGGAAAAGTGCTCCACAAATAAAATAATAATAAAATAATGCTCTAGAAGGCTCCAAGGGATCTATAAAAGAAAGGGAGGAGGCCATTGGGAGACATCTTTGGAGTAGATCATTTGCTTGTATATGAGAGGTTTGAGGACGTTGTTCTCTACTTCATGCAGTAGCCCCAGGACGGAAACCCTCGGGTGATTTGTGAGTATTGGACGGAAACCCAATACTTTTGAGGAGACTTCACTTAGAGTTTCACAGAGCTTCAGAGTTTGGTGTGAGGTTCATTCAGATCTTCAACTTGGGCTTCATCATTTCAAAGGTTCATGGTCGTACTGCCGTGAGGGGAGAGCAAGAAGCCTTTGGGCCAGGCTGGGGCTGTATCGTCTTATCTGGGTGCCGCTCTTGCAGGCTGGGTTTGGCCGCATCTACATGTAAAACTTATTTTTAGCAATAAAAGCTGAGATTTTTCTTCTGTTCTATATGGTATTGGATTGCAGTGCTTCTTGTCTTTTAATTTTACATGGCAATCTCCTGTTGAATGAATGATTATTTTACGGCAAATTGTGGTATTCAGTATTTTTCTGCATTTTAGTTAAAATATCCCCTCCGGGATATTACAAAAAAGTTTCAGAGGGACAACGCAGTGCAACAACAACGTGATAGATTTCAGCACAAGGAGCTGATGTGACTTGAGTAGTGCAGAGGGAGTCTGGTTACACAGGAAGAGCTGTAGTTGTGCATCGTTCTTTAGATGCCAGCACATATTTGTAGCCTATGGAGCTTCAGTAATGAGGATGCAGCCCATCTGACTTGTCTATCAAAGATTGGGCAGGAGATTCAGTTGTTTCTCTCAACAACTGAAGTTGTAGTGCAGCGGATCAGCAGTGGCAGTGCTATGAGCAACACAAATGCAACATATTGAAAGGGAGTTGCAGTATAGAGGTTGCAGTGGCAATGGCAGAGTCATGGGTAGCAATACAGAATGGCAGCAACAGTGCAGAGTTGAGTGGCAGCAGACCAAGCTTCAACAGCACAAAACCAGTACTCAAAGTCATGTAATGCATAGTGTGATGTATTGGTAGAGCACACCCTTGATGCTAAAAGGGAGTGTTGAGATTTTGTGTATTTGGGTAGCATCAGTTGTGCTCTAGCTCCCAAATTTTGAGGAAGGACTAGAGTACACTTGATCTACAAGACCCAGAAATGGATTTGGGAAATTTGATCTGGTTTAGGAGATATTAAATTAATTAATTATTTTAATGTATTTCCTAAGTTTAAACTTAGGGAACTTAAATAATTAAAGTGAATTTAATTAAACATGTGATGAAATTGTCTTAAGTCACACGGATCAAGCTTTCTTTTAATCATAGCCATTGATTCAAGATCTAATCATGGCCGTTGATTTGTCAACGAGAAAAGTATAAAGGAAAGGCTTGGGGTCATTTGTGAAGACACACAGAGGCAGAGCATTGAAGCTAAGCCGAGATTCTAGGGCAGGGTTTGCTAAGAATACTTAGAAGTGTTTAAGCTGCAGAGAGGGGAAATTAGGCCAAGGGGATGATCTGATCCCAAGGTCTAGAATACACAAGAGGCAGAGATCAGCTCAAGGACAACGCAGAAGAAGAGAGCAGCAACAGCAGCAAGGACAGCGCAGTCCCTCCAAGGACAGCATGATTTTCAACAAGAAACCCTCAGAGGGTTACGCAGAGACCCTAAGGGGCAGCGTAGTGATTGCATCACCCAGTCTGGGGTAACACAGTCTCTTCTGGAGCAACGCTGAGGGTTTGAGGGGCTTCAGAGGCTGATGCAGAGGCTTTTAGGGGCAACACTAGGGTTTCTAGGCCTTAATCTTGGCTGAGTTCTGTAAATCCCATTTGAGGGCGTGGATCAGTCATTATTTTGGCCTTAGATCAACCAGTAAGATGTAGATCTAGTATATTCTCTATCGGGTTTTCCAGATCTGGAACCTAGATTTGTGTATTCAGAAACATTCTTAATAATAAAACCCTCCAGCAGCCAGAGACCAGTTTTCCCGCATTGGGTTTTTCTAGGGACTATTTGTCCAGAATTAACTGTGTCAATTTGTCTATGTGTGCATGAACTTGTTCTAGATCTGCATTGGTAGAGATTTTTTTATGTGTTTTGCTTCGATTTTAACTAGAATTTATTCAGTTAATAACTTGTCTGAGTAGGAGGAGCATAACCAGATTAACAGTAATAATTTCTGCATAAAGTGTAAGGATTCAGAAATTTCTACATTTACTGCTCTTACTGAACAATAATAATAATAACTGAAAATTAACTAATGCTCCGAAAATGATTAATAAAGTGCTAATTGCTAAGAAAAACTGATTAAGCTCCCCTCTCAATATTTCGAACATTTAAGGGCTTGACGTCAGCCCTTGTGGGCTTGTTTCTGCTTATTCATCCCTTTTTCAGCTTCATTTTTCCTATCTTTTCCCTTCTTTGGCCTCTAGCTTTGTCTTGTGCCTCTTCTAGCCCTGGTCTTGGGGTTTCCTAGCCTTCTAACTCTTCCATAGATTTGTATTCAATCCTCTCTGATTTATACATTGTTTTAGTGGGCTAACATTGTGGTTTTGCAGCAATATTAGAGCTAACTTGATGGTTGCAGGTAGCCAAGATCATTGGAAGTCAAACTAGGCCTTTAGGAATCTCAGTTTGCCTCTCTTCTCTTCATTATTTTCTCTTTTTTTCTACAGCCATTTATGCAATCATACAACTTTAATAAAATCCATTAAAATTGACCAAAGATCAACTAATAATCATTTAGCTTAATGGGCTAGTCATTGGAGCTTATTTGGCATTGATAATTTGGCATCTTATTGGCTTATGAAGGACTGAATCATTAATTTTCTGAGTTATTACATGTCTGATATATGTTATTTTTAGGTCTGATCTGAACATTAAAAGTTTGATCTATAGCTTCTAAGAAGTCCTATAATCGGTTGGATATCACTGGGAAGTTAATGCATTTATTTTTTAGCTTATATTTGACATCTTGCATTGTTGCTTGACTGCTGATATAAATTTGCAGACCTTTGAAAACAAGGTTGCAGCAGTAATAAATCACATATAAGTCTCTAAAATTGGCTAAGGAATTATTATAATTCATAATCATTTATGGTTGAAATGATCTGGACTTAAAATTTGGTCATTGACATCTATTTTCATTCTTGCATTCACACAATAAGTGTTCTAATCAAGTTGATAATTGTTTGAGATTGGCTCTAAGTGGCATTGTGGATTGATGATCTAGTTTCTCATTGTTATCATTGTTTCTTGGATAAGTGGATACATTGTTCATTGTCGAGCTATATAGATCTTGTGGATTAATAATCTAAGTCACTCTTAAAGAATCGAATTTTGTGATAAAAGATCTAATTGTGTCCATAAGGAGCTAATTGGCATATTGGTAATCCATTGTTATAATCTTGAAGATTGCTAATTGCATTGAGCTTTGATCTTGTATATCTTGCATTGAGCTTTGATCTTGTATATCTCTTAAGCAATGAGATATCAGTGACTTAAAAATGAGAACTGTGGAGATTCCGAGCTGTGATTTTAAAAATCTCTTAAGCAATTGTCTCTAGGTATAACTGGCCACATTTTCTGGCACCGTTAAATTTGAGCACTTTCTCTTGTGGTTGAGATTATCATTCATATATTGTTTAAGTATTTCATTTTTTCTAAATTGATCATTGTATCTTGTTTCCAAGTACTTAGAAACTTAATAATCTCGCCGTAAGAGCACTCACATCCTGCTTTTACATCTTAAGACTAGTTTCTTGCATTAATTAATTAACTTCCAAGCATAATCTTGGTCAATAGAAAGATATGCCCGCCTTTCTCACCTAGCTTGATGAGTCTAGCACCTCTTTAGTGGTTAACAAAGTGACCTTTTAGTCGTCAGAGCCACATTCTGTAATATTCCAAATTAAAAATTTACAACAAATAACATAAACATGTACAAGGAACAACAACCATAAATAGATACCGCACATGCATATCAAAACACTAGAAAAATAAAGCAGAAGAACTGAGCCATTTTATTAATCTAGAGAATGATGAGTACATTGAGTAAGGAAAATGGAATCTGGGCTTGCTATTGCAAGCTATGCAAAACCCACGTGAGACAACTCTGATATGGAGGAAATATTGGCCCAAACTGGTATTGCGCACTACCCAGGAAATTACTGTTGTTGCTGCTATAATGGCACTGAAGATTCTGCTCTGAAAAATGCCTGAATCACCCTGAAATTACAGCCACAGGCTCCACTACTCATAACCAAAAATACCCAAAAAGTGTTTGGCCCAACTCAAAGCCAAAAATGAACCCACAAAGTGATGCAAATTTATCAGCTAATCAACAATACACCATGCTATAAGAATGAGGATTTCAAGCCCGAATATCGCTCGAAAAATTCTGTAAAATTAGTCGGAGACTCCTCTCAATAAACCAACAAAAACCCAGAAAGGGTTTGGACTGAATCCATCAACCACTGGTGACCGCCAACAAGTGTGAATTGCCCAATCTGGCCAGAAAATGCCCCACAATGTTGATACAGTTGAATTATGCCCAAATCTACCACGAGAAAGTTCTCCCAGCTCCGCCTAATTTCTCCACTGAGAAATACCTCCTATCTCCAACCCTTATCTCCCCTGACTCCACTTCTCTAAACCCCCACACAACACTTGGTCAATAGCTTCTGCGCCCTTGCCAAAAGATAGAATAACCTACCTAGGTTATAGCCTACAATCCAGCTCGACAAATCGCTGCCCACACTCTGGTATAACAATAAGAAAATTCCCTACAAAATCTCAGAGCCTCTAACCCACGCTTGCTCCCACAATGTGCTCCACAAAATGCTTTTGCGCCCAAGAAAAACGCACCACTGAATAAACTCTTGTAATGATGTCCAATGGAAGATTTGAATTGATCTCCCCAATTTCCTCACTAGGGAGACACTCGAAGTTCTCCGAAATGAGGGTGGAATTCTGCTTGGAATTGCTGGTGCTAAACAACACTCTAGCCCTTGTCCTAAACAAATCCAAGAGAAGATGAAATATGAAGGGTAATAGCCAAAAGATAATCCACAAAATGAGTCCATCCTCCTTTTATAATTTCTCCTCATGCCTCTAGACTCCTTTTTTAAATATTATTTTATTAGTGGTGACCATTTTCCACTAAGTTACTTTTTCCTCCATTTAACAAAATAATAATTTTCTGCCATTCTCCAATAAAATAATACTAGCCACCTTGCTCCAATAATATTTGCCGCATCTTAATTAATATTACTAAAATTGGGCAAAATTTTTCATTGACTTCCATGCTCACAAAATTGGGGTATTACACACCTAAGGGGAGGTATTGTTAATTAAGCTTTAGCTTGCTTCCCCTTTGTTTCTCTCTCACAACCTACTCTAGAGACTAGCTTCAAAATAGTTAAGAAGAAGGATACACTTAGATTGTAATGTTCCAAAATAGGAAAAACAATGCTAATACAGAAAACCATAAATTTACACCATGGAAAATTCAAAACTGTGTTGTAATTATTTAGAACCATATGAAATTCGGGAATAGCTGATCCATTTTATTATGAAATGGGAAAGAGTACAAATATATAGAGAAATGCACCTGGGCTTGCCTTTTTGGTAAGCTGAGAAAAGCCCAGATGAAACCACAAAACCCAGAAAAACTGCCCAGTGATGCTCTATGAGTCCCAGTGAATCTACGCTTGCTGTTGCAATGGGATGGCTGGAGACCCCACTTCCGTTGCTCAGAAAATTCTCCAAAATCATATCTAAGGTCCTTGTCAAAAACCCAAAAAAACCCAGAAATCGTTTGGCCTGGTTTTGAACTTCCAAACTCGACCTCCAAAAGCCCTAGCAAATATGCATTGCGCAAAACTGTGTCACCCCTCTGCGCTTTTCCCTTCCTGCCTTTGCGATGTCTCTTGCTTCCATTGTGTCACTTGCTCCTGCACCCCAGATTGATGTGGAACCCTCTCTGTCTCTCATCGACTTGCAACTCTCCCTCTGGATCAATTTTCTCTTGCCGAACTTCAGCCACTGAGAAAATTGATTTACTTGGGCAGCTGAGTTTCTGCACTGGTGTATTTCCAAATGACCCTCAAGCCTTCCTTTATAGTCTTCTCGTTGAGACATCAACGACCGAGATTAGATCTGTAATCAACGGCTAAGATTATAACTTGACTTGATCCATGTTCTCTAGAAGATTCACTCTGTTTTATTAATACCCTTTAATTATTTAATTTCCCTATGTTTAGACTTAGGGTCTCCATTATAATAATTAATTATTTTAATAAAACATATTCTGAGTGGAATTTTCACAAACGAATTCTGGGTTCTATGGAATACATGTGCGTAAACCTCTCCACAAATTTTGAGACTTAGAGCACTTCCGATGCTACCAAAACTCAACAATTCTCACCTAGCGCCTCGAGATGTCTAGTTGAAAGAGCACCATGGACTCCCTCTCGGTCATCTCCCCAAGTGTGAGCCTAGGGGTGGAACATATTCTACCTCGTCAATCAACCATGCCATCTCTAAGCCTGTAATTGTCAACTCGTGCACCTACTAAGTGTCTCAACTGGAGAGTCTCCTCGTGGCCCATGACATGCGGTGTCTCCTCCAACTGCCTAGGGTGAGCTTCCCATGCCCTGTTGCCTGAATGGAGAGTGTCAAAGAGCAGCAACCAAATCCTCTGTGACTGTAAGAAACATTGGAGGATGATGGGTGGGTATGTACCAAAGAGTATGATAAACGAGTCTATCGGAATGCTTAAGAGTAATCCTATGAACGACCCTCTCTCCGCCTCAAATTTGCTGATAACCCCCTCGAGGCCCTGCCTCCACTAAACATGGTGTTCCTAGATGCTCAACAATGTCCTCATCAATCCTAGGTAAGTTGCGTCCAATGGTACACCTATTGTCCCTGTCCATAAGTCTCCTTGAAGGCAACGCTCCAAGAGCCTGCTGCGTCGCATCATGTGTCACTGCATACCACTGCACTCCTCGACATGCCATTGTATGCTGCAACCTGTCCCTATACACCACTGGATACCCCCCACTACAGCTATACCACCCTGTACCATCCTGTGCCCTTCCTGTGTCAGTGCAACTATCACTCCCCGCATGTCCTCAATGCAATGCGAGTCACTGCTCCTACCCCATAGTGTAAACCGACATGTTGTGGTATACCACCATGCATCTCCATGCTCCTTTGTAGGCCACTGCTCCCCGCTGCATAGCCCTGCACACCACTAGCTGCTATGGCCTAGAATTGGGTTTGTATGCATTAGGCCACATCCCTCTATATAACACTAGACTTTGTGGCATGTCTCTGTGCACCCCTGGATACCACTGCCTACTGTCGTACCACCCTATATCATATGTCGTCCCGCATGCACTAATGCATCCACCACTCTGCTAGTAATCCCTTCCCGATGTGAGCTATATCTCATCTCCCTAGATATACTTGAGCAACCTAAATCCTGACATGCTAACGTGATTGACACTACTAATCTTATCCCCAGTAGCTCTTGTGTCCAATACACCAGTGAGGGAGCATGGTCTCCATACAATACGCTGTCTGGTGGCCTACTGATGCCAACTCCTCCTACCAACTCTTTCCAGTGTAGGCTAATGATCCTACAATCCCATGTACGCCCAACATGCCATGACAACTCATGAACTCTGCCTGCTTCCCTGTCAATCCCTCCTATCACTAGTGTTGTCAGGAACTCTGAAGGGGATATGAAAAAGTGTGTGCAGTTTGCACCCAACCACCGAGTCCATCATTCAACTCCTACCATCACCTATCGACTCCACGATGTGATGGAGAATCCCACCTGGATCCCAACAACAGTCTGGCCCTCGAGCCCCTTTGGTAATCCATGGCCTCTATTGAAATGAGGCCATGGATGTATCCCACCGCCTAGCTTGCCCCATCGAGTACCAATTCAGTACCTCTCACCACCCAATCCCAAAGGAGGGATCGAATGTACAATCTCCTGTGGAAGGAATAAGCCCTCCAAGGTGATGCAGTATCATACTCAACTCATGTCGCTCAATCTTGCTAACCTGGCCATCCCCTTTGGTATGTCTAGACAAATCCTCCTCCCTCAATCCAATGTATAGGGGTGGGCTAATAATGTTGTAGGTCTCGTCAACATGCCTCTGAAGAAAACTATGTTGAAATCCCAACACGTGCTCTCTATGTTGCCTCTCATCAATGACACTGTTTAGGAAGCAAAGCTTCTATGGTATATTGTACAGGTAATTTTTCAAATATAACATATCGCTCTCATATATTATGGTCTATCTTCTTTTCAATGCTGACTTGATTTGGAGCTTGCTAGATTTAGATATAACCATTTGACCGAGAACACTACTTTATGATTAGTTTTCGGACTAGTAAAAATCCTTGATTTCCACAACCTATAACTTGGAAAGTATACCAATATAAAATCTTAAATTTTGATTCAATGTATGCCACTATGTCCGATTTGAACTCTAGAAATTATTTAACCTAAACATGTGCCCCCACCTCCACCCGCCACCCCTACCTACTACACACAAAAAAGGACATTAGAGAGACAATGATAAGATGACTCATTTGAAGAATCACAAACCAAATATTCTCTTCTCTAATACAAAATGCAATTACCCCAAATAACATAAAAATAGAAAGAATAATGAATTAAACATGTTGAGAATGATAGAGTGTCAATGATTAAGAAGCTTCTTTGAAGGGAGAGAATGATAGAGAGCCAACTAATAGGAAGCATCTTTGTGACCACAATCTCCTTTCTTAATAAAACAATTACACAAGACAAACGAATTATCCAAATGGATCTCCTTTAGTTATGAATGAAAGTTAAGAGATGTTAATTTTGGGCAACTAGGTCCAAACTCCATGCTGCACTGCTCATATGATAATGATTATATTTTTGTTGGATTCTTCTTTCGGAGAGGTGCAAGATTGATCTAAAGATCATCTTGTTTGGATGAGCAGAACTTGTATTTTGATTTTATTTTCCACACATGTGCAAATTGACAAGGTTGGCCATATTTGTAATGTAGGCTCACAAGGCCCAACAGATGTGTCACACACCCTCATTGATGGATATAAATAGGAGAGAGAAGATGCTCATTTCATCATCATCTCATCACACATTCTTCTTGTGATCTGACTGGTTCGTACAACCTAGGAGAGGCATTTATCCCTCACACGTGTGAATCTGAAGCTGGAGAAATTGCGGACTATTTTAGGGCTTTCTAGATAGCATTGACCAACGTTGACTTTGGGTCAACCCTTGAGATTTGACCTCTATTTCAGCACATAAATTCTGATTTCTTGAGGCTGCATTGGAGGGCACACAAATCGAGGTTGGACGTTGACTTTGACTGTTGATCGTTGACTGCAACTTTGACTGCTGCATTGACTTTTGCGTTGACCATTTTCTGTTGACTTGCGTTGACTTTTTGGCGTTGTCTTTGAGGGGTGTGTGTGACACTTGGAGAAAGGTTGATTTGGTTTGTTGGAGAAGTTGGATTGGCCAACTAAAGCCTTTGCTGGCTAGGGCATCCTGTTGATTGCTGTAACAAACATTCCTCTCTATATTCGCTGAACAAGAAGAATTACAAATTCTGATATATTATTTGGCTTGTCTTCTGTTGATCTATTATTATGTTCTATCAACATTTTACTTTCATGTTTATGTGATTGCTAAATTGAATTGGGCCTATAAGAAAGATTGAAGTAAAACTGCATTAAGCATAGAACATACCATGGTTATCTAAATTTAACAAGAGAGCATGGTGTATTCTACACGACATGCCAAACTAAGTATAAATATAATAATAATGACAAACGGTTTAGTTCTTGTGGATTGATTTAGGATGTAGGAGTTGTGTGTTGGTTTCCTTTATTTTATGTGATCAACATTCTATAAACTAGGTGACTTAAAATGTTTTTGGGATTGTATTTGCGTATGAGGTGTGTGCAAATGGTTTCATGATTGTGCATGGGATTGATATGCTCTATGTATGCATGCAAGGTGATGTGCTCTGCACAATTTTTGGCACATGGTTCATAGTTCTCTATAATTTATTTATACCATTCTTGAAATATACGGTGTATGGTTGGTGATGAAATCTTTATGCATTTTTTTCATGTAACACAGAATTAGTTATCATTGTTTTTCTTGTCTTGTTATGTGGACTTAGGCACCATTACCTTGGATGGAATCATGATGTACTTAAATTACTGAATATTGATGCAATGATGCATTATAATTCATCCTTCTCATACATTTGTCTTATTAAATGTAGCCTACTTCATGTTCCCCTTTAAGTAGACAATATGATATATTATGAATTGCACTTGTCCCCTTTAATTGTACATGAAACATATTTGACTTTTCTTGAGATGGATTAACATATATAACTGATAAATAGATTATATTCATAGATTTTAGTCATTCAACATTCATTATAACTTGAGATCAAACAAGCTCATGGTCCAATCCTCATGTTTGAGAAGGTTTCTCCCCCTTTGCTTGCCTCATGTAAGGAAAACTTTATTGTACATATTTGTTTATGTTTTGATGAGTAATATACATATCGAAGTTTCTATCATTGACTTCCCTTGTTATTTCATGGATAAAATTACAGATCTGATTTCATTATAATCATAAAACTTGTGCTTTATTTCCATGGACACCTTAACAACGTCAATATGCATCATTTATGGGGAAGTACTTAAATTTTAATCCTACCCTCCCTTCTTGGGTTACAACAAGATCATGGATGAAGGATTTCTATAAAAGAGTCCATGGTTTGTTTTTTAACCTAGTCCATGCAGTGTTTCACAATATTTCAGTTAGGTTCAAGGAAGATTTCTGGTTATGACATCAATATTTTCTTTTTTGGCACGAGGGAAGATGAAAACTTTGTAAGGTTTGAACTCAAAATTTAGTTGAACTTTCCTCTAGTCAACTCTCAAGTATGTTGCAACATTTGGTGTTGAATCCATAAATCCATACCTTTCTAAATCAATTCAGACATTGTAATAAAATATTTACATATGGGCATCAACCCATGTCACTTGATGCCCTTAATGATCATCTTAGGAAACCACTAATTCTCTAGAAGTTGATGCCTTGTACAAGGTAGCATAAATTCAATCAAATACATATAAGGATAATATTGCTCCATCCATCCTATCTTGGGAGAATGTTCTTATTCTACAAATTTCCCCTTGTTGTTGTACTCCCACATGAGCTCCCTCTATGATGCATGAATCAATGTCATTTACATAACCTACCAATCACGAATCCCTTAATATGAACTTACTACATTATTTCTATATCACTAGAAATATCTTGATGTACATATAGTATTACTACAACCAATTGATCAACACTTTAATCTATAAAACACATCTAAAATGCTAAAAAGGTAGTATAAGCACTAGTATGATCAACATCAATATTTATACCAAGGGGCTGATCTATTTGGGAAACCAATTTACAATAAATGATCCCAATTCAAAATGATCAACGATCAAAGCTCAAGGAAGATAAGATCTGTAATTGAAACAAGATTCACTACCTACATGCTATAGACTTCAAAGCCATCATTGTGTGGTTATATTGAATTAGTCACTTCATGTGCCTTATCTACTAATGATTTGTATATAAGGGACTTATAGCCAATTTGATTCAGCAACATTATCCTTTGTCAAAAGAGTCGATGATTTGTTTTATAACCTAGTCTATGCAGTGTTGCACAATATTTCAGTTAGGTTCAAGGAAGCTTTTTGGTTATGACATCTATATTTTCCATTTTGGCATGAGGGAAGATGAAAAATTTGTAAGGTTTGAACTCAAAAATTAGTTGAACTTTCCTCTAGTCAACTCTCAAGTATGCAACATTTGGTATTGAATCCATAAATCCATATCTCCCTAAATCAATTTAGACATTGTGATAAATTTTTTACATATGGGCATCCACCCATGTCATCTGATGCCCTTAATGATCATCTTAGGAAACCACTAATTCTCTAGAAGTTGATGCCTTGTACAAGGTAGCATGAATTTAATCAAATACATATAAGGATAATATTGCTCCATCCAGCCTATTTTGGGAGAATGTTCTTATTCTACAAATTTCCCCTCGTTGTTGTACTCCCGCATGAGCTCCCTCTATGATGCATGAATCAATGTCATTTACATAACCTACCTGTTGAGAATTTTAAGGGGTGGGAATTAATTAAAATTCTCTTCTTGATAATTACTTGTGAGCTTACTTCTTTTACATATGTCTTTTCTTCTTAGCTTATTATGTCTTTCATCAAATCAATTACCAAAAACACAAGAGACACAAATTTAGGATTTTCGAGCCAGGGCTGAAGCCTCTCCCTCTTGGAGAGGAAAACCCGCCAGAAATTCTTCTTATAGACTTTCAGATGACAAGTACCATGACCATGACTCAGACCCTTGACCCTTGTATGCCTCCAAGACCTTGTCTCTGCTTATTCCTTGACTTCTTGAGCTGATCTTTCTTTTCTGCACCATCCTGCACAGTTTTGCACCAGACTTAGACAGCTCGATCTCTAGTCCTTTTTTTCTTCTTTAACTTGGATCCTTCTTGATTTCTAGTTTTATACTCAAGGACAGTGATGTATCTGTTGTATGCAGCCCTTCTAACACACTGTATAGATATCCTTTTATAATACTCTCCCTTCTTTCACTTATTGCAACCCTTTAACACAGTTTTATAACCGCACTTCAATACACCCTAACATAAGTCATGTAACCACACTTTACTGTACCTTAATACAGTCAGGAATCTGCACTTCAATCCAGCAATTCCACAGTCTTATGTACGCACCTTGAAACAGTCTCTTTCTTTACTTGAACGCAGGTATATCTTCCCTTCAATCCTTCACTTTGGTCCTGTAATTCGCACCTTAAATCTGCACTTATTGCAGGCTGAAGTCCGCACTTATTGCTGTCTGAAAACCACACTAAATCACAGTCTGAAATCCGCACTAAATCACAGAATTGCTTAACCGAAATTCACTCTGTTCTGCGCAGTACCTATATGGTATAAATAGTTGTTTCCACCTGTAATTGAGCCGACCTGTCGTAAGGTAATATAGCCGACCTGATATATGGTTATAGAGCCGACTTGTAGGGCACATCTTCCAGCGTTGATGAGGTAGACATGAGGGTTGTCTAGAGCCATTCCTTCACAGTTTCATGACAAGGTCTTGAAGGCATATTCTGATGACTAGACTCTTAATTTACATTTATAACTAGACGACAATTCCTAATAGGCATCAAGAAGAAGTCTATTGACCTATAATAAAAATCTTGCTCATGAAACCCATGAAGCAAGCATAACAAAAATACATTTTATTATCTTTGTCTTCTTCTTTACATAAATACATAATTACATAGTCAATATGAAGACCAATCCTAGTTACACTTTTCAGCACTACCAAGCATACGAATCCCTTAGTATGAACTTACTACATTATCATCTATATCACTAGAAATATCTTGATGTACATATAGTATTACTACAACCAATTGATCAACACTTTAATCTATAAAACACATCTAATATGCTAAAACGTTAGCATAGACACTAGTATGATCAACATCAATATTTATACCAAGGGGATGATCTATTTGGGAAACCAATTTATAATAAATGATCCCGATCCAAAATGATCAACAATCAAAGCTTAAGGAAGATAAGATCTGTAATTGAAATAAGATTCACTACCTACATGCTATAGACTTCAAAGCCATCATTGTGTGGTTATCTTGAATTAGTCACTTCATGTGCCTTATCTACTAATGATTTGTATATATATTATAAGGGACTTATAGCCAATTTGATTCAGCAACATGATCCTTTGTCAAAAAAATCCTTACGATCTTTGTTCTCAAACTTACATGGAGATATCAGTCTTCAGAATGGCATGCTCTTAGGTGTTGGCCATGTTACCCACCAAAATGGGTATAGAAGAAAAATTCTCTATCTTGGACAACAAGCTAGCCAATAACTTTACATTGATGATGATATTACTCCATCATTGATGATGATATTCCTCCACCATCTGCATTTGTCATGCACCTCTCACCATCCGACATTCCTCTTGAATGAAGGTGGGGTACCACTAGACACATACTTTAACCATTTTGCAATCGAGTGCTTTTACTTAATGTTTTGGGCATTTTAACATGGATAAAGGGGTAATCTAGATGATTTATCAATCTTGACTATAAACTTGTTCTCTCACCTTACTAGGGGTGCTAGTCTTTAGCCCTACTCTAGTGGGACCTCCTCTAAGGCCTTCGGGTTATAGGAGGTACACTATTTGGATTGAAGTAGCATGTCCATCACCATTCCATACTCAACATATATCATCATTTTTTTGATATGACATCCATCCTTCGAGTTAGCTATCATTAGTTCATTGGGATTTGGCACTTACACATCCACTTCCTTGAGTTTCTGGAGAGTTTGATGCAGCTATGAAAATGAAAAAAAGAATAAGATGGCTACATCAAAAAAAAAATTGAAATGAAAAAGATGGTCGGGACAAAAGTTAGCGCGTGGGAAAAATTCTAGCATGAGCTATACCCCCCTCATTAGCCATCACCTGGTTCCTGAGCACTTAATGCTCTATCTCATCATAAGGAACCCTTCCATGTACCAACCTTGATGAGCGAGAAACTGGCTCATTTTAAGGGGTAAAATAAATTCTATATCATAAAGGACGAACTTTGATCGTTGAGCTATGCACAATATACAAGCATTATCAAAACGAAGTAAATGGTGCACTAGAGGGGTGGAAAAAGGAGGCTGAGGAAAGGGAAAAAATCGTGTCTCTGTGAAAATTCTATAATGTAGAATTCTATTGCAAATACTGATTATATTTCTTCTATTGCATTCTCAACACAATTATTTAACATTTCACTATGTTAAATATCAAAATAAAATATGCTGCAGACTTCATGATAAATAAACAACATGAAAGAAATAACACAAGTATTCACACAGAGACACCGTTATTTTTGGACAATTGTCCCCGGAAAAACCCAACTCGGGAAAACTAGTGTAGCAGATCTGAGGGTTTCTTTATTATGCAGAAATTCTGAGTACAAATGTGTGATTGTAATTATCAATCAATCACCTGAAGAAATCTGATGAGAATAGGCTAGTGAGACAATTCTCACTTCACCACGAAGTTCCGACACTGACCTGCACCCACACTGAGTAGCTCTGTGTGATCTCTGTGCAGTGACTGCGTCCTCCACAGTGTCACTGCTATTGCTGCTTGTTGTGATTGCCTCGGTGCCCACTGCTGGGTGAGACTAGAGTTTTCTTCCCTTCCAGAAATGTCCTCCGGATACTAGATGAACCCTCAGCTGCCTTTCCAACTCAAATGGAAACTCCCTTTGGTGCTCTACGCTAGCCCAACGTAACTACTGCTTGGCTATCTTTGCGCTGCTGCTATGGCTCCCTTCTTTCTTCTCTCCCTGTACTCTCTATGCTTCAGAAACTCTCCCTCCTCGAGATTTCACCTTCCCCTCTTTGCAATCGAGAATCACTTCGATTCTTCCTTTGATTGAAGAAATCGATCTCTAGATTCTTTCTTCGTCAGATGTGTTTTCCAAATGCCCATCAAGCTCTCCTTTATAATCTTTCACTAACTCATCAACGACCAAGATTAAATCATAATCAAGCGCTAAGATTAACTGAGAGTTGATCCATGACTTTATCTAGAAGATTCACAGTTAGTTTAATATCAGTTTCCCTAAGTTTAGACTGGAAAACATTAAAAAACGATTAATTAATTTAATTAAATCATCTCTAAGTGGAATTTTCCAAAATCCTTTCTAGGTATTATGGAATACATGTGTCTTAGCCTATATACAAGATCACAAGGCTAGAGCACATCCGATGCTACCATAAATCAACACTCCCTCTTAGCGAGGAAAGTGCTCTAGCAATACAACTCTCTGTGCTGCTCTGACTCTTGTAACATCTCCTGTTGTGTTGTTGATGCTGCTCACCAACACTGCACAAATGTTGCCACTGTACTGCTGCTAACTCTGCATGCTGCTGCCAACTGCTATTGTAGTGCAACTCCCTCCTCTGACAGTGCTTGCTGTCCTTTTTCTGCATATTCAACTATACTCCCAATAGCCTTTTCATCGTGCAATTTATCAAATGTTTTGGATGCTTTGAGCACCTCAGCCACTTACTTTTTTCTTGCCTGCATTCTTTATAGTCTTCCTCAATCCTGGGACTGTCCAACCAGTCCTCTAGAAATTGTAAATCCCTTTCATATTGTGACACCATGATATCTGTATGTTGTCCTTTCCTCTTTTTGTGGGTGTCTTCACAAATTGGTCCTTCATCTCTGCTGCTTTTTATAACAACCTTCAGTAGCTGTCCTTCAATTTTCACATGGCTATCTTCATAAGTCAACTTCGTTCTGTTTGCTGCCATGGTTGCTTTGGTCAATTGGTGGAAGGACTCCCTTTCATTGTCTTCAAGAGACAATTTCATTTCTTCTTGCTTTTGCTTCTATGAAGTTGTCTTTGTACATTCTTTCTTCTTTGGGACAATCTTTCTGTGCTATTTACCTGCTATCATACTTTCACATTCATTTAGCAGGACCTTATCTACTAAAGGTAACCTCATTACCTCAGTATCTGCAACTTCCTTTCTCGTATGTCCATCAGGGAGTACATTCTTTTCCTCCATCCCAAGTGTTCTACTTTTCATTGCATTTTCTGATTTCCCCTTGTCTCGTAGAGGCACATTTGCAATTTCTTCCTCTTTAGGACAACTTTCAATGACTGTCCACCCTCATATCCTGCAAAACCTGCATCCATACACATTCTATCAGTTTAAAAAATACAAGATTCTTTCACCTTATTCTCTATCATCAATTTCTCTTGCTGTTTTGGACTTTTTACACAGTCCACGAGACTTCCCATAAGTCTCCTCTCTTCATCATTATCATCATCTTCACCAAGGAGTGATCCTTTTTCTGGTTCACAGAGGTAAACATCCTCTTCTTCATACTTAGTTCTCATAAGCTCTTTCTTTTCTAACGAAGAACTTAGGCTGTGCTTCAGCCTCTCTTGTGACTTAGGCCATTTCACCTTTTTCCTCCTTAACACCCAACCATGTCTCTAGTCTTCTTCCATTTCTTGTAGCAACTGCATCACTATGATGAGTATTTCCTGTAACTTAACAAACTCTCTATCAAATTCCTATTGACTCATCCTTCCCCTTATGCCATTTGCTTTGGCATCTTCTTTTCCTCTGCTATGGCTTGCACTTGAACCTTTGTAATGACTATCACCAGTGATCTTCACCTTCCTTTTGTAAGCTTCCCCTTGCCCACTATGAGTTGCAATCAAGCCCTGGCAACAGGTCCTCTGCATTCACTTGGCACACCAATACCTCGCCAAGCTCCTCTATAGCTTAGCCTTTTGGTATTCTTATGGTTCTCTCCTTTAGAACCTTTTGAACACTCCTTGCTCTTCTAGGATTTTGCTCCTATTGCTCACCTCTCTCGAGAACTCCTCTTGTTCTCTTGACTCCTCTTTGAAGACTTCCTCTGTCTCTTCTCCTTTCCAACCTCAGTTGGAACTCTTCTGATGCAACCTCGCTGCTACAAGGTTCTCTTTCATAGTTTCTTTTTTTTCAAGACAAGATTAATCACCAATTCTTTGTCACTCATTGCTCCAATGTATTTGGTGCTGTGATTTCTCCAAAGCTGCTTATTACTTGGTTGGGGACCTCCTTAATCTACTTTGTCCCAGTTTTGGTTCATTCTCCAATATTTGTACTGGAGTTCTAATTCCTTGTTCTGCTTATAATGTTCTAATACTACCAACAACCTCTACTTGCCATAACTCTCTTAGTATGTGGTTACAGGAAATTCAAAATTCCTATAACTAATAACATAAAGCATTCCTTGCCCACGGGTGGGGGCTTTTTGGTGATTGAGAGTTCTGTTAGGGAACTCATTTGTTAAGGTCACCATTTCAAGTGTCGTGGGTGAGCCTGTCAGGGTCAAAGCTACAATTTAAGGGCTGAAGGTCTATTACAGGTCGAAATTATTGCAGGACTGTGACTATTACAGAAATGAAATTATTGTAGAACAAAGATTGCATTGCAGGAGGAATTTGTGTTTGGTTAGCTTGATGGATGGAGGGGTAAAAGTCTATGTCAAAGGTTTTGGTTGACTCACTTTGATTTGAATCTACTGAAGGAAGAGTTCTTGACTGGGTTTTCCCCTACCTAGGGGTTTTGCCCTGGATGTGTGCCTACATCTTGTGTCCTCCTTTGTTTATTGATTGGCATTAGTCTTGATGATAAGAACAAGATAAACTGAAAGAAGAACTAATAACGAAATATCACAAGATAATGTCATAATAAGAGAAATCTATCAAAGTAAAATCCTATATTGCTGCCTTAATGGATTTCTCAACATGGTATCAGAGCTTGGTCAAGGCTTAGGAAACTGGAAAAGATCATTGTTCTTGTCTCCTTTATGATTAGTTTGAAGGTTGAGAGCAGGACTGAATGGATAAAATACTTTTTTGAGCATCTTCCTAATAAGACAGTCTTCTGTAATAAGGACCAAAAAAAAAAATTCGTATGATTGTCTGTATCAAGGTTCCTGTGATCATGAAGAGTTCAATCTATCTGAAGCTTGACATATATGAAATTATGAAGTTTGAAAACAATAAGAAGTCTGAATAACATATAAAGAAGTATTCCCCTAAACGAAACTGATGGAAGTCTATTGAGATTGAAGATATAGTATCTGAGAGTCCCGAAATTGCAGTGAAGAGGCTTATCAACATCTCAGAGGTTCGAAGGATATAGAAGATTGCAAGAAGAGGCACAATGACACACCAGAAGTCCGAATTCAACATCTTTAGCATCAGAACCAAAGAGAATTTGAAATCATTTGGGTATGATATCCCTGTGAAATAGTGAGGGTCTGAAAGATAAATTCGTCCATTTCAGAAATCTAAGATTACAGGAGTAAGCATACCTAAGGGTGACCAAAACTCACCTTGTGTAGACTAGAAGGAGTCATCTTAAGCCATCGAAAGGATCTCTTGTTAATAAAAGAGGACCGAAGTATTTAAAGGCCTTATAGGCCTGAATGGAACGCTTGACATAAAGCTACAGTCACCCTGAAAAGAGGACTTGAGACTCCTATTACAAAGTTCTAGGCATGTTCATAAGTTTATTCCTGGCTCAGTCTAGAACTGAAATTATCAAAACAGTGAGAAGAGCCGAGTAGCATATTTTAAGGATCAAAAGTGCTAGATTGTTAGCCTAGTCAAGGTCGAGATTCCTGGAAAAGAGAATGCAGTTCTTGTGAAATTTTCAAATCTCAAATACTACTGCAGTGATAGATTTATTTCACGTACTTATTTATGATAAACTATTTACGAATTTCTTTCAATAAATTCTGAAATAAATTCAACTGTAGTAATCACTTAGTCATAAGCAAAGAATAGAACATAACATATAACGCAATAGAAACAATCACATGTACAGAGTTATTTTTGGACAATTGTCTCCGGAAAAACCCAATGCGGGAAAACTGGTGCAGTGGATGAGGGTTTGTATTATTCTTCAGCAATGAATCTTTTACAATAAGTAGATGAGCAGATTTCTAAAGAATACACCTGAGATAAATTCTCCAAATCATCTTGGAGAATTTCTGACACTTGGAAGGAACCATAGCTTCCTTTGCGTCACTCTGCGTGATCTTCTGCGTAGTCCCTATGCTGGACTGCGTCACTCTGCGTGGGCACTCAGTGTTGCTACTCAACGTTGACCTCTATGGCGCTCTGCGTCCTCCTCTTGCCTTTCTCTATCACTGTTGACTTCCCTTTCCTTTTTCTGATTTCGCAACTCTGCCTTGCAACTCTTCCTCTGAAATTGAATTCTATTCTTTCCAAATCGATTTCCTTCAGGTACTGAATGTGTGCCCAACTTGCTTTCCAAATGACTCTCAAGCCTTCTCTTATAATCTTCTCATTGATGAACCAACGACCCATATTAGATCTCTAATTAATGGCTAAGATTAAAACATGACTTGATCTTCGTACTCTAGAAGATTCTCACTCTGTTTTATTAATACCCTTTAATTATTTAATTTCCCTAAGTTTAGACTTAGGGTCCTCATTAAAATAATTAATTATTTTAATAAAACACAAACCGAGTGGAATTTCCACAAACAGTTTTTGGGTTCTTTGGAATACTGATGTCCAAGCCTCCTCACATAATTTGAGACTTGGAACACTTTCCAATGCTACAAAAATCAACACTCCCTCTTAGCGAGGAAAGTGTTCTAGCAAAATGCCAACCGCATCTGCTCTGACCTAAAGCATCTACTGCGCTGCTGATGTCTCAGCTGCTACTCTTGATTTGCTACGCTGCTGCCCTCTATACTGCTGCCCATGACACCATCTCTGCCATTGCCTCATCTGTATTGCAACTCCCTCGGAATTTCAAGCCTATCCATTCCTCCTACTGGAATGGATTCTTGACCATCCCCATCTTTTCTCTGAAGTAAGAAAACTTAGTCTTACGCAAAGCTTTCTTGAGGATATCTGTCACCTTTTCTCCTGTAGGAATGTACTTCAATTGTACAGCTCCCCTTTGGACATAGTCTTTGATGAAGTGAGACCTAATGTCAATGTGCTTCGACCGATCATGAAACACAGGATTTTCAAAGAGCTTGATGCAACTCTGATTATCACACAAAATGTAAGCTCATGAGAAACTTACGAAGCCATATGGCCTCACACGAAACTATGCTAGTTGCCATATATTCAGCCTCAGCTGAGCTCAGTGCCACAAATTTTTGTTTCCTACTGCACCAGGAAGTCATTCTTGATCTGACACTGAAACATTACCCACTAGTACTCTTCTGATCTACTGGACTTCCAGCCCAGTCTGTGTCAATAAACCTAGTCAACTGGTTGTCATTGCCCTTGGTGTACCTCAATCCAAGCTTGATTGTCCCCCTCAAGTACCTGAGAACATGTTTTGCCATTGCCTAGTGAGCCCTCCTTGGTTCTACCATGAACTGACTAAGGGTATTCACGGCATAATAGATGTCTGGTCTAGTATTAACCAGGTACATCAACAATCCTATGAGCTGCCTATACAAGGTAGGATCAGCCTCGTCATCCTCAGACGTGTTGATTTTCTTCCAGTTTGTGATCATTGGTGTAGCCATGGGTCTATAGTCCTCCATCTGAAATCTCTTCAGAATCTCGGTAGTATATCTTCCTTGCCCAAGGAAGATTTCTCCCTTCTGCTGCTAAACTTCCAAACCCAGAAAATAGTGCATCCACCCTAGATCCTTCATATCGAATTATGTAGCTATATTTTCCTTGCAATCTTTGATGAGCCTAGATGATCCAGTCATAAACAGATCATATACATATAGCACCAATATTAGAGGCTCATCCCCTACTCTCAGATAATAGAGATTGGGATCTGCGTCACTCTTGACAAATCCCATCTTTTGCAGGTAGCTGTTAATTCGCCCATACCAAGCTCTAGTGGCTTGCTTCAGTCCGTACAAGGCTTTCTTAAGCCTGCACACATGAGTTTTCTGCTCATGCGTCTCAAAGCCCTCTGGTTGTTCTATGTACACTTCTTCTTCTATCACCCCATTCAAGAATGTCGTCTTGACATCCATCTGGTGAATCTCCCATCCCATCTACGCTGCAAGGGATATGACAGATGTGATTGAAGTATACCGAACTACTAGAGTGAAGGTTTCTTCATAGTCGATCTCTTGCTTCTGAGCGTACCCCTTAGCCGCAAACCTGGCTTAAATTTCTCTATACTGCCATCTGTAGCATATTTAATCTTGTAGATCCATCTCGAACCTACAACCAATCTATCCTGAGGTCTAGGAACTATTTCCTAGACATCATTTGTCATGATGGAGCTGTACTCCTCCACCATCGCATCTACCCACACCTGATGCTGAGTTGCCTCCTAAAAACTATAAGGTTTTCCAACCTGTGCTACCAATGCCTGGTACTTGTCTCGTTGTCTGCGTTGCCTCTTCTCATTTCTAGGAGTTCCAACAAACTCCTCTGCATCTCTCAGAGTTTGTTGTAGTTCTTTGCTCGTCCTTCCACTGGTGGTGGGTGGATTTACCTACTCTCCCTCTTGCACTTCCTCGGAAAAGCTATCCTTAGGATTCTTGTGCCTTGGAGAGGCACCAGAGCCATCTTCCGTAGGTTGCTGTGGCTGGACCAACGGATCCTCCTCAGACTACGTAGCTGAAGATATTTCCCAGGATTTCTTGAAGGCTCTCTCCTCCATGAACTTCACATCCCGTCTCACTACTATCTTCCTACTTTCGGGAATATAGATGCGGTAAGCCTTGGCATTCTTGCTATACCCCACAAAGTATCCTTTCTCTGCAGTCTCATCCAACTTCCTCCTCTTCTCATCGGGTACATGGCAATATGCTATATTGCCGAATATCCTAAAGTAGCTCACTTCAGGCTTGCTACTAGTGAACACGCTTTCAGGAGTAACCTTACCCAATGCGTTATGAGGAACCCTGTTCTGCACATACACGGCTGTATTACAAGCCTCAGCCCACAGGAATTTGGGCATGTCTTGATCATACAACATTGCCCTTGTAGCTTCGATAATAGTCCTGTTTTTCCTCTCTGTGACTCCATTCTACTTCAGATTATATGGAGTGGTCCATTCTCTCTTGATGCCTTCCCTTGCGCAGAACCTTGTGAAGTCCTTATCAATGTACTTTCCACCATTGTCTGATCGCAATGTCTTGACCTTATTTCATTCTCCACAAGAGCTTTAAACTCCTTGAATTGCTCAAAGACCTCGTCCTTGGTCTTCAGAAAGCAGATCCATGTCTTCCTGGAGTGGTCATCGATGAAGGTGACAAAATACTTTGCACCACTAAGAGCATTTGTGGACATTGGTCCACAGATATTTGAGTGTATCAATCCCAACACACTCTTGGTCCTATTGCTGCTTCTCGGATACTTCCCTAATACACACCCTCTATAGACATCGTCTTGCTTGGTGCTAAGTTTTGGAGCTCCCGTGACAGTCTTCTTTAGAATTCTCAAAGCTCCATGATGTAGATGCCCCATTCTTCTATGCCATAACTCATTCAAATCTTTCTCTTTAGTACTGCCTATCAAAGCCATTAGGGAATCGAGCTGTAACTTGTACAGTTTATGGCTCTTGACTCCAATTTGTGCCTTCTTTTTCCAACTTGGGTGTTTGACGTAAACTTTGTTGCTAATAAAGTATACATCGTAACCCTTGTTCTGAAGTTGAGACACAGAGAGTAAATTCATCCCCAACCCTAATACATGCAGTACGTTGGTGGCACGAAGCTTGTTGCCAGCTTCTTGTTTCAAATATTATGGTGCCTCTTCCAACAGGGGTACATTTTTCCTTGTTTCCCATAGTAATTTGAAAATCCATTTGCTCCTCTTGGTAGCTCGAGAAGCATTCTCGAACTCCCGTCATATGAGCAGATGCTCCACTGTCAATATACCAGATCTCTGGAGAGGCCATGCTTGACACACAAGAAAATTCCTCTTCTAGTCTGGATGCCAGAACTGAAATGTCATCATCCCTCTATTCCTCCATGCGTTTTGGAGAACTGCGTGAACCCTTCCGAGTTGTTGTTGCATCAATGTAGGATCTTCGTTCCATTACATAATATCCTCTTCCGTTACTCGTCTTTTTCTCTGATATCATGTGAAATTTTCAAATCTGAAATAGTACTGCAGTGATAGATTTATTTCGCCTACTTATTTATGATAAGTTATTTACGAATTTCTTTCAGTAAATTCTAAAATAAATACAACTGCGTGTTTTCACTTAATTATAAGAAGAGAATAGAACATAACACATATAACGCAATAGAAACAATCACATGTACAAAGTTATTTTTGGACAATTGTCCCCGGAAAAACCCAATGCAGGAAAACTGGTGCAGCAGATGAGGGTTTGTATTATTCTTCAACAATGAATCTTTTACAACAAGTAGACGAGCAAATTTCTTAAGAATATACCTGAGATAAATTCTCCAAATCCTCTCGGAGAATTTTTGACACTCAGAAGGCACCCTAGCTTCCTCTGCGTCACTCTGTGTGATATTCTACGCAATCCCTACGCTAGACTGCGTCACTCTATATGGGCATTCAATGTTGCTTCTCAACGCTAACCTTTGTGGCCCTTTGCGTCCTCCTATTGCCTTTCTCTATCACTGTTGACTTCTCCTTCCTTCGTTTTCTTCTACAACTCTGTCCTGCAACTCTCCCTCTGAAATCGAATTCTATTCCTTTAGAATCAATTTCCTTTGGGTACTGAGTGTGTGCCCAGCTTGCTTTCCAAATGACCCTCAAGCCTTCTCTTATAATCTTCTCGTTGATGAACCAATGACCCAAATTAGATGTCTAATCAATGGCTAAGATTAAAGCATGACTTGATTTTCGTTCTCTAGAAAATTCTCACTCTGTTTTATTAATACCCTTTAATTATTTAATTTCCCTAAGTTTAGACTTAGGGTCATCATTAAAATAATTAATTATTTTAATAAAACACGAACTGAGTGGAATTTCCACAAACGGTTTCTGGGTTCTTTGGAATACTGATGTCCAAGCCGCCTCACAAAATTTGAGACTTGGAATACTTTCCAATGCTACAAAAATCAACAGTTTTGTGCGTAAAATATAGTTCAATCTTAGAAATCCAAAAAGTGATATGTGCCATACAAATTATAAGGAGGTGGCCGAATCTATAGATTGGTGAAACCAACGAAAATATTACGTGTTGAATGGACTACAGTTATGAAGAAGTGTTATCGGAACCGAACCGATTCCAGAAAACCGGCTGGTCCGACCGATTTGGAGGCAAAACTGGTCTGAACCAGCCCTCCACATCGGAAGTGACCGGTTCGGTACTGAACTGGAAGTGATCGGTTCGGTACCGAACCGGCCGATTTCGGCACCGAACCGGCTGGTTCAGTACCTGTCTAGTTCGGACCGAGTCGGAGACCGGTTCCACCGATTCACAAGGCTAGGCATTAAGTTTTTTTTTTTCTAATTATTATTTTTCTTAGTTACTAACGCTACCCTAGCGCCCTCCCCCCTAAAGCTACTTAAACACCCCCACCCCCTCTATTTCACTCACACTATTCATTCGAGTCTCTTGCAATTCTTGAGCAGAGTTCGGTGAGGAGAATTCAGAGAATTTTTTGTAGGGTTGTTCTGAGGTAGATTTTTTGCAGATTTGAACAGTTGATTGGAGTCTTGGAGAGTTGTTGGGTTGGCATATTTTTGAGCTACTTCAAAGATTTTTTTTTCCTAGAGATATTTGGGTTTTCTTCAGTGGTTTTTGCAACTGGTGGAAGGTTTTTTTTTTTTTTTTTTTGTTGGGGCTGCTACATAGTTGATTTCAAAGGATTTTGTGGCTGATTTTCTCCAAAATTTTAGAGGGTGAATCAAGGGCCATGGGAATCAAGCCATAATCCCATTGCAGACTTGGATGCTACTCATTTTTTAGATGAGGGTAAGGAGGATGATCAGGATGATGATTCTGATGATGATTGATGATTGATGATTTGATCATTGATTTGTTGTAGTTGTAGCTTGTAGTATTGTAGGTTTTAGTATAATTCTATGATCTATGATTTATTTTGGAATATAAAGGCCTTTTAGAGCCTGCTTCTTGATGTTTGAAACATTTTTGGTTCCTCAATGTTTTGCACTAAGTGCTATTTTGGTTGTATGCACTATTCCTTGCTATATAAATGAGAAATTTTGCATATTTGTGTATAAATGGTTTGGATTTATATGGATGCACATGAATATATCTGTTTTTTATTTAAAATATGAATATTTTGTCTTTTTGGTACACTATTTTTTTTTTCCCGGTCTTTTTCCGGTTTCGACCGGTTCCCGGTCCACAAGGTTTTCCGATTCAATGACTGGTTCGATTCTGATAACATAATATGAAGATATTAAAAGTTACAGTCACCTCAAGAATTACAGTTGAGCATCTCTGGCGAAGCTGAGCATTGAGGATCTTTGTCACAAGGGGAGGAAGTAGTTTACAACAATGAATTTGTCTTAGCTTGTGGAAGAACCTTTGAAGACCATGTCAACATTTCTTTTATTCCTTACATCTAAGATCATGTCTGCAGTTTGCAAAAGGAGCAATAAGCTCAATGGAGTATCAAACAATGGCATGTAAGTTTTGAGGTATATCTTACTTATTTTCTAGAGTTAGTTGTATGTATGATGACTAATCCTCATAAAAGGATTGTTAATGTCTAGGATACAACTCAATCTCATTCCATTGGTTCCCATCTCACAAATGTTTGGGAGTTCAAGATATATATCAATCATTGACAAGAATGAAATTAAATAATGTCTAAGAATTCACTCTTTGAAAGGTAATGGAAATCCTAATCACCATACTAGTGGAATTATATATCTTGATTATACTTGTCAAGAAAAGTTGCAGGCAGAAATATTAATCTTATGCAAGAAAAGAATCCTTCAAGAAGAAGCTTCCATATTCTCACAAAAGGATAAGTATTATTACTATATTTAGATTTATCTTTGCTACTTAATTATTATCTTTTCCTTGGAAAGTAATAAGCTTGCAGGTATAAAGATGGTGACTAAATTCAGAGGGAGTCTTCAAAGGGAGTACTTAGGAAATCCTACAAGGTGTGTAAGAGAACCATCTCAAGGTATGTTCAAATCCACATAATTTGTAACTAGTCTCCGTCATATAAAAGGTACGATCATTTTTAAATTTGATACTAACTCTCTCATGTCTATATTTTTGAATCATCAAGATTCTTGTTTAGGGTGATTAATCTTTAGATTGAATCTACCCCTGTCACACTCTCTATTGTTTGTCTACTTTGGTAAAACCCTAACCTTTAGTGTTCACTATGAAACCCTAGCTTTTAAATTCTAAGGGTATGTTGATATTGAAAACCTACTTAAGGGTTATTGATGAGAATGAGTAGCATCCTCCTTATCCTCCTTATCCTCCTTATCCTTCAGATGAGCCTTATTGGATTTCTCAACATGAGAGCTGCATTTGCACACATAGTTGCTAGCTCCATGTGACTGTGACCTAGGGTTCTGATGACAATTGACCACAGGCTAGAAAACTCCGATTTTAAGCATATTTGTCTATTGGGCTCATCTTTCAGATATTGTTTAGTTGGTTTTGTTAGATAATCTTGTGATTGGTGAATTGGATCATTGTACGCTCCCTTTGCTGAACATTTTATGACAATCTAACAAGAAGAAGAATTTGAAAGGGTTTTCCTCCTTGTGGGGTTTTTCCCTGGTCTTTGAACAAATTTGGTGTCTCTTATTTGACTCTTATTATTCATTGCATTTATTATTCTATCTATGATTACTATTGATCGTTGGTAGATTAAATTGTTTAGAAGATTGCTAATTAAATATAATAATTGGGCTAAAGTGATTGTAAGAACATAGAACAATGGAAAACTAACAGATATGGCTGATTGACCAATCTTGACTATAAACTTGTTCTCTCACCCTACCAGGGGTGTTAGTCTTTAGCCCTATTCCATTGGAGTCTCCTCTAAAGCCTTGGGTTTATAGGAGGGGCACTGCTTGGAGACTTGTATTGAAGTAGTGTGTTATTAATTTTGGAAAACTAGGTCCAAACTCCATGTTGTGATGCTCAGATGAAGATGCCAATATTTTTATTGGATTCCTCTTTCGGAGAGGGCAAGATCGATCTAAAGATCATCTTGATCCGATGAGCAGAACATTTATTTTGAATTTATTCAAAATCTGTGCAGGTCGGCCTGAAATGAAATGTAGGCTTGAAGGCCTAGCAGTTGTGTCACACACCCTCATTGATGGATATAAATAGGTCAACGTTGGAGGTCATTTTCATTCATCCATCATCACACATTCTCTCTCCTCATCTGATTGGTTCGATCATCACTTGGAGTCTCTTCTTCTCCACACGTGGGAAAATTGCAGCAAGGAGAATTTCTGTTTTCGACCTAGGGTTTTCAACGCAGAGTTGACCAGCGTTGACTTTGGTCAACGCATGGTCAAACTGACCCAAATCTGTCCCAGAATTCCTATTTCTGCAGTCCGCATTTATTGGCATAGAAATCGAGGTTGGACATTGTTGTGTTGACTTTTTGCTGCTGCTATTTTGCGTTGACTGTTGACTTTTGATTGGGTTACATTGACTTTTTGCTGGTGCAGTTTGTGTTGAACGTTGACTGTGACAACGTTGACTTTCGTTGAAATTTTGGTGGACTGATCTTGTTGTCCGAGAGGGTTGTGTGACACTTCTGGTTGGCTGACCATATTGAGACTTTGCTGGTTGAAGCATCTTGTTGATCGCCATAACGCGCCTACACACTTATATATTTTTGGCTTGTCTTCTGTCGATCTATTGGTATATTCTATCAACATTTTACTTTCTTTCTATCAACATTTTACTTTCTTGTTTATGTGATTGCTGGTTGATATTGGGGATAAAAAGTAAGGTTGCATCAAGCATAGAACATCTACAAAAATTTACATGGGATCAAAGTTGAGGTGAAGACAAAGCCCAAGTTTGTTGCAATCACCGAAGAAGAGCATGGGTACCTCAAACTATAATGGCTTTAAAGTTGATGACAAATTGACTGGGAAGGAAGACTAACATGCCTAGAAGATGACATTGGATCTTATGTTGGAAGACCAAGATGTCATGGACTATGTGCAGGGTAAAATCCAAGAGCCTCCATCCACTCCACCTGCTGCCACCAAGTCAAAGTATAAGAAGGGGGAAATAAAAGCAAAGCTGATGGTCAGGGACTCAATTCATAAGAGTCTAGTTGCCTACATCTCTGAGCTGGGCACATCGAAGGAGATGTATGATAAATTGGTGAACATGTTCAAGGCCAACAATGCAAATCAAGTCCTATTCTTTAAGAATCAATTGAGGAATCTGAAGAAAGGCAGGGATGAATCCGTCCAATCATATTTTCTGAAGCTGACCAAAATCAGGAATAATCTTTTGGCTATTGGGGAGGCAATAGCTGATCGAGAGATGGTTCTCACCACACTTGGAGGTCTCTCATCTGAATGGCATGTATTCAACACTACCATTCTCAATAACAATGTGATACCTGATTTTGACGAAGTACTATCGAGATGCGTACAAGAAGAGACAAGGATGAAGGAATATGAAAATGAAGGAAATGATGCCTTCACTGCTCGTGCTAAGAAGAAGAACTTTGGTGGTCCGAGGAACAAAGGAAGAGCAGGGGCCCAAGGGAAGAAAGAAAAATGTTACACATGTCACAAGACCGGCCACTATACTAGAGAATGCCCTTTCAAGAAGGATTCTCCTGATGATGATGACAACAACAACAACCGGAGGAACGACAATCAAAGGAACAATAGGTTCAAAGGAAAGAGGTAGGCTTCCTATGGTGGAAATGGGCAACCTTACAAAAGGTCGAGAAATTCTAGGTATGAGGAATCAAATGTTGTTGATGATAAAAGAAATGATTTCATTCTTGATCAGCCCTCTCTGCTGCATCTCCAGCCGACACTACGGATGTCTGGTTGATAGATAGTGGTGCCTCAAGGCACATCACTGAGTTCAAGGAAGCACTTTCTAACATGGTTGAGAAGGATGTTAATCTGAAAATTATCCTTGGAGATAATGCCACATATCCCGTGAAAGGGACAGGGACTGTGACCCTCCAGTTGTCTCAAGGTCAAGTCCTCCGCTTGCAAGATGTACTATATGTACCTGATTTGAAGAGGAACCTTGTGTCTATTTCGGCCATGGAAGACAAAGGTTTCAATGTGGCATTCATTGATGGGAAGGTGCATATCTGGAAGAAGAGTTTCAAGGAAGCTATCACGATTGGGTTTAGAGTTGATATACTCTACCAGGTTGGAGGAAGTACACTGGGAGCAATGACATGTGATACTATCCGACAGACCGATAATGGCACTGAATATGAGACGAATGAGTTCAAGAGCTTTTGCAGAAAAGATGGCATCAAGAGGAAAGATGTATACTATCTAAAAGAGGAATCCAATAAAAATATTGGGATTGTCATCTGAGCAGCACAACCCAGAGTTTGGACCTAGTTGTCCAATTTTAATAGCACTTTTGGATGTTTCACACGTAGGTCTTCTTCGAGCAGGAAGCAGAAGTCGGTGTTGAGATTTTGTGTATTTGGGGTAGCATCAATTGTGCTCTAGCTCCCAAACTTTGTGGAGGGACTAGAGTTCACCTGATTTACAAGACCCATAAATGGATTTGGGAAATTTCATCTGGTTTAGGAGATATTAAATTAATTAATTATTTTAATGTATTTCCTAAGTTAAAACCTAGGAAAATAAAATAATTAAAGTGAATTTAATTAAACATGTGATGAAATTGTCTTAAGTCACACGGATCAAGCTTTCTTTTAATCTTAGCCATTGGTTCAAGATCTGATCATGGTCATTGATTTGTCAACGAGAAAATTATAAAGGAAAGGCTTGGGGTCATTTGTAAAGACACACAGAGGCAGAGCACTGAAGCTAAGCTAAGATTCTAGGGCAGGGTTTGCTAAGAATACTCATAAGTGTTTCAGATGCAGAGAGGGGAATTTAGACCAAGGAGATGATATGATCCTAGGTTCTAGAATACACAAGAGGCAGAGAAGATATCAACTCAGGGACAACGCAGAGGAAGGCAACACCAGTAGGGACAACGTAATTTTCAGGAAACACTTTAGGGGTTACGCAGAGACCCTTAGGGGCAGTATAGTGACTGCGTCACCCATTATGGGGTAACGCAGTCCCTTCCGGAGCAACGCTGAGGGTTTGGAGGCCATCCAAGGCTGACGCAGAGCCTTTCAGGGGCAACGCTGGGGTTTCTAGGCCTAGATTTGGCTGAGTTCTGTAAATCCCATTTGAGGGTGTGGATCAGTCATTATTTGGCCCTAGATCAGCCAGTGAGCTGCAAATCTAGTGTTTTCTCTATTGGGTTTTCCAGATCTGGAACCTAGAGTTGTGTATTCAGAAATATTCTTAATAATAGAACCCTCCAGCAGCCAGAGACCGATTTTCCCACCTTGGGGTTTTTCCGGGGACTATTTGTCCAGAAATAACTGTGTCACTTTGTCAATGTGTGCATGAACTTGTCCTGGATCTAGATTGGTAGAGATTTGTTATGTGTTTTGCTTCGATTTTAACTTGAATTTATTTAGTTAATAACTTGTCTAAGTAGGAGGAGCTTAACCGGATTAACAGTAATAATTTCTGCATAAGATTTAAGATTCATAAATTTCTACCTGGTATCAGAGCAATCGCAGATCTAGAAGGGTCACCAGCAGGAGAATCTGAAGGATCTAGCTGTAGAAAGCAGCTAGAAAAGCAACAAAGAAGCAGATATGAAGGGACAGCGCAATTTTCAGGAGCAGATTCACGCAGAGGGAAGGGTGACGTTGTCCAGCGTTGTGTCCTAGCAAGCCCACGCAATTACTGCGCAGAGGTAGCTCAGAAACAACGTTTTTTGGGTCTGAAGCCAGCCAATGTGATTCAAATATGAATCTATCGGATCTAGAAAACTCTGCAGAAAAGTTGCAGAAATTCAGAAGTTTTGGTGGGTCTAAAATCCTCTAGATTTCATATTTTTAGCCTTAGCACAAGTGACAAAGATTGGGAGGAGATAAGCTTCTCAGGAAGTTTCTTACCAAAGGAAACTTAGAGTTTGATCAGAGGATCAAAGAAGAAGCTGAATCATAGTTGATTTGGTAGATTTGCAAGGAGAGAAATAAAGTGTCAGAGGGAGCAGAAGGCACCTTTTTCACCAAGGGCCTTAGATCCATTTCTCTAGCAAAGAGAAAAGGAAGTTCTGACACATTCTGAGCAGATGGCTCCTCATGGACTGCGTGATCAGGATAGGCTAAAGGGCCTCTAAAACTTTTCGGTTTGGAAAGCAAGGATCCTGATTGACCTTGAGGCATACAATCTAAGAGACCATTCAGAGAAGACTCTGGCCACATCGACAAATGCGGATCTCCTACGAAGCATAGGGAAGTTGCTGGGCATGCCAAGCGGCTGATAATGGATAGTATTGAGGACCATATTGTACCACACATAGCTGAGAAGAAGACAGCTAAGGAAATGTGGAAGGCCTTGACTTCCCTGCATGAGGGAAAATTAGTCCAAAGGAAAATGTTGTTGGAGACCCAAATGAGGTCATTCATGATGACCAAGGGAGAAGACATGGAACACTTCCTCTTCAGATTGCAGGCAATCAGGGATCAACTGACTGCAACGGGTGCAACCATAGATGATGCAGTGATAGTCAGGATTGCCCTCAATGCAGTCACGGATGAGTGGGAAACCTTTGTCCAAAGTATCTTGCGTAGAGCAGACCTCCCAGATTGGGACAGTTTGTGGTCAATCCTTCGTCAAGAAGAAGTACGCAGATTCACCAAGAGGTAGCACAACCCTACGTTGAGCAAAGTAAAGAAGGAAGATGAGGAAGATGCAACCTTGGCATCGAAGAAGCAACCGAAGAAGAAGAAGGATCTTTCAAAGATCAAGTGCTTACAGTGTGGCGAAATGGGACATTTTGCCAGCCATTGTCTAGAGAAGAAAAGGGACAAGGAAGCATCCTCTTCCAAGGCATCTGTGGCAGATGATGGGTCAGGAGATGATGCAGCCATGAATGCTCATGAACTAAGGAGGTGGGGTGACATGGACATGTAGAGAAGCTACATGGAAGAAAGGCGGGATCCTTGAGCAGCGCATCTCTTGGATCACAAGTGAGCTACGACAACTTTAAGACAGTAGCGGGACAAGTGGAGCAGTGGGTGCATAGATCACAGATGAGGCAGAAGCAGAGGCAGATCTGGTGGCTAGGAGGAGCAACGCAGAGCATAGCCCTAGCAGTGTAGAAGCAGTAGTAGCACAGAGGCTGATGTGACTTCAACAGCGCAGTGCAGTGCTGCTTACACAGTGTAGAGCTGCAGCAGCGCAAAGAGCTTCATAGGGACAACGCAGTGTAGCAACAACGTGATAGATTTTAGCACAAGGAGCTGATGTGACTTCAGTAGTGCAGAGGGAGTCTGATTATGCAGGCAGAGCTGTAGCTGTGCATTGTTCTTTAGACGTCAGCACAGATCTGTAGCCTATGGAGTTTCAGTGATGAGGATGCAACCCATTTGACTTGTTTGTCAAAGATTGGGCAGGAGATTCAGTTGTTTCTCTCAACGATTGAAGTTGCAGTGCAGCAGATCAGTAGTGGTAGTGCTATGAGTAGCACATATGCAACATATTGAGAGGGAGCTGCAGTACAGTGGTTGCAGTGGCAGTGGCAGAGTCATGGGCAGTAGTACAGAATGGCAGCAACAATGTAGAGTTAAGTGGCAGGAGGCCAAGCTTCAATAGCATAGAACTAGTGCTCAAAATCATGTAATGCATAAGTGTGATGTATTGCTAGAGCACACCCTTGATGCTAAGAGGGAGTGTTGAGATTTTGTGTATTTGGGGTAGCATCAGTTGTGCTCTAGCTCCCAAACTTTGTGGAGGGACTAGAGTTCACCTGATCTACAAGACCCAGAAATGGATTTGGGAAATTTCATTTGGTTTAGGGGATATTAAATTAATTAATTATTTTAATGTATTTCCTACGTTAAAACTTAGGAAAATAAAATAATTAAAGTGAATTTAATTAAACATGTGATGAAATTGTCTTAAGTCACACAGATCAAGCTTTCTTTTAATCTTAGCCATTGATTCAAGATCTGATCATGGCCATTGATTTGTCAACGAGAAAAGTATAAAGGAAAGGCTTGGGGTCATTTGTAAAGACACACAGACGCAGAGCAGTGAAGCTAAGCTGAGATTCTAGGGCACGGTTTGCTAAGAATACTCAGAAGTGTTTCAGCTGCAGAGAGGGGAATTTAGACCAAGAGGATGATCTGATCCCAGGGTCTAGAATACACAAGAGGCAAAGAAGAGATCAGCTCAACGACAACGCAGAGGAATGCAGCAGCAGCAGGGATAGGGTAATTTTCAGAAAACCCTTCAGGTGTTACGCAAAGACACTTAGGGGCAGCGTAGTGACTGCGTCACCCATTCTGGGGTAATGCAGTCCCTTCTGGAGCAACGCTAAGGGTTTGGAGGCCATCCAAGGCTGACACAGAGGCTTTCAGGGGCTTTATAGGCTGACGCAGTGCCTTTCAGGGGCAGCGCTGGGGTTTCTAGGCCTGGATTTGGTTGAGTTTTGTAAATCTTGTTTGAGGGTGTGGATCAGTCATTATTTTGGCCCTAGATCAGCCAGTGAGCTGCAGATCTAGTGTTTTCTCTGTTGGGTTTTCCAGATCTGGAACCCAGAGTTGTGTATTCAGAAATATTCTTAATAATAGAATCGTCCAGCAGCCAGAGACTGGTTTTTCCACCTTGGGTTTTTCCGGGGACTATTTGTCCAGAAATAACTGTGTCACTTTGTCAATGTGTCAGTGAACTTGTTCTAGATCTGGATTGGTAGAGATCGTTATGTGTTTTGCTTCGATTTTAACTTGAATTTATTCAATTAATAACTTATCTAAGTAGGAGGAGCTTAACCAGATTAACAATAGTAATTTATGAATAAGATTTAAGATTCATAAATTTCTACACTCGGTAGCCTTGAACACCGCTGAGGCCGAATACATTACAACATGTATGGCCTATTGTGAAGTCACTTGGTTGCGAAAGCTCTTTAGTGAGTTGTTCGAGCATGTGCTGGATGCCACCGTTATCCTTTGTGATAACCAGAGGGGGATTCGTTTGTCAGAGAATCTCGTGTTCCACGACGATCCAAGCATGTTGATGGCTGGTACCACTTTATTCGGGATATGGTACAACGAAGTGCCGTAAGGCTCGATCATATAGGAACCGATGAGCAGGTCGCGGATATTCTCACAATGCCCTTGGGGAAGGTCATGTTCCTAACCTTCCGTGAGAATCTTGGAATTGTGAAACGATCCTATTCTGAGGGTCCTTTTGGACAATGAGCTCTGAGAGCTCTGGGGGCTTTAGGGATAGCTTGTCGGAGCTATAAGAAACCACAGGGCTAGGCTTGCCGAACCTTGTTGGTGTGCTTCTGCCCCATCGTTATGATGTTGAGTTGGTTCACCTCTCATGATCTGTGTCCTATATGCATTCTACCCATTGAGTCCCGGACTCATGGGAAGTACCTCTCATTTGGCCAGTGAGGTGAGAAAAGCTAGAGACCAGTAGCAAAGACTGATGGACGCATCAGAGATTTTCGTACTCTCTATGTCTAGGATGGCATGTTTCCAACCACTTGATCTGGGATCAAGTCTAGTGAGGTTTCAAACCTCCTACTGACTTCGGGTCAGATAAACCAACTTCGGGTTGGTATGAGACTCTTTTGAGTCCTATAGAGGTTTCGGACCTCTGGGATGAATCTGTCAGCCGGGAATGATGTCTTTGTGACTAACCCACCTTTGTCTGAAATAAATAAGCTAGCAAAGCACGTTACGGCGGGATAATGCACAATGTTTGGATGGCACAGGTGGATGGAGTTCTCCCTAATTGAGAGGGAGTGTTAATTTTGGAAAACTAGGTGCAAACTCCATGTTGTGATGCTCAGATGAAGATGGCAATATTTTTATTAGATTCCTCTTTCAGAGAGGTGCAAGATCGATCTAAAGATCATCTTGATCCGATGAGCAGAACATTTATTTTGAATTTATTCAAAATATGTGCAGGTCGGCCTGAAATGAAATGTAGGCTTGAAGGCCCAGCAGTTGTGTCACACACTCTCATTGATGGATATAAATAAGTCAACGTTGGAGGTCATTTTCACTCATCCATCATCACACATTCTCTCTCCTCATCTGATTGGTTCGATCATCACTTGGAGTCTCTTCTTCTCCACACGTCGGAAAATTGCAGCAAGGAGAATTTCTGTTTTCGACCTAGGGTTTTCAGCGTAGAGTTGACCAGCGTTGACTTTGGTCAACACATGGTCAAACTGACCCAAATCTGTCCCAAAATTCCGATTTCTGCAGTCCACATTTATTGGCACAAAAATCGAGGCTGGACGTTGTTGCATTGACTTTTTTCTTCTACTATTTTGCGTTGACCATTGACTTTTGACTGGGTTGCGTTGACTTTTTGTTGTTGCTATTTGTGTTGACCGTTGACTGTGACAACATTGACTTTCGTTGACTTTTGGTTGACTGATCTTGCTGTCTGAGAGGGTTGTGTTACACTTCTGGTTGGCTGACCGTACTGAGACTTTGTTGGTTGAACCATCCTATTGAACGCCATAACGCACCTACACACTTATATATTTTTGGCTTGTCTTTTGTCGATCTATTGGTATGTTCTATCAATATTTTACTTTCTTGTTTATGTGATTGCTAGTTGATATTGGGGATAAAAATTAAAGTTGCATCAAGCATAGAATATCTACAAAAATTTACATGTGTCCATCACCATTCCATACTCAAAATCGTTCATCATTCCTTTGATACCATTTCCATCCTTCGAATTGATTGTCATTGGTTCATTTGGATTTGGCTCTCTCCATTACATTTATACACTCAGGATGTGAACCCTCATTAGCTGGGCCCTTGACCATGGCATTTGGCCATAAAGTCTTTCCCCTCCATTGCCACCTATTCTCACTAACACTTATGGATTCAACGGTTAACCTTGGAAATGTAGCCTCCCCTTAAATGGCTGGAAGCACCTAATAGGGTTGACTACATAGCCACCCCTACAAAAGTGGGGAAAAATTTTACAGGACTTGGTCTAGTTATAAATTTGAAAATGATCACGGTTTGAAGTATTACTATGCCCTTAACAATTAAGCATGGTCCACTTAGATGCATATATGGTTATTGTCTGTAATGAATGGTTGCTTTCACTTCACTTTGAGATGGCTTTTCCAGGTGGTTTAGAGTAGTTGAGGCCTTGATGGCACCCTATTCCACTCCTCCACATAATGGCCAGGCCACACTACACTTTCAGAGAGTACGCTGATCTTGTGGATGGAACATTTCCCCTACTTAGCGAAATGTTGGGAACTTAGATGATCTTAGCAGTTGATGGACATCCTAAACCACCCTTAGATGCCAGAGTGTTGTACTGCTCTTGCTTAGAAGGGAGGTTTCTTGATGATGTATTGTTGGATCCAACATGTGCCCAGGATGTCCTTAACACTACTTGATGAGAATGCCTTGATCTAGAGCCCAAATGAGGATGGTTATTCCCTAGGATGATTGAGAAGTACTTGTTGCACCTGATGGAGCCCTAACACTGGAGAGAGAGCACACTATGTTGTCTACGCAGGGCACCCACATATGGATTTTTGGACACATGGAGATGCATTGAGGCTTTATTTGAGGACCTTCCCTCAAATTGAGATTGGTCATGATGCTTGAAGACGCTTTTAGCCCTTACAATGCTTTTTTGGAGAATATTGAGCCCTAAAAGGGCATGACATCATGCTTTCTAGTGTCTTACAACTCACACATGTGGGCATTTTTTGGAAAATTTTGTTGTTGAGCTATTGGGTTGGGTTGGGAACCAATTTTACTTTATGTCTACTCAAAATCAAACTTGTTTTAGGGGCTTTTAGTGGATTATTAGAAGTGATAGACCTCATATAAAAAGAGGATAACCTCTTTTCATTTTTTATCATCGCACTGTTAGTTTTTGTAGCATCTGATGTGTTCTAGCCTTGAAATTTTGTGGAGAGGCTAGAATACGTGAGATCTCCAAAACCCATAAATTTTTTCTGGAAATTCCACCTAGAGATGAATTAATTAGATTATTAGTCATTTTTTAAATATTTCCTAAGTATAAACATAGGGAATATGATTAATTAATCAAAATTAATTAAGCCAAGGTGTGAATGTTCTAGAGACTCATGGATTGATTTCAAGTTAATCCTATCCATCGATTAAGATCTAATTTTGGTCGTTGAAGTTCCAACAAAGGATTATAAGAAAAAGTCAATGGGGCTTGGAGATCATACACTTGAGCAGTTCGATTTTACAGGGAAATCGATTTCCAGAGTAGCAATTGTTTGTTTCCTTTAGAGAGGTTCAGTGAAATTGAAGTAGTGAGAGAGGGGCAAAGACAATGAGTATGGAAAGAGGAACTTGGGCTTGCTACAACAAGCTAGGTGAAACCCAAGTTGGAGTTGTGATGCCCAAGTGTTGGAATGACTCCACCAAAATCCTCTATGTTGACCTAGTAAATTACTGCCACTGCTTGTTGATTTTTGGGTATCATCAAATGTGCTCTAGCTCCGAAATTTTGTGGAGGGGCTAGAATACATGATATCTCCAAGACCCAGAATTCGCCTGGAGTGCATGTTATTCAAATAATTAATTATTTTTAATAGAGCCCAAGTTAAAACTTAGGAAATAAAAATAATTAAAGTGAATTAATGTAAATGTGGGTGAGAAGCTTCTAAGTGACGAGGATCAAGTCTGTTTTAATCTTAGTTGTCGATTAAAGATTTGATCACTTCGTTGATCTCTCAACAGAAGAAGTATAAAGGAAGGCTTGAGGGTCAGTTGGAGAACACACACAGAATGAATCTTGAGATCAAATTCTTCTGACGGAGCAGTGCTTGGACGAAGATAGATATAAGTGATTCAGTGTAGTGAGGGGTAGAAGTAGTTATTGATCGGATGATCTTCTCCGGGACCAAGAGTACATAGAAGAGAGGCAGCAACGACAACAAAGAAAGTAGCGGCAAGCGCAGCCACCAGGAGAGGTGACGTAGTCCCCAGAAGGGGTGACGCAGGCCCACGCAGTGTTTCCAAGAGACATTTGAGTTTTGCTGGAGATCAGGGTTTCTGAGCCTGGAGGGTTGAAACTTGATTTTCCGAGAGGCAGATCGATTTAGAGACGAGGTGATATAGTCCTCAGCCACCCTCACATACGCCTACACAACTAATGCGCAAAGGCAACGCAGAGGGAGCTTAGGTTTCGCCAGTTCAGATCCGGATTAGCCAGGACTTGCAGTGTGAGGTAAAATTCACTATTTTTTGTCTGCCGTGAATTCTCTGTACTGGATGGCCAACAAGGAATCCAAAGATTGTGCTAAAAAAACTATTTCTTAATAACACAAACCCTCAGATCTGCTGCATCGGTTTTTCCGCATTAGGTTTTTCCAGGGACGTTTAGTCCAAAAATAAGTGTGTCCTTTGTGTGATTGTCTCATCTTATTTTTCAGTACTTGATCTGTATATTGGTGTAGGCCACAGTGTATTTGCATTTATGTTTACTAAAGAATGTTGTAAATAACTTGTTAATTAAAGAACACAAGTAGGAAATGCAAATCAGTTAACTGCAGTAGGATTTCTATTTGTTAGATTCAGAAATTTTCACATGGTATCAGAGCGATTGCGGATCTAGGAGGACTGAAGCCATCAGCGAAAGGACAAAGGAAAATTTGCTGCAGGAAAGCAGCTGTCTCGAGAGACAACGCAGTTCTGGGCTAGAGAGGCAGAGGAGGGTGACGCAGTCACTAAGGAAGGCTCACGCAGAGCCTGTGTCAGCCTGCTAGGGTGACGTTGTAGCTGTAGGAGGCAACACAGTGACTGTTGGGCCAGCGCAGAGGCTATTGAGTCTCATTTTTCTAGTTGTCGTGGCTGGAGGTGCAGTACAGTTTCTATCTGGAGTTGTTGGTGGGACGCTGATTCTGTTGGTGCAGAAGAGTGTCTAGTGGGGCAGAAGCAAAGTAGAGGGAATCGTTCCTCAAAATATTTCTTGCCAAGAAATCTAGATCCAATGCTGAGCAACAACAAAGAGAGATCAGAGAGGAATGCTTCGACATTTGTTGGTAGAAGGATTTCCATGAAGGAATTCGAGATTCAAAGGGAGCTTGTTCCTTAGAGGATTTCTAGCGCTAAAGAAATCCAGATCTGAGTTTTGTTGGGGCAACAACGAAAGAGGGAGAAAGGAACTTTTTCGACATTCAGTTGAGCAGAGATGGCCGCAAATGGACTAAGAAATCAGGACAGGTTGGATGGAGCATCCAACTTTGTCATTTGGAAGGCGAGGATCCTGGTAGTTTTGGATGAACATCGCATCAAGGATTATGCCTTTGGGGCGGTTGTTGTTCCGGTTGATGTTGATCCTCTCAAGAAGTACGAGGAGGCTCAAGCGAAAGCTAAGCACATGATCATGGACGAAGTGAAGGATCATGTGATCCCAAATATTGCTGAGATATACACAACAAGGGAAATGTGGGAAGCCTTGATCACATTATAAGAGGGATCTTTCGTCCAGCGGAAGATGTTGCTTGAGAGTCATTTGAGATTGTTTCAGATGCAGAAGGGAGAATAAATTGATCACTTCCTTATCAGACTACAAGGGATCCGAGATCAGCTAGCTTTCGTAGGGGCTACACCAGATGCTAGATTTATGGACAAGACTGTCTTGAATGCAGTCACTAAAGACTGGGAAACTTTTGTCCAACGCATTTTGGGTAGGGCTACTCTTCCTAATGGGAGGAGATATGGGCAGCTCTTCGAAAAGAAGAGATTAGACGATAGACCAAGGCGGGAAGCAGCAGCAGAGGGATCAAAGTCAAGGAGGAAGAGGAGAATGCTGCTCTCACATCAAATGGACAGCAAGGGCAGCAGAGACAGAAGAAAAAGGACCTCTCGAAAGTCGGATGCTTTAGATGTGGGGAAATGGGACATTTCGCCATGCAATGCCCTATGAAGAAGAAGGGCAAAGAAGAGAAGCTTGACTCTAAGGATGCTCCAACACAGGCTGATGAGGAGGGTGACGATGATTGCACCATGAGTGCTCATGCACCTCTAGAGAAGAGGTTGGGTGATATGGAGTTGTAGTTGGAGCTAATGAGAGAAAAGGGGCAGGATCCTTGAGGTGCCCAAACTCTTGGATCACATACGGCTACGAGAGCCCTTAATGACAGTAGCAGAATGACGGGAGTTAGTTGGTGGAAGGGATGATGGAGCGACAGTGGAAAAGCTTGAGCACCAAAGTATAAAGAAGCGCAGTGGAGTGTTGCAGCAATGCAGGAGGCACAAAGTAGATACAACAACAACATAGTAGCATCAGAGGGTCAGCGCAAATTAGCAGCAGAGGAAGCTTCAGCATCGAGGTGCATCCAGACTGACTAGTATGTTAGGATTTGGGATGCCTTTCAGTTGCTTAACTCTCAACAACTGAGTTGCAATGCAGTATTTAGTAGTGGCAGTGCTATGGGCAGATTGATGCAACATATTGAGAGGGAGTTGCAATACAGATGCAGTAGTGACAGTGGCAGATTCACGGGTAGCAGTATAGATTGCAGCAGCATAGTGGATGAGGGGCAGTAAGCCGAGCATCAGTAGCACAGAGGACCGATGTCGTGGATTAGGGTGATGCTTCTGGTGAGAAGTATTGGTAGAGCACATTCCTCGCTAAGAGGAAGTGTTCATTTTTGGGTAGCATTGGATGTGCTCTAGCTCTGAAATTTTGTGGAGGGGCTAGAACACATGAGATCTCCAAGACCCAGAAATCGTTTGGAGAAATTTCGCCCAGAGTGCATGTTATTTGTAATATCCCGAAGGGAAATAGATAGTAATATAAAGCATACAACAAGACCATATAGTGCTAGAAACAAACCATGAAGCAGATACACATAAAATAGAGAATGCTAAGCCATTTTATTATACTGAGAAATATAAAGAAGTACAAGAGGTGATCAAAGCGATGGCACCTCGACTTGCACCAGGCAAGTGTAGGAATACTCTCAGAATGTCAAAGGAAATGGCCGCTCTCTGCTCTAACTCCAACTGCTGAAATACTGCCATGCTGCTGCAACTGCTGGAACCAAAATGAGTATTTGGGGCTACTCCCCTACTCGGAAAATGCTGATACTCTGGAATCGGCCTCTACTCACAATACCCAGAAAAGACCAGAGAGCGTTTCTGAAATGCTCGACCTCCGAAAATGCCTCCCTTGAGGATCTACGCTATCCTCCCAAGGGCCACGCTGGTACTGAATGACAACCTCCAAAATACGGACTCCCTCTCTCCCAAATATCTCCAATAGGCAAGGGCTGGCCCCTTGCTCAATTCTCCAGCCCGAATCCTCCAAAATGGTACCAATCCGGAACTCTCCCAAGATGGACTGTGTCCTCCCTCTCAAGACTGCGCAGTCCCTAGATGCTCCGCTCCACAATGAAGGCAACCACAAATCCTCCTGTAAAAATGACGGTAGAATACCTCACTCGAGCAAGCACTCAAAGTCTCTCGGGGCTGAGGGTGGGATCTCCGCATGGAGACACCCGGTGTACTAAACAGTACTGAAGACAAGCTAAACAGCCAGCGTGCTCCAAGTCGAAATGACAAGCTCAAGATGCATAAACATTAATGAGCAAATGAAGAGGCTCTCCTTCCTTTTATCACGATGGGCCTCTCTCAACCCTAGGCCCCACCATCTCCTACGTGCCCCTTGGCCCACGCTGCCCCTCTCAACTGCGTGAGGTAGGTCCCACGCTGCCCTCGTGGTCTACGTCCTCCTCTCCCTACGCTGTCCACTTGGTCACTAGGCCCCACTTCCTCAAATACGATTTGGACTTTAGGGAAATACTTTATCCTAAGTGAGTTATTTAATATTTCACTCATTTTATTCATGCTCCAACTAATAAGGAAAAATTGGTCAAAATTAATATTTCCAATTAGCTATCGCTAATTGGGAATATTACAGTCTCCCCCGGCAAAATGTTGCTTGACCTCAAGCAACTGTAGTGATGGACGCTGCAAGATCTTCTCACTCTCCCAAGTGGCATCCTCATCCGGCAAATTCTTCCACCTCACTAAGAATTCCTGGACTGTCCTGCTCCGCAACTGTCTCTCCCGGGTATCAATAATGGCCTCCGGCTGTAGCACCAAATGCCCCTCATCATCCGTAGGCGGAAGCTCCCCTGTCACTGCCACCTGCTGTCCTAGTGCCTTCTTCAGGCACAATACGTGAAATATGTTATGAATCTTGCTGCCCTGGGGTAGCTCCAACTCATAAGAAACCTGCCCAACTCTGCGTATCACCCTGTAAGGCCCATAAAAATGGGGCTTGAGCTTCTCAGCTCCCTTCTGCTTCAGAGTAGACTGTCGGTATGGCTGCAAACGTAGGTAGACCAAGTTCCCTACCTAAAAATGTCTCTCCACTCGACCCCTGTCGGCATACAGCTTCTGTTGGTTCTGCGCTGTGGCCATGTTATCCTTGAGAGCTCGAAGGATGTCTTGACTCTCTTGGATCCATTCCTTGGCTCTCGGAGCCTTGCTGGCACCAAACATCACATCAACAAAAGATAAAGCATCATAACCATATAATGCGTAAAATGGAGACATACCGATGGTCATGTGATGTGTGTTGTTGTAGCAGTACTCTCCTAGGTGCAGCCACTTTAGCCATGCTCTTTGCTGCCCACTGACATAGTTACGCAAGTAGCCCTCTAGCCACTTGTTAACTATCTTTGTCTGCCCATCTGTCTGTGGGTGGTAGCTAGTGCTTGGTGTCAACTCTATCCCCACCAACCGAAAAAGCTCCTGCCAAAACCCGCCCATGAAGCGGCTTTCCCTGTCACTGACAATGGTGTTGTGAAGACCATGTAACCTAAAGATGTCCCTGAAGAACAGCTCCGCCACCTGTGCTGCTGTATAATGTGCGGATATGGCGAAAAAATGCGCATATTTCGTCAGTCGATCAACGACGACGAATATACAGTCCTTGCCCTGCACCATGGGCAACCCTGTGATGAAATCCATCGAGATACTCTCCCATTTCCCCTCTGGAATGGGAAGAGGCTACAACAAACCTACCGGATGGTTCATCTCCCCCTTGTTGCGCTGAAAAACCTCGCACTCCCTGACATGTTGGAGTACGTCCTCCTTGAGGCCCTTCCATGAGAACCTCTCTCTAATGGCCCTGTAGGTTTTGGTAAACCCCTGATGGCCAAACAATGGTGAATTGTGAGAAGCTTGCAGTATCTTCTTCTTGAGCTGAGAGCCCTCAGTCAAGAAGATCCTGTCCCTGTAGTAGATGATCTCATCCATCACCCTATATCTGTCATCTGTCACCTGCCCATCCAAAACCTCACAAACAAATCTGTCCTTGGAGTACTCCACCAATAGTCGAGCCCTCCAATCTGTGTCCAAACTCATCAGAGACAACGTGGCTGGTCAGCGTGAAAGTGCATCGGCCACCACGTTGTTCTTCCCTTTGACATACTCGATGTCAAAGTCGTAGGCTTGGATCTTGCTGACCCACTTCTGCTGCCTCTCCTGTAGCCGTTTCTGCTCTAAGAAAAACCTGAGGCTGTTGTGGTCAGTCCTCACCCTAAACTTGTTACCTACCAAGTACTGCCGGAATTTGGCCAATGCATGCATGATGGCCAGCATCTCCTTGTCGTATATGGCATACAACCGCTCGTGTGGTAGGAGCTTCCGGCTTTCAAAAGCTATAGGGTGGCCTCGTTGCATCAACACTGCGCCTATCCCCTCTCCTGATGCATCACACTTCGGAACGAATGGTTGCATGAAGTCTGGTAATTCTAGCACTGGACAGCTGCTCATCACCTCCTTGAGCCTGTCAAAGGCTCGCTTCACTGTGTCTGTCCAACTGAATGCCCCCTTCTTCGTCAGATCTGTAAGGGGTGCAGCACGCTGAGAGAAACCCTTGACGAACTTCTTGTAGTAGGTGCAGATACCTACAAACCCCCGAAGTTCCGTCACATTTCTCGGCTCTAGCCAATCTCTGATGGCCCTGATCTTCTCCTCGTGGACCCTCACTCCGTCCACCCCTATGATGTGTCCCAAGTATAACATCTCTGTCAACCCAAACTCGCACTTGGAGAGCTTAGCATAAAACTGTTGCTCCCCCAAAATACGCAACACTGCCTCTATGTGCTGGAGATGCTCCTCCCATGTCTTGCTATATATCAATATGTCATCAAAGAATACCAACACACACTTCCTCAGGTGGCTGCGGAAAATGTGGTTCATACATGACTGGAAGGTGGCCGGTGCATTGGTTAGCTCGAAGGGCATCACCAAGAACTCAAAATGGCCATAGTGGCACCTGAAAGCGGTCTTGGGAATGTCCTGTTCCCTCACGCGAATCTAATGGTACCCGGATCTCAAATCAATCTTTGAGAAGAACTGTGCCCCTCTCAACTCATCCATCAGCTCGTCAATCCATGGAATAGGGTACCTGTTCTTCATGGTCTTTTTGTTCAGGGCCCTGTAATCAATGCACATCCTCAATGTGTCGTGCTTCTTCTTCACCAACACTACCGAAGAAGCGAAAGGACTGGTGCTAGGCCGAATGTGTCCGAGAGCTAACAACTCGTGGATAGCCCGCTCGATCTCGTCCTGATAGGCCTTGGGGTGCCTATAGGGTGTGGTAATGACGGCTTGTATGCCCTGCTCTAGCTCAATCGTATGCTCAAATCCCCAATCCGGTGGCTGTCCTGGTGGTATCTCCCCAAACACCACGGCATGCCTGTCAAGGATGGTCTGTACCTCTGGATGAACTGTCTGCCCAGTAGTCCCTGCCTCTCATGCATGCAGCTCTACTGCCCACTCTATGTCTCCCTTCCGGAAGTCTGCCGCCATTCGGTGAGCTGAAACTGTCTGAGGTGGGTAAGTGTGCATGCCCCGTATCTTCTCATGCTTCCCGGTCTTCTTGTCATCCCACTCCATCTCCAAGGCCTCCTAATCTGTGGTGACCTTCCCCAGAGTGATTAGCTACTGTACTCCTAATACCACATTGGTATCCGGTATGTTAACCACGAAAAAGTGGTCAGTCACTGTGTAAGTGCCCATCGTCACTGCCAGCGCTGGGACATAACTGGCACACTGCATAGTCTGATCTCCTAGGACCAACACTGAAAACCCATCGAAGCTCTCTGTCTGTATGCCTCCTCGCTCTACCATCTGTGCATCGATGAAGTTGTGGGTTGCCCCACTGTCCACCAGTACTAATACTCGCTGCCCCCGCACTATACCTCGGACGCGCAGTGTCAGATACTTGGGAACTCCTCGCAATGCTGCAAGGGTCCCTCCGATAGGTGCAAAGGCTGCACCTCCTGCTCCTGGTGGTGGAGGTGGCAAATGATCCTGCGCTGTATGGCTGCCCCCTGCCCCCACGTCATCATACTCATCTTCTTCCCCGCTGCTCTCGGAGAAGACCTCGATATAATGTGCTTTGACAGCAGCACATCTGTGTCCTGGTGCCCACGGCGCCTGACAGGTGAAACACAATCTCTTCTTCCTCAACTCCCTCCTGGCATCATCATCCAACTATCCTCTACCCTGATTCCCATTTGGAGGCGGAATCCTCACATCCTTCCCCTTAGGCTGGAAATCCTGTCTCTAGGGGTAAGGCGTCTTGGTCCGGGGTAAGGCATCCTGCAAGTCCCGTGTCCTGCCAACTGCGTCATGGAGTGAGGTCGGTCTAGTGGATTTGACCAATCCCCGAAGCGGCTCTGCTAGCCCATCAATGAACATGTAGATCATCCATGCCGCGGATAGATCTGGTACCATCACCGAGAGTCTCAGGAAATCTAAGATGTATGCATCCGGACTCTCGGTCTGCTTGAGCTTCGTCAGCTCAACAAAGTGTTCCTCCGGATCCCTCCGATCAAACCTCTCTATCAACCTCCGGGGAACTCGGCATAAGCTATCACTGTCGAGTGCCCGAGTGTAACCATCCCGTGGAACCACCAATCTTGGGCCTCGCCATCTAGATGTAGCGCTGCCACCTTGATGGCCTCCGTCTCCGCCATCTGGTTGAGCTGGAAGTATATGTCCAGCTTCTCCACCCAAGCCTTTGCCAAATTGTTTGATGAACCATCAAACATAGGCAAATGGAACCTGCTCATCGTACGCTGGGTGTCTCTGTCGTGATAATGCCGATGTCCCCTATGATGGTCGCGGGGTCTGTTGTCCCGCTTGAGCTGGACAAAATCACGAAATGAAAGGGTGTCCCTGAACTCCTACCCGTATGCTTGGTACTCAGCAAAGTAATCACCCATGTGGCCAGGTTCCTGCTCCTGCTGTGCTCCTGCCCCTGTGTCTGCAGCCAGAAAAGTGGGCATAGTGGAACATGTGGGTGCATGAGATGCCATGTGCTGAGTGGCATCGTGCTCATGCAAATGGTGGGATGTGCTGATCCCTCACCAATCTGGAAACCCTTTGGGGTTTCATGCTGCCTAGCCTCTGCTGCCGTGAATCTCTGCCCCATCTCCTCTATTCGCTTTGACAGGTCCTGTACTGACTTGAGGAGCATTTCCCCAAACTCCTTCGTGGCACTATCATCTGCCATCGGTTCCTCCTACTCTGCGTCCACTACTGGAGCGCAGTCACCCTCTCCGTAGGTGATTTGCAACCTACGCTCTCGATCACAGTACTTCCTACCCCTGTAACAAATATACGGCTTCTCTTCCGGTGTCATATACAACTTGCCCCACAGGCTGAGCCAGGTCTATGAACTCTGATACAACAAGACCATATAGTGCTAGAAACAAACCATGAAGCTGATACACATGAAATAGAGAATGCTAAGCCATTTTATTATACTGAGAAATATAAAGAAGTACAAGAGGTGATCAGAGTGATGGAACCTCGACTTGCACCAAGAAAGTGTAGGAATACTCTCAGAAAGTCAAAGGGAATGGCCGCTCTCTGCTCTAACTCCAACTGCTGAAATACTACCATGCTGCTGCAACTGCTGGAACCAAAATGAGTATTTGGGGTTGCTTCCCTACTCGGAAAATGTTGATACTCTGGAATCGACCTCTACTCACAATACCCAGAAAAGCCCAGAGAGCGTTTCTGAAATGCTCGACCTCCGAAAATGCCTCCCTTGAGGATCTATGCTATCCTCCCAAGGGCCACGCTGGTGCTGAATGAAAACCTCCAAAATAGGGACTCCCTCTCTCCCAAATATCTCCAATAGGCAAGGGTTGGCCCCTTGCTCAATTCTCCAGCCTGAATCCTCCAAAATGGTACCAATTCGGAACTCTCCCAAGATGGGCCGCGTCCTCCCTCTCAAGACTGCGCGGTCCCTAGATGCTCCGCTCCACAACGAAGGCAACCACAAATCCTCCTGTAAAAATGATGGTAGAATACCTCACCCAAGCAAGCACTCGAAGTCTCTCGGGGCTGAGGGTGGGATCTCCGCACGGAGACACCCGGTGTACTAAACAGTACTGAAGACAAGCTAAACAGCCAGCGTGCTCCAAGTCGAAATGACAAGCTCAAGATGCATAAACATGAATGAACAAATGAAGAGGCTCTCCTTCCTTTTATCACAATGGGCCTCTCTCAACCTTAGGCCCCACCATCTCCTATGTGCCCCTTGGCCCACGCTGCCCCTCTCAACTGCGTGAGGTAGGACCCACGCTGCCCACGTGGTCTACGTCCTCCTCTCCCTACGCTGTCCACTTGGTCACTAGGCCCCACTTCCTCAAATATGATGTGGACTTTAGGGAAATACTTTAACCTAAGTGAGTTATTTAATATTTCACTCACTTTATTCATGCTCCAACTATAATAAGGCAAAATTGGTCAAAATTAATATTTCCAATTAGCTTTCGCTAATTGGGAATATTACATTATTCAATTAATTAATTATTTTTAATGGAGCCTAAGTTAAAACTTAGGAAATTAAAATAATTAAAGTGAATTAATGTAAATGTGGGTGAGAAGCTTCTAAGTGGCGAGGATCAAGTCTGTTTTACTATTAGCCGTTGATTAAAGATTTGATCACGGTCGTTGATCTCTCAACAGGAAAAGTATAAAGGAAGACTTGAGGGTTAGTTGGAGAACACACACACAGTGAATCTTGAGATTGAATTCTTCTGACAAAGCAGTGCTCGGACGAAGATAAAATCTAAGTGATTCAGTGCAGTGAGGGGCGGAAGCAGTTATTGGTCGGAGGATCTTCTTTGGAACAAAGAGTATATAGCTGAGAGGCAGCAGATGTTGAGAATTTGGAGGGCTGGAGGTTAATACAAATTCTCTTCTTGATAATTACTTGTGAGCTTACTTATGTCTTCTCTTTGTTATCTTGTTTAGTCTTTCATCAAGTCAATTATCAAAATAAACACGACACAAACTTAGGCTCCTAGAGCCAGGCAAAACCTCTCCCTCTTGGAGAGGAAAACCCGCAAATAATTCTTCTTATAGATCTTCAAATGACAAGTACCATGACCCAGACATAGACCCTTGACCTATGAATTCTTCCAAGACCTTATTGCTTCTTCTTTGACGATCTTCCGTGCTGATCTTTCTATCTTTTACCAGTCTGCACTGTCCTTTCTTTTATTAACTATGAGAGGAAACGTAAATCCTAGATTTACCTTCCTCTCTTTTCTTATCCAGCAGTAACCTTTACTTTAGATATTCACATTGCAAACCACTGTTCCACCTCAGATAAAAACAACAATTATTGACTGCTCTATTATATAGAGAAATTCACCCTCAAGATCTGCATTGTACTGACACACTGCAATTGACTTCGAAATGTCGTATTTCAGTTTCGTTCACTTTCAGCATATTGTCAAGTATACTCCGCACTATATGTATCCATCGCACTTATTTACAGATATACCTTAGCTCTTTGTCCTACGTATACTTCGCACTACATAACATATATTATCTGCACTGCATAGTAAGTATTATCCGCACGCACTGCATATCACTTTATCATCCGCATGTTATATCATTTATCATATGCAGTGTATATGAGTTTTCATCCACATTGTATGTCATTTATCATCCGCACCTTGTATTTCAGAGATCATCGTTGAACCTTATAAGTATAGTCCGCACTTGTGTCATTGAACAGGTCTGCATCTTTTGCTACACAGATCACTGCTGAGATCATCGCTAAGATCACGACAATTCTATAGTGATGACCACAATACTCTACAAGTGTAATCGCAAATCTTACTTGTATCCTTCGCACTTCTTATTCTTGAGATGCACCGAAAACTTCATGTGTGATTGACCGTAGAGAGTGTGTATATATATGGTGGCAATCTTCTTGATTTTAGGCCGACCATTCACTAGCTAGAAGGCCGGCTTAATTGTGAGAGTGAAGGCCGACTTCATCATATATTTCCAGCGTTGATATAAGAACTATTTCAATCCATTCTTCCACAACTTTTACGACAAGGTCTTGGAGCATTCAATGACGACTCGGTTCTTCATATACATGACACTGAATATATTTATAAACAGAAGACAAACCCTAAATAGACATCAAGAAGAAGTCTATTAACCTAAGATAAAAATCTTGTTCATGAAACCCATGAAGCAATTACAACCAATTTACATTTTATTATCTGTCTTCTTCTTTACATAAAATACATCATTGCACAGTCAATATGAAGACCGACCAAGTTACACTTTTCAACACTCCCTCTTAACTAGGGAGGTATTCATACAGGTACATGGTTACTTTCAAACTGAAGAATCTCATAAGAAGAATCGGATTGGTAATCACATCTATATAGCATCATATCAACCAACATTGTCCTAGTGCAAGGCCTTGACTAACAGCCCCGTCTCTCAATGAGACAATGGGCTACAATGTTGGCAAGACACATGACTTATAAACACCATCGTCATTGTCTCTCCAAGGTACATACTCCACCCGAGTGTTCCCAAAGTATGACCTTCTTGGACTATTCTTCTCTTGGGTAGCTAGCCCTCAAAGAATATCGGTCACCGACTACTCTTATTTTGAATGCCCTAACACATTCTCAAAGAGTATCGAATGCCAAATGATTACCCAATCCTCCATTCTGTCTTCCCAAGTGAAGACCAGAATGATGTGTCTATCTCTCCCTCTCAGCCAGAAAGGACCTATTCCACAAGGGAATGTACTCATTCCTGTATAAGGAATGTACCTAAGCTCATTCTTAGGAATTACCCAGTTTCTAAGTAAGAAATTGATCACCAGGGTCCCTTCCAATCAGGGACCTGCAACAACAATGGTGAGACACCCAATTGCTCATGAAGAGTCCCTCCCCTCGATGTCATGGATTTCGATATTGTGGAATCTTCAACTTTTACCTTCATTGGGCACAGATCATCCATCACTCTCATTCATGAATCATGTCATCTACCAGAAAGTGATTCGTCTGCCTTTCTCATTTGGTTCACCGTTATGCCATGCTTCTTTCCTTCGAATCATCTCCAAGGATCATACATCCTTTCTCATGATTAGCAGCCCTGCACAAATTCATCCAGATAAACATATACATATGAACCTTTTAAAACAAAAGTTACCTCGGTGATGATCTTTCACCATGACATCTTCCTGTAGGCATCGACATCCTTTATTTAGATTGACACATCTCCTAATGATATGTTTTTTCCAAGGGTCTCCTTCTTTACCAGACTTCAGTCAGAGTCTACATATCTTCCCAGGAGATCTCTTAGTCACATCTTCTTGGCTTCTGGATGATAACTGCCTCTTGTCATGGTTGCATTTCAAGATCTCTTCTTTTCTGCACATTCTCCATTCCCAAGAACTTACACATTTATAGTTCCTCGTTCATATATAGCCACCTCATATTCCATGAGGATATATATAATGTTGAGTTCATCTGTGGGTGTACTGAGAGATCCTCTTTTATAGATCATACTTCTAAATATGGAAGTCTATTGCTTGCAACCATATGACATGACTTTACAACATCCAGTGTCAGCATAATATATACATACCTCGTACCTTTTTCATTTAAGTCATCCTTCAGCAGTTTTACTAGAATGAAGAGCTTCATTCCTTTGGCCTACTCCATCAATATGTCATCACATCCCAAAATTCTGTTTTTCATGATGACCCTTGATCTTGATGACTACCTTCCATTAGTATAGTTATCAAAGAGGTTTTCCAGGAGTTGTTTTACCAAGAGCTCCTACCATGCTTTGATCAGGATGCTACACTGTTATACAACCAACAAAAATCACTTAAAGGAGAAGATGATCTTAATCATAGTGGAGATCCCTCGCTTCTTCTTTCTTAGGTTTCTTTGCATCAGGTTTTTCTCTCATTCCTGAGACATGGGCTTCTTCCCTATTTCTCTTGTCCGTTTTAAATTTAGGACAATCTATATTATAATGCCCAAGTTTATCACATCCAAAGCATCGTGTGTTGTCCATACTATTATGGGGACCAAACTTACCGAATCTTCCTTTCTTCCTTGACTTGGCTGCAAAGGCTTGATTCCCTTCACTTGATCTTGTAACAGCTTTGGCTTTCAATCTTGTTTCCTCTATTTTACATAGAGACCCTAAATCGTGGAATGGTGTGGCTTCTATCTTCTCGTATAATTCTGAAGTGAAGTTTCCCCATTCTTCTCATAGAGAATTTAGCACCATTGTAGTCTTCTCCTGGTTCCTGCAGTTGATCAGAGAGATTGCTTCTCTTGCAGTACTCACAGAGAATAGCTCCACCAATTTCTTATATACTCCTTTTGATGATTTTAGATTTGGTACATCGGAGATGATAGAGTCTTTTATGGATTCTATAGGAATCCTTTGGGCTCTTATATCTCCCTTCATGAATTTGGCATGATTTCATTGTCCTTGTCTTTTGAGTATATGCTTTTCTTCTTCTATTAGTTTGATTACTTTGAATATGGTTGAAGCTTCCTTTGAATGGTGATTGATGAGGATGTTCTGCTGCATCCTTGAAAGATCAAGGATGATAGGTAACTTGTCTTGAAGCTTTTGATGGCAATACTTTGAGATAGCAATGAACTGTTGGCACATTTAAGATGGTTCTATAATAATGCCTTTAAGTCCAAACTGTCTTATTTCTTTTACTTTGGAAGACTAGCCTTTCTTCTAATCAAATCCTTGCTTTGATGCCATCCATGAAATTTGATCCTTGAGTGTCTCTATGCCCTTTCTAGCACCTTAGCTCTGATACCATGTTGAGAATTTGGAGGGTTGTAGGTTAATACAAATTCTCTTCTTGATAATTACTTGTGAGCTTACTTATGTCTTCTTTTTGTTATCTTGTTTAGTCTTTCATCAAGTCAATTATCAAAATAAACACGACACAAACTTAGGCTCTTAGAGCCAGGGAAAAACCTCTCTCTCTTGGAGAGGAAAACCCTCAAAGAATTCTTCTTATAGATCTTCAAATGACAAGTACCATGAACCAGACTTAGACCCTTGACCTATGAATACTTCCAAGACGTTATTGCTTCTTCTTTGATGGTCTTCCATGCTGATCTTTCTATCTTGCACCAGTTTGCACTGTCCTTTCTTTTATTAACTGTGAGAGGAAAGGTAAATCCTAGATTTACCTTCCTCTCTTTTCTTATCCAACAGTAACCCTTACTTTAGATATTCACATTGCAAACCACTGTTCCACCTCAGATAAAACCAACACTTATTGACTGCTCTATTATATAGAGAAATTCACCCTTCAAATCCGCATTGTACTGACACACTGCAATTGACTTCGAAATGTCGTATTTCAGTTTCATGCAATTTCAGCATACTGGCAAGTATACTCCGCACTATATGTATCCATCACACTTATTTACAGGTATACCTCAGCTCTCTGTCCTATGTATACTTTGCATTGAATAACATATAATATCCGCGCTGCATAGTATGTATTATCCGCACGCTCTACATATCACTTTATCATCTGCATGTTATATCATTTAACATGCGCACTGTATATCAGTTTTCATCCGCATTGTATGTCATTTATCATCCGCACCTTTTATTTCAGAGATCACCGTTGAACCTTATAAGTATAGTCCGCACTTGTATCATTGAACATGTCCGCATATTTTGTTACACAGATCACTGCTGAGATCATCGCTAAGATCACGACAATTCTATAGCGATGACTGCAATACTCTACAGGTGTAATCGCAAATCTTACACTTGTATCCTTCGCACTTCTTATTCCTGAGATGCATCGAAAACTTCATGTGTGATTGACTGCAGAGAGTGTGTATATATATGGTGACAGTCTTCTTGATTTTAGGCCGACCATTCACTAGCTAGAAGGTCGACTTAATTGTGAGAGTGAAGGCCAACTTCATCATATATTTCCAGCATTGATATAAGAACTATTTCAATCCATTCTTCCACAGCTTTCAGGACAAGGTCTTGGAGCATTCAATGACGACTTTGTTCTTCATATACATGACAATGAATACATTTATAAACAGAAGACAAACCCTAAATAGAGATCAAGAAGAAGTCTATTAACCTAAGATAAAAATCTTGCTCATGAAACCCATGAAGCAAGTACAACCAATTTACATTTTATTATCTTTGTCTTCTTATTTACATAAAATACATCATTGCATAGTCAATACGAAGACCGACCTAGTTACACTTTTAAATAGCAAAGACAACAGTGGAAGCAGTGCAGCCACTAGGAGAGGTGATGTAGTCCCCAGAAGGGTTGACGCAGTCCCTAGAAGGGGTGACATAGGCCCACACAGGGACTGCGCAGTGTTTCCAAGCGACAATATGAGTTTTGTTGGAGATCAGGGTTTCTGAGCTTAGAGGGCTGAAACTTTATTTTTCGAGAGGCTCGATTCAGAGACAAGGTGATGAAATCCTCAGCCATCCCCACGCAGGCCTACGAATCTACTACGCAGAGGCAACGCAGAGGGAGTTGGGGTTTCGCCGGTTCAGATCGGGATTAGTCGGGACTTGCAGTGTGAGGTAAAACTCATTATTTTTTTTCTACCGTGAATTCTCTGTACTGGATGGCCAACAAGGCATCCAAAGATTGTACTCAGAAAATTGTTGCTTAATAATACAAACCCTCAGATCTGTTGCACCGGTTTTCTTGCATTGGGTTTTTTCGGGGAGGTTTAATCCAAAAATAAGTGTGTCGTTTGTGTGATTGTCTCATCTTATTTTTCAGTACTTGATCTGTATATTGGTGTCGGCTGCAATGCATTTACATTAATGTTTACTGAAGAATGTTGTAAATAACTTGTTAATTAAAGAACATAAGTAGGATATGCAAATCAATTAACTCCAGTAGGATTCCTGTTTGTTAGATTAAAAAAATTTCACACTGTTTTTGTAGCTGAACTGAGATTTCGGCCCTCAAATCTAGTCAAAAAATTATGCAAAATTGAATGTAGGCTCTCCAAACCAGCTCCAACAAAATCCACAAATATCTCACGGACCCAAGTGGTGGAAAAGGTCTCGGTGGAATGGTCGATGGGTCCCGCAAATAGAAGTCGATTTGCTGTCCAGATTTGCATTCTGGCTAACTCACATGACCTATTCTGGCAATCTCTTACGACCATCTCTGCAAAGCTGCAAAATCTGCGAAACTCGAATCTAGAAGAATAAACAGGAATATCCTCCCTTTTCCTGCTCGATTGCTAGCATTGCTACTCGTACTCCCTTTTGGAGTGAGAAAATCTGCCTGCTGCAACTCAAAATATTGGATTTCTAAACTAGAAACCCTCTGAGTGAAATTCCCTTTGTGTGTGCACTTTCTCTTCCACCTGACACTAAATTTTCTCTAGGAAATTGCTACAAACCCTCTACTAGACAAGAAAATCTTCTCTGTGAAAATACTGGGTTACTACTCCCTCTGCTTGCTGGAATAACTTTTCTGGACAAGTTAAGTTTTTCTTCCACCCTGCAACTGAAAATTGAACCCTTGTCCGACAATTCGCACTGCCTGGCTAGGCAACTACGCAACCCCAGAAAGTTTCGACATGCTGCTCCCTCTGAACAACAAAATTTTCTTTCTTCCGCCTCTGAGCCTCCTGTCTGTCAAATACACTCTCATACCATGTGAAAATTCCTTGAAATGCAACTGGAAATTATTCTTCTAATTGATTAATTATTAAGCAGTTTATTTTTATGACAAACTACAAATAATTCACACTGCAATTTCTTCACAAAATAAAATATTGCGGAATAAAAAAGAGGAACTGAGAAATAATAGTACACACAAAAATTATGACACCATTATTTTTGAACAATTGTCCTCGGAAAAACCCAATGTGGGAAAAACACTACAATAGTGAGGGTTTTTAATATTTATTATTATGCAACAGTAGAATTATATGTACAATCTTTGGATGCTCAACTGGTTATCCAATTAACAAAATAATCTGGCCAAAATATCTATGAGACAAATACCTCAACATCGCACTCGATCTTGCTCCGCAACTAGAAAAACTGGCTGCTCGTACAACCTCTACACAATGCTTGCACAGGCTCTATCTCACTATGCCCCAGAACTGCTGGAAAGATGATGTCTTGGTTGACTCTTCTACTCGAAGTGACTCACTTGGTCTCCTAGATATTTTTCGGACAAACTGCAATTGAATAACCCTTCTCCACAACAAAATCGATCTCCCTTTGAAGCTATTTGTGCAGGGTTTGCACAACTTCTCTAGGAAATGTGGCCCTTCTGTTGCTGACTCTTCGAAACTGGAAAAATTCCTCTAGAGTCACTGTCTCTGCCCCTCTCCCTCATGCTACTCAATCACTGGCTCAATCTCATTGTTGGATTGAACTGCCTAGATCACTGAGTATCTACACTGGTGTATTCTCCATCTACCCATCAACCTCTTCTTATAATCTCCAGTTGGGACTCCAATGAGCAAGATTAAAACTTGGTCGATTGTTGAGATCGTCTCCAAGTCGATTCGAGTGAGTTTGCAGATAATTCTCACCTTTCTCAATTAATTACTATTAATTATCCAATTTCCTAATTCAGACGTAGAAAAAATTTAAATGATGGTTAATTAATTTAATTGAGCTATCTCTAGGTGTGGGTTTTGGAGAACTCCTGTTTTTTAACCTCTCCACAAAGTCTTGAGACTAGAACACCATCTAATGCTACAAAAATTAACATTCGGAGCATATGAAGTGAGACATAGAGGAGTATGTCTAGTTTTGTATTGTGTGCCAACAAGATAAGACTGATATCAGATTGCAGGCAAGTCTGTTACAACCTTTTCCTATTCTAGACAAACAGTGGACAAGTGTCTCAATGGATTTCATTTCACAACTTCCTGTGGTGTAGGAATAGGATTATGGTTGTGATTGATTGTTTTCTAAGTATGCCATATTTTTCCCAACAAGGATGCCAAGTAAGGTAGAAGAGGTTTTGTATTGTGTGCCAACAAGATAAGACTGATATCAGATTGCAGGCAAGTCTGTTACAACCTTTTCCTATTCTAGAAAGATCATGGACAAGTGTCTCAATGGATTTCATTTCACAACTTCCTATGGTGTAGGAGTGGGATTATGGTTGTGATTGATTGTTTTCTAAGTATGCCATATTTTTCCCAACAAGGATGCCAAGTAAGGTAGAAGAGGTGGCAGAGAAATTCCTCCAACATGTGGTGAAGTATTGGGGTCCTCTATTTTGTATTGTATCGAACAAAGATATGAGGTTTACGGGGAAGTTTTGAACTTCATTATTCAAACTTGTAGGGACATCGCTACTACACAGTACGAATTTTCATTTGTAGACAAATGGAAAGACTGAGTTTATCAACTCTATGTTGAAGGACTACTTAAGGAGTTTTGTGATCGCTGATTAGGAGAATTCGCCATATGTATTAGATCAGTTACAACTTGTATAAGTGTGCATCCATAAGTTACAATCCATTCGAGTTGACCAATGGGCAGATGCCCATGATGCAACATACAATTATGCAAGGTTATTATGGGAGTATTCCTTCAGCCTTGAGTTTCATGACTAGATGTCAGGAGAGTTAGAGTTGCCTTGAGTGAACTTGATAGAAGCAATAGATAGGATGAAGAAGTGGGAAAACTAAGATAAGAGAGATATAAAGTTTAGTGTGGATAATTCGGTCTATATTAGGATGACCAAGGAGCAGTACCCACCACCCACTGGGATGTCTAGATCACTGGTACAGAGGTTTGAGGGACCGTTCAGAATTACCAAGAGGAAATGTGACATTGCCTATAGATTGTAGTTTCCTTTCCATTTCTGGGCTCGCCATGCAATCTTTCACAGTAGTCAATTGAAGCCATCTCGAGTTGACATGGATGATTCAAATCGAGAAAAACCACCATGTGCAAGGACCTTGATTATTGATCTTTCGAAGTTGGAGCTTGAGGAGATATTTTTTCTTACAGGACTTAAGGTATTGTTAACAATTAGAAGAGACAATATTTTGTTTGGAGGAAGGATGGTCTGGAAGAAGAGAATGGATGGGAGACACATGAGTAGCTTTGGAGATAGGCAAAGCAACTCTGAGTTCGAGAGGAAGAATCGCTTGGAAGTGGCAAAATTGCAAAGGACAACAATGACTCATGGTGGGGGAGGATGTAACACCCCTAGGTGTATAGGCACACCCACATTGGTGTGACCATTGGAGAGTTCCCAACCGATCACCTTGAGTGCTCGGACATTGCATGAGTAGACCGACTAATATGTACTGCAACATTTTGTCACACATGGGTGAGAGCACGCGCACATGAATTAGCTGAGTTTGGTTAAACATGTGGATAGAGAGTGCACATGATATGGATTGACCTGGTGAGGAGTTCGATTTTGGGTGCAACGGTTCGATGCATGCCCCATAGACATGAATAAGCCAATATATGACGAGATGACGTGACGCATGAGTGGGATGAGTTGACGTGTGATGAGATGAGATGATGCGTGACAGAATGAGTCGATGCACATGGGTGAGGCAAGACAACCCACAAATGGGTAGGCCGACCCCCAAGCCAATTGGCCAAGACAAGTATATGGTGAGACGATTGGGAGAGGGCCACATGGAACGGTTTATCCTAAGGTACGCCAAAGGGTTGCGACCCTTGGAATCCCCAGTCCTCTCCCCCCCTGTAATATTTCCTTTTTTGGTGTCACCTACGACAAGGTTAGGTTGGATTTCCGGAGTTAGGAGCAGACAAGTCACAGGTGCAGAATGGTGTTATCGGTGGGCTCAGGTGATTTTTGGAGGAGTTTTGAGGAGTTTCCATGATGTCCGGCAGCATTCGCTTGATGTATTCCATCATCTGAGCAACTTGCCTTTCGTTTTGGTGCATTCCGACAACTTTTGGAAAATTGAGTTATTTTTGGGCTTAACTCAGTTAATTACGCTCAAGGAGGCTTTCCGGGGGGAATACATGATAGAACACCTTAGTGCGGTATCTCATTGGAATCGGGACGAGGAAACCTACATGATGGGATGGTTGGACACGAGTTTCAGTGACCGGAGGAGGCGTGGTAGCCGATTTACCCTTTTCTGCATTAAAAAGGAATATTTTAATAAGAGGGAAAAGTGCTCCATGAATAAAATACTATTAAAATAAGGCTCTAGAAGGCTCCAAGAGATCTATAAAAGGAAGGGAGGAGGCCATTGAGGGATATCTTTGGAGTAGATCATTTTCTTGTGTATGAGAGGTTTGAGAACGTGGTTCTCTATTTCACCCGTAGCCCCAGGACGAAAACCCTTGGGTGATTTGTGAGTGTTGGACGGAAACCCAATACTCTTGAGGAGGTTTCACTCAAAGATCTCACAGTGCTTCAGTGGAGTTTGGAGAGGTTAGTTTTGTCGTAGCCGATTTGCAGCAGTCTTCTTGCCGAGCCATCTACATCATTGCCAGCGTCATTCATCAGCTGAGCCAAAGATCTTTCTGGGTTTTGCTCCGCTTGCTTGGCAAGCTTAGGTTTCGCTGTTCCTTTATGTTGATGTACTTTTTACCATGGATTAATAAAATGGCTCAGTGATTTTATCGGCATCCATTGTGTTCTATTTGTGGCTGTGTGTATATTTCCATTTATTTTGCTGCTCAAGTTTATTTCTGCAATTTTAGTTAAAATATCCCATTTGGGATATTACACCTCCCCCCCCCCCATGTAGATATATGCCGTGTGAGACGAATGGGAGGAAAATCAGATCACATTGCATACTCTCCATACCTCAGAGAAAGGGAAGCGAGGTGAGAAGCTGCAACAAACAAATTTGGGTTTTCTCCTAGGGAATGGATGTGATAGATAGTGCGCTATTCACCTGAATGGTGGGATGGGATAGATAGTGCTACCACACGTTTGTACATGGTGTTGTGACGGTCTAAATTGTTGCAGTTGTGGTGCGGGTTATGTCGTTTGACTCAAGGGCTATTGCATGTGGGTGGCATGACCAAACGTTGCCCCGTTATATGTTGTATTGAGATGGGGTCGGGTCAATAGGTGATTTGAACCTCAAATTTTTGTAACACTTTGTATATTGGATTCTCTCTCTCTCTCTCTCTCTCTATCTATCTATATATATATATATATATATATATATATATATATCTTTTGAGGAGTGTTAGGCTATGGGCCACTTCTTCCAAATATGGTGTTGCATGATGACAATGATGTATGTAATATCCCAAATAAAATTTTTACTAATAATTTCTTCAGAAAATTTTCTGTTAATTTAAATATACAATGTGCACCATTATGAACCAGAAAACCAACAAAAAAACTAAAAATAGATTCCACAACTGAAAAATAAGAGAGACAATATGCAGAGAGTCTCAACCTTATTTTATTAATATGTAATATGTTGATACAAGAAAATGAAAATGGTTTAGGTGATGGCCTCAAAGATCTACAACAATGCCACAACGAGCCTCCAAAATAGATTGAAAACAATAAGCTGCAACCTGTGAATTCTGGATGAATTCACTGAGGGAAGAGTTGGGTACTCACCCACTCTCAATGAATCACCCGAGGGTTTCCGTCTTGGGGCTACTATGGTAGAGAACTAAATTCTCCAACCCACATCAAAGGCAAATGCTCCAATCCAAGATGTCTCCTAATGACCTCCTCCTCCTCTTTTATAGATTTGATGGATAGATCTCTAAGACTCTAGAAGCATCTTATTTTATTTTTATTCTAGAAGCTGACTTTATCTTAAGTAAATTTTTTATTTAATTTTTTTTCACTTAAGTCACTTTTAGGCATTTTCATCAAATTAATTATTTTTCCTTAATTAAATGACTAATTAAGTCATTTTTAATTAATGAAAATGGTAAATCGCCCACCATACTCTCTCCGGCCACTGGAAGTCACTTTTCAGTTTCCCCATCCTGTATATCTTCTCATTCTGGTTCCAACGACCTATTACACTAAGGTGTTCCATCAAACAAACTTCTCGGAATGCGGCCTTGAGCATAATTAATTAAGTTAGGCCCTGTAATAATGCTAATTTTTGAAAGTTGTTGGAATGCAACATAACGAAAGGAAAGTTGTGTAGATGATGGTATATGCCAAGCGAATGCCATCGGATCCCATAGAAACTCCTCAAAACTATCCTGGCACCCCTGATGATGTAATCTTGGCCCTGCGGCCTGGCCATCACATACCTTAGAAACCCATCTTGGTTGTACTATAGAGAAAAATAAAAATGGGGACATGACAAATCCTCCCACCCCAAGATTGCTTTCCCTCAAGCATTCTGTATCTGTCCACTATAGAGGCATTTATAAACTGATACTAGGATCCCAAATGAACCGCTGTACTACGCCAAGCCTCCAAGCTAACCAAACATCGACGGGTCCCTCAATACCTAGATCCCAAAAAAACTGCTGACTCAATCTGCCATCCATGGATCCAACTTCATCCCAAAACCACCATAACCAATCATCCTCGTCCATCCTCTATGGCTCGAGTTGTGCTCTGCCTTTGACCGTAGATGTTGCTTAACCAGTCGAATACCAACTCATTACGTCTCTCTAGTGCAACCCCTCGCATAAGCCAAGGTCAACCCCACTATGCTGATGCTGGTCCATGCTCAACTCATGCTACTCTTCCCGGTCAATCAACAAAATATGTGCAAGAAGACACGCCCCTCTCCTAAAGAGGGTTGCTCCCTGAAAGTATTGTAGCTCTGCTAGCTTCATGTGCATCTATCTGCACCTCATTAGCGGGTAGGCCCAAAGATGGATGCACCACCATCTCCAAAAGATCCTCCCTCATCTGACTAAAAACCACATGCTCCTCTAGTCTACCAACCTCTTGCAACACTATCCTGTGACTGCAACACCTCCTGACAACAATTGTCTACAAGTACTACAACCCTGCTCGCTGTCTGTGCATTTGTTTGCTCCTCATCAATGGTTGTTCCAAAAGATGGTTGTTCATCCTCCTCTATCATGGGCTGAACATGAACCTCCAACTGACTCTCTACAAAAGGCTCATCATGCATACTTTGCATATCATCCTCCTCAGCTGACTAAAGCTCCTCTATGTGCTCTCCATGTTGAATCATCAATCTCTCATTTGACAAGTCTACCCCCCAGACAATTTTCTGCTCAACATACTCCTCCATCTCACATGGATGCATATCCAGGTTGTTGTCATCAACTCCCCATGACTTCTCATGCTCCTTAGAGGTATCATCACAAGAACCCATGGACTCAACCATAGAGGAAGAATCCTCATCTTGAAGGTAAGAAGAAATCTCCTCTTGACCTATCCCTATCATCTCCTCAGTGTCACTCAAGCATAAGTGGTAAGGTCCCCAAGGTTCGTTGCAGATGAATCGAAGACCCTTGCTCCTTAGCTCATTCTTGCTACATGGTTGGTCAGCACAAATCCATTGCAACTCCTCCTAGGTCAACCGTCTCTTAATGAAATCAATGTTCTTCTCAACTAACCTTTCGGCTAGTTCATAAGCAACAGGGCAAACCAACTGTTCCTCCCTCCAAATGGCCAACAACCTAGATTGCAACCTCTTGCAAATGGAATCATAGCCTCCCATACATGAGGACAAAATGGACTGCATGTGTGTTATGATTGTGTTAGGATGATGTTTCCTATTGCTAAAGGAGCATTGGAACATCTCCAGGATCAAGTTGTTGCACTCCAGCTCAAACATGAGGTCATAAGATCTAACCAAGGCCATGACTTCTAGAATCTCTAGCCTCTTCCCAAAGGTAGAGCCGTCACTGTTATCCAAATCCTGAAAGGTCTCTATTATCAGTGTGAAGACTCTCCTCATAATGTCCTCACTATAAGGAGGTATAGGTGTGGTCAACATCATGATACTATTGATACAAGAGGCAACTGGAAGTTTGACCCCTACAGAAGGATGCTCCAAAAACTTGTGTTGTATGAGAGCAAGCATGGCTGGTTTTAGAGCCCAAATCAAGCTCTTCCCATCTGATTGATGCACTTTGGAGAGGAGTGAAGCAAGTTCTTCTAGTTTAAGAAGGGATTTTGTTGTAACCCCATGCATCTCAAATCTGTTGCAAGTGCATAAATTTTGGGCTCCAACCCATGTGCTTCCTATGGTTGCTCTTACTATAGCATAGAAAGTATCTCCTTGGAAAAGGTTTTGTTGATTGTTTCTGCTAGTTTATTAAGGGAATTTATGAAGGTTCGATCCATGTCTTTGCTTAATAATAGCAAGTACATCAAAAAGTACACAATAGTGACTAGCTTATTCAGTACACAAACTTCTTAGCACAAACACTCCTTTGTGACAAGATGCACGCAATCTCTCAAAATCAGACTACTAAATCCTAAGAATCTGCCCCTTTGTAGCAACATTCTCAACTTAAACCCTCTCTGCAATACATAAACTCATACAAGAAGTTTGTCAACATAATATTTTGACAACAGTACTCTGACTCTAACTTAATAACCCAACAACCATTCATATGCTCACAAAATTACAGGGCTTACAAGACATAAAACCTTCAACAATTACTGCTGCTAAACCCTGACAATAAGAAAAAAAACAGACTAACTGTCTCAAATTTCTTTTGCTTAGACAAAAATGCTTTTTCACAATTAGGTTTACATAGTATCTCTCTCTGCCCAAACACCGAATTGACATACTCAAATAGTAAACTCTTTCAACAATGAATAACCATCAAATACAATGGACAACGACAACATTTCATTCAGCTTTTCTGCAACAACTCAAGAACAAACTTAAAATCTAGGCATACAAACTCTACCAGCAGCATATACATAACTCCAAACTCAGAAAATCAAGTCATAGCATTCTCTTCATCATATCAATAAAATATAAAATGTAACATGGTGTTAAGTAGAAGTTAAATGTGCCTTTAAAATAACTTGATTATGTCTGTACAAGAAGCTTGCCCCCTTGAAGTATACCACGAACTTGGCTATGGCTACATAAGGTTGCCTACACACAGGTGATAATATCGAGCTCTCCCTCGGGGGATTTAACCAGGAATTACTTCAACCACGTCATTCTGCAGTATGCATATGATCAGTAATTAATCGGCGAGCAAGGTTACGATCCGCTACAGGATTCGTCCCTAGATGCCTTCGACATTCCCATATTGTGCGTTTGCAAACAACGTGATTCTCAGTCCCTACGACCAACAAGTATTGTATTGAATTGATTTCACGAACTGTGGCTACTCTATCCACGCGTTGGCGACAATGATACAATGCTCCCAATTTATTGTTGAAATTATAAAGCTCTATTAAACCGACCCACTTGACTGGTGTAATTTCGCTCACGACGAAAATCAACGTAGGAACTCCAGAGATGAAGCACACCGTCAGCAGCTCGGCCCTGTCAATGGAAATTCGATTGACAAATTTACAAACTCGATTTCAAATTCTCTAAGTGCGATGACGAATATGCCTGTAACTTTTCCAGCTGTAAATTTAGTGTTCAAAGATGGATCACGGCTGATGCCACTCGACCCCTAATCAAGCATCCTAATTTTTATGTGCACATTTTCATTGTAACGTGGCTTATGCTTCTGTTGGCCATTCCATTTGCAAGTCGGAGCCACATCAGACTACCCACGGTGGCGTTTCCCAATTAATTTTGTTCTTGAACAATGATGAATGCAGCCCTTCAGTAATAATGATCGAATTTCGCAGTTCGACCCCCAAAAAATTTAAACTCGGCCACAACGAATTCATCCTTGCTAATGGCGCTATGTTCCCCACGAATTTCGCTTTTTCTATTCAGGGAAATTCAGCTTCCGTGAGGGTTGCATTTCACGCCTTTTTTCTAAGCAATTTGACTTTCTCCTTGGCATTTCAAAGCCCTCACGGAAGAGAATATTTGGATACAACTTCTAAATAATTTGGGCCAAAATAATATATTTGCCCCCCCCTTTAAATAATTTGAACTTGGCTCCTCAATTTGTCAAATAATTATTACAAATGGGACAATATGGGATTGCTTGTGTAGAATGTTTAATGCCTAGCCAACTTGCTCATGGGCCAACCATTAAAAATTTTAGAGCATTTTGTTGAGCAACTAATATTCAAGAGACAACTTTGCACCCATAAATTTATCTTTTTGACTAGGGTTAATCTTCAGGAAAATTCTCCTTCTTACTCTCCCAGTAAATCTAGTCTGGCAAGTAAACCCTCAGGTTGACAGGAAGACCAACTTTGATACCACTGTAATATCCCAAATAAAAAATTTGCAGATAATTGATTCAGAAAATTTGTCGTTAATTTAAATAGACAATGTCCACCATTATGAACCAGAAAATCTCAACTTTATTTTATTAATATGTAATATGTTGATATGAGAAAATGAAAATGGTTGAGGTGATGGCCTCAAAGATTTGCAACAATGCCACAACTCGCCTCCAAAATAGATCGAAAACAAAAAGCTACAACCTATGAATTTTGGATAAAGTCACCGAGGGAAGAGTTGGGTACTCGCCCACTCTCACTGAATCACCTAAGGGTTTTTGTCCTAGGGCTACTATGGTAGAGAATTGAATTCTCCAACGCACATCAAAGATAAATGCTCCTATCTAATATGTCTCCAAATGGCTTCCTACTCCTCTTTTATAGATCTGATGGATAGATCTCCAAGCCTCTAGAAGCATCTTATTTTTTTATTTTTTTATTATTCTAGAAGCTCCTCCACTGACTTTATCTTAAGTGGCTTTTTAATTTTATTTTATTTCACTTAAGTCACTTTTAGGTCTTTTCCTCAAATTAATTATTATTTCTTAATTAAATGACTAATTAAAGTCATTTTTAATTAAGGAAAATGGTAAATCGCCCACTATACTCTCTCCAGCCACTGGAAGACACTTTTGAGCATCCCCATCCTACAGATCTTCTCTTTCCTGTTCCAACGAGCTATTACATTTAGGTGTTCCATCAAACAAAATTCTTGGAATGCCACCTCGAGCATAATTAATTAAGTTAGGCCCCATAATAATGCCTATTTTTGAAAGTTGTCGGAATGCAATGAAATGAAAGGCAAGCTGTGTGGATGATGGAATATGCCAAGCGAATGCCATCGAATCCCATAAAAACTCCTCAAAACTCCCCCTAGACCTTGACGATGTAATCCTGCTCTTGCGGCCAGGCCATCACACACCTCAGAAACCCATCCTAGTTGTACTATAGAGAAAAATAAAAATGAGGACATGACAATGTATGCATGTTTATGTGTCGATAATGTTATATTGTTGTTTATGATGATATTAAATGTGATATGGACAATGATGCACTTAGTCTAGTTGAAGTTTGATTTCCACTATATAACTTAACTAAGACATAATTATACAAGTGTTTATTTGTAATGCATAGTGTGGGTGAAGTGCCATTGAAGTAGTTGATTCATCAGTAGGAACCACGTTGGTGGCGCATTACTAGAGATCATGTTGCGACTTGATCCATGTGAAGTCTCTAGGGGTGTGAAAACGAAGGTTCCATTGCTTCAATCTTGAGAACCCCCACAAGCTATATCAACACCAAAGGCTTAGGGTATTTGTTTGATAACCAATGTCTAGAGTGCAATACCATCCATATCTCTATATAACCCCACACCCAAAAACAAATTCCAAGAATATAGAGGATTACAAATTCATCGAACAAATAATTGATTGTCCAGTTGAAAACCAAAGATGCAAAGTATTTGAAATTGAAAGTCAGTCAAATGCTTAGCTCATTGCGTTAGAGGCTTGACACACCCTCATAAGGTGAAAGAGACCCTTTTATTGCTGCCATGATTTTGGGAGTTGCACACTCTGAATGTGTTAGTGGGTAAGCTAACACTATGAAAAGCCAACATGCCCTTCACTATTGCATAATACCCTTCACTATTGCATAATACTTCTCCTCTGCTATTATGAAAATCTTTCTTTAAGTTTGCAACCCACTCAATGATGGAAGTTGTGAGGTAGCACAATAGCAAGAGACAATTTTTGCATTGGAGAATGAAAAGAGGAAGAATACTATTGAGAAATTTAATGGATTGGAAGTTCTAGGCACCGCTTGAAAGAGGTTGAGTGCTCTATCTAGAAATGCTAGCACAATTGCACTGTTGTCCACGAGCCAAGGGGAAGAAAGTTTTATGCCCTCTCGCATAAAACTCTCTTTGAAACTACTGGGATTGCTATAACCCATATCACTCCACCAACCGATGTAATAATCCTCTTTAGTTCCACAAGGAGAAGAATCATCCCAATACCAACGAAATGGAGGATGTCCCTTGACCATTCGTTTCCTGCCCATATCAAATAAAGCACATCACTTTAGCTATAATGATATCTAGGAAATCATGCAATTCATAGTCTAGGGAAGGTGCTACCACGTGTTACCAGGCAAATAACTCACCCAAAAATAAAATGTGTATGGCCTTTATTGTGATTATTTCGGCCTCAAGACTAAGTATCGCTGCGTACAGGCTTGTGGGAATTCCCAATGGTGTCAGGATGGTAATGCTGAGTTAAAAGGAAAAAATTGGTAGTCAAGTAGCAACAACTCCAATTCCTGGTACGTTGATCTCATTAACAAATTGAATCTACAGTCTTACATTTCAGTTGTTCTAATTACTTAAACATTTGACAAGGATCAAATTCAACATAAATTCAATAAGCATGCCAAAGACTCGACTAATATTGGAAATAATCATCATTTCATAAAAAATTAAAATAATCATGAAGCATACACCATAAAAATGGAAATACATGAACACAGAAGACACTCCAACAATTCATTCTTCATGAAAAAATTGGATGATTAGATTGAAATGTATCATGCACATCAAGGTACTTGCACTCATTCTAAATCCAAGAAGAAAGAGCATATACTTCCTCGTTGGCATGATATTATGATGAAAAATCCATTAGAAAATATTTGCATTTTCTTATACCATACTTCATTTGAAAATCATGATGAATGAATATTAAGGGTATCTAATAAGATGAGATAAACAAATTGATAGTGCAACACCCACATTTACACCAAATTAAGGATGTTTGTAGATATTGAGTAAATGAGAAAAACAAAATTTGGTGAGGAGATGATTAATATTGCTTAATATAAACATTTTTCCTAGCCTCAAGTATACTCATAACTTTGGCTTGACGTCAAACTTGAGAGAGTTTCTACCTTCCCCTATGTTTGAGGAGAAAATATAGATGCCTTAATTATAAATATCTCTAACAACTAGCTTACATGTTGGGTACCGATATAACAATCAAAGAAACTAACAAGAGATTGTTGAATAACAATTCCCATGTCATTTTTCTTTGCCAACTAGGAAGGGTAAGATTGATTATGAACTAACAAGAGACCATTGAATAACAATTCCCATGTCATTGTTCTTCCCTAACTAGGGAGGGTAAGATTGATTGCTTTATATATAATAGTGCATGTTAACATGATTGAAATGTCAATAAAACTATATCACAATTTTTTTCATTAAAAAATAATATACACTTTTAAATGAATTAACAAGAAAAACATATAATAGAAAATCATATCTAACTATATTATTCACAACATAAAATAAATATGAATAATTATTCTTCCCTCACTTAGAGTGTGCAAAGGGGGATAAACCCTTTCAAGCACTATGATTAGACCATCCACTCCTTTAATCCCAAATTTAGTGAATGATGAGTGAGAATAATCCATAACATATAAATTCTAATTTTATGTTATATCTATGAATCCCACTTGAGAAGAGTCAAATATATCACATGTACAACTAAAGGCAACAATGAACTTTTTATTGTATTGAGAGAAGAGGAATGGGAAAAGTGGAATGTTAAATTGTAGCAAGAAAATGCTTCATTTGACTCGTGCCTTAGACAAATGGAGAAATTTGAATTTCCACATTAGCAAGATGACTTGAGTTACAGTTAGCAGGAGTGACATGGCCAAGTCACTTAGTTAAGTTAGTCAATTTGAATTTGTGGGCTAGAAGTAAAGTTGTGCATAAGTTGATTGCTACGATCTAGCAATCTAGTGGAGTTATTGTTAGTGAAACTCAATTATTTAAGCTCTAGTCATGAATAGAGTTAGTATGAGTTTAGTTGAGTAGTTGTATTTGTTTTTAACTCACTAATCTCTTAGTTAACTAGTCAATTTACTAAAAATATCCCAAGTCATGCATGCAATTCGAATTGTGTAGTTGAGTGGAGGTAAAAGACAAAATTTTATTTATTAATGTATACTTGTGAGTGTATAGTGTTTTGCTTGTAGCAGTTGAGGCTTTTCTCTTGGGATTACGCAAGAAAATAGGAGCTCTTCCTATTCTTTAGGAGCAACGCAAGGAAATAAAAGGAAGTAGGAGGCTTATTTTGCCAACGTATTGGGCAGAGCAGACTTAGGAGGAGGAGATCAATGTTGCACTGCAGGTTGAGCTTTAAGGATTGAAGTTGTATTGTAATTGATCATTGTATCATTTGATATAATACAAAACAAAGGAGGGGTTTTTCCCAGTTGGGTTCCCCAGGAAAAATACTATGCTCATCGTGTGTGAATGATTTCATGTGTTTCTATTGTATGTTTTCCTTTCTGCAAATTGAGTAGAAGAAATTTGTGTCTATTGTTTTCAGTTTGAATTCATTAGCAGCTACAAATTTCGAGTTATTTCTACATGGTATCATAGTTATTGAAGACTACGCTTCTCTCCGATAAATTTAGAAAAGAAGATTTGTGGTGCAGGAATTTTCTTCAGTGCAGGAACAATGTCCTTATATGGGTTGAGGCTTGAGTATGGATTGGAGGGAACTTCAAATTTCATTGATTGGAAAGACAAAAGGGAAGTTGTACTGGATGAAAATGCAGTATTGGAGTACACACAAATTGATATTCCAAAACAAACAACATCAGATGCTCAAAAATTGGCTCAGTGGAAGAAAGATACTGCAAAATCCAGGAGGACTATCCTGGAGGGAGTCAAAGACCATGTGGTTTCGATTTTTCATGGCAAGTAAATTGCTTATGCAATGTGGAAAACCCTCATAGAGTTATTCGAAATTAGTAGTGATGCCAGGAAATTGGTATTGAAAGATAATCTTAGGAACATTTGAATGCAGAAAAATGAAACCATTGTTCAGTACCTATCCAGATTCACTCAGGTCAAAGATGAACTTGGAGGAGTAGGAGAGATTTTGCCACCATCTGAACTTGTGAGATTAACACTCCTTGGTCTTCCAAAGTCCTGGCACAACTATTAGGATTCAATTAATGGAAGAGACAAGATCCCAAATTGGGAGAGTCTTTGGTTTCACTTGGTGTAGGAGGAGATTAGGAGAAACACTAGAGATGGAGTCTCATCTATATCTGATGAGGAAGAAGATTGTGCTCTAGTTGGCAAAGGAAAGAATTCCAAAGGCAAGAAGGCCCAAGGCAAGGCCAAATCTAGCTAAAACCATGGCAAGAAGAAAGACTTTAGTAAGATTAAATGCTTTCAATACCATGAGTATTGACATTATGCAACTAGGTGTCCACTCAAGAAATCCAGTAAGGAACTTGCAACAACAACAAGAGTAGATGCTCTCACATCATAATTTGAGTTGGATTTCACCCTCATTGCTTGCATGGAAAGCACAATAAGAGGGAGTGAGTGGTACCTAGACTCTGGTGCTTCATTTCATATGATAGGAAATAAGGAGTTCTTCAACAATCTAGAGAAGAAGGACCTACAATTATGCTTAGAGCTTGGAGATATAGTACCAAAGGGATTTTCATTGTCACCTTTGAGAGGGAGTCAGGCTCTCATCTTCACCTAAAGAGTGCAATGTATGTGCTTGGTCTGAAGAAAAAATTAGTTTCTATAGTTGTACTTGAAGACCATGCATATCATGTTGTGTTCAGTAAGGGGAAAGCTTATCTGAAGCATGTTGCTATTGGACAAGTAAAAAAAATTGGTGTTCGAGTTAAAAATTTCCACAAGCTAGAGGCAGATTTTTCCAAGCATGTAGCTATACCTCTAGGAGTGAGATAGGGTGATGTAGAGCCTTAGTCTTAGAGTTGCAAATATTTGGGCAGGGTCCATAGGAGAGCAATAGCAATTGCAGTATACTCTTCTCATGGATCATTACCCTTGCTACAGGGGTCCATAGTTTTCAGTAGCATAAGGATGAGCGTCAGTTGATGCAGTCTGATCTTGAGCCTCAATGCAGAGGCTAGCAACAATCAGAGACTCAAGAGACAGTTGCAACTCAAAGATACAGTTGATTCAATATTTTTGATGCTTCTCAATTGAAGTTGTTGCAGTAGCAACAAGAAGGAGTGTTAGTTTTGTTACAGTACATTCCTACAGAGGAGTACGATTGGGATTGTTCATAAACCTTTTCTTGCTAAGAGGGAGTGTTAAATTGTAGCAATAAAAGGCTTCATTTGACTGGTGCCTTAGTCAAATGGAGAAATTTGAATTTCCACATCAGCAGGATGACTTGAGTTGCAGTTAGCAGGAGTGACATGTTGAAGTCACTTATTTAAGTTAGTCAATTCGAGTTTGTGGGCTAGGAGTAGAGTTGTGCATGAGTTGATTGATAATATTTAGCAATCTAGTGGAGTTATAGTTAATGAAACTCAATTATTTGAGCTCTAGTCATGACTAGTATCAATGTGAGTTTAGTTGAGTAGTTGTAACTGTTGTTAACTCACTTCTCTCTGGATTAACTTTCCAATTTACCAAAAATAGTCTTAGTCATGCAAGCAATTTGAATTGCCTAGTTGAGTGGAGGGAAAAGGCATAATTGTATTTATTATTATATACTAGTGAGTTTACAGTCTTTTGCATGTAACATGTGAGGCTTCTCTTGTGATTGCGCAAGCAAATATGAGCTCTTCCTATTCTTTAGGAGCAGGAATTGCGCAAGAAAATAGGAGGAAGAAGGAGGCCTATTTTTCCTAACTATTAGGAAGAGCAGACTCAGGAGGAGGAGATCCATATTGCAGTGTAGGTTGAGGTTCAAGGATTGAAGTTGTCATTGTAATTGATCGTTGTTTCATCTGATATAATAAAAAAAAAATGAGGGTTTTTTCCTAATTGGGTTCCCCAAGAAAAATACTATGTTTATTGTGTTTGAATGATTTCATGTGTTTCTATTGTGTGTTTTCCTTTCAACATATTAAGTAGAAGTAAATTTTGTCTATTGTTTTTAGTCTGAATTCATTAGCAACTACAAATTTCAAGTTGATTCTACAGGGAATTACTTGTTCAAATATTTCTAGAGTTGAAGGGGCATGTGTATGTGTATAGACACACATCACCCCACTAACTACTCTTTCATGGTATTCACTCCATGGGAGGGTGGATGGTAGGGGGGTGAAGCTTTGTGTGTCAAGTACAACTCATCATCTCTCCATAAAGGGGAAAATGAATTTTACTCCCATAAAAATACCCTCATTTTAATAGACTTATAATAAGTAAAATGTATGATAAGTGTTAGCTTTTAGGGTTACTGAAAAAGTCTTTACATAGTCCCTGGGGTGCTTCAAGTGATGTGGAGTGAATGGCGTATGGATGTTAGTGATGGACATACACATGTGGAATTGGCCTACGCTTGAATTTCTTGACCTTGCAAGGATATTTATGTGGCTTTCTTCCTTGGATCATTGGAGACCTTCTAGATAGCTTGGTGATATTCTTCCTATGTTTCCAAGAAACGTGGGGACGGGGATGGGTGTGCCATTTTTTGAAACAGGGTGTGTGGGTTCGTTGAGGGTATATGTGTGTGTGAATTTGTATATTTTCAAACTTTAAACATGAAAACTAAAATATTTATGATTTAAACTTCAAATATTTAAACATGCACATCATTGAACATTGAACATTTACATTGAAATTTCAAAATTTCTAGTTTGATATCAAGTGAAAATTGGAGTTTTCACATACTTGTAAATTTGGCCCCAAGCCAATTTCGCCCAAAACTCTGGGAGGGAAAGAGAAGGCCAAAAGTTACATTCTTGGCAAAAAATGTAAAAAAAAACACAGTTAAAAGAGTGATTAGAAAAGAAAGTGATGTGGGTTGGCCATGAGAGAATGTGGAGATTGCAATAGAAAAACAAGAGTTCAGAATCACAGTATATGGCAGTAGAATGTTTGTTGTGGTTGCTTCAAGATTCTAATACTCGTCATAAGGAAGCTTTCCCATCTTTGACATCATGGGTCGATTTACTATTTAGAATTAAATTTTAATTTACTAATTTTGTTATGCAAACAGTGAAGTTCGAACACACAGAAATTAGAATTAATTCATGCCGCACGGTGAATCTTCAAGAGCTACCTGTGAATCTTTAAGCATGGATTGCATCTATGTGGATTCCGTCTCTGTGGGAACCTCCAGTCATCTGCACACACACCAACGAATGCCTCAAACACACTAGGGAATGCTTGATGTCTCAATAGTCAAACCGAATGGTTGTTGTCTCAAATGGAATGTCGTTGTCGAAGAGTGAAACGATTTTAGGTTTTACGGGTTATGTATTCACCTTTCTATGATTTTTTTATATTTAAATTTTTATTTCAAAAATATTTCAACAAAGAACCCTAAAGAAATTAATTTTGGGGTTCCAAGTACCCATTATCAGGGTTCCAAGTACCCTAAATGTCAAAAGCACCCAAATTTTTTTAACGAAGAATTTGGTTCTTGGTAGAAGAACCCGGTTCTTATGGGTCCGTTTAAGAATAATCTGTACCTGAATCAGGTTCTTGGGTTTGAGAACCCCACTCCTGGGTTCGAGAACCCATGCAACATAGTATTCTTCATATTGGCCACATCAAATTTAATTTCAAGTGCTCCCTAAATGAGGGTCAAACTTTAGGATTAGGGTTTCACCTTAAGGAGGTAAAGATGACTATGGTTTGATTTTGACCACACTTTGTCAAATGTCTAAGAAAGTAGAGTACAAAGAAGAGGAGAAAATTTCAGAGATCAAAGTCATTTGCTAGCATGAAGTTGTCATTGTAAACCAAATTTATGCATTGTCTATTGTTTTTTTTTTACAGAAACTGTTATAGGCTTGTATTAATGAGCTGGCCTAAATGCCAGAATTCGGATTTACAAGAGAGGGAGAAAAGCCCAAAGTGCCTCAGCAACCATAAGAAATGTAGCGCTTAAGCTAAAATTCTAGCTCTTTTTACATGCAACTATAGCCTCTATTTCAGTGATTTGCCCTAGTTTGTGGATACAAACGAATTGTTTTAGTAAAAAACAGTAAAACATAGTAGTTTGCTAATTAAGGGATTGGGTCCCATGTTTCGTCTCCGTTCCTTAGCCTAGCCCCAGCAGAGAGGAGGGCTGATTTATTAGCTTCTAGATCCGCATCCTTGTTGTTGACTCTCAGAAGAATTTCAAGTTCTGGAATGATTTTCCCAGGCTTTTGATTCTAGAGATCAACCTTGACAATCTTAGATCCAACGAAGAAGCATTAGTCACAATGGTGTTTATGATAACCTGAGAATCCCCAAAAACATTTGCCTCCCTGATATCCAAATCAATGAGGAATTTGAGGCCTTGGAAAAGCGCCAATGCTTTTTCTTGAATGCTGGATGTGAGGCCCAGGCCCCAGGCGAAGCTGTGGATCGTTGTGCCTTCAGTGTTCTTTATGACTGCTCCTGCACCAGCCCTTCCTGGATTCCCCTTTGCGGCCCCATCAAAGAACAGAGAGTGACTTGTTTGGTTGGAGATCCGATCTTGGAAGTCTTTTTCTGTTTCCCTTATTTGCCAGTCTTCGGGGAGGGAGATATTTCTGAGAGCTTTTTGAAATTGAATATCTAGAGAACCCCAAATGATGTCCCACTGGCTTAGATTTGAGTCTTCTTTTTGGTCTCCCAAGCATTCTTTCAACTGGAATTTTACCTTGAGCACTACAATCTTGAATTCCTGCTCTTTATTTCGGAAGATTCGTTTGTTCCTTTCAAGCCAAAGCTGCTAGCAAAATTTTTTTGGGAGGGAGGACCAAGCAGCTTTGATCACCTTGTTTTGAGGAGAGGGGTCAGGGTGTCTATTCAACCACTTTGCAAACATCTCAGGGATGGTGCTGGGGAGGGCGAAATTGAAATTCCAGTTTCCCAACAGTTCACACCAGTATGCATTGTCTATTGTTAATGATGCTAGTATGACCATTTAATTATGTAACAACACATAGCTATGCCTCTGATTTTGGCAAAGGATTTCATCCTAGGAAGTTTTTTAACGTCCCAGAATTATGTGTGTTTCTAAACACTCTTAATAAGAAACATTTTTCTTTCATCTTAAACGCCAAAGGTAGGGTGGAATTCGTTGAAAATGTCTCAAGTGAGTCCTAGTCTTATATCGAGTCTATTGTATAAATGTGTTTGGGAATACTTTTAGTGCATGGTCCCTCGCAGCCAGACACCATGGCTAAATTACTTTATTACAAACACACTTGGTTTCATACTGAATCATGTTATGTCGTAGAATTGGGTAAATTATTGAGGGTCTATGTGTAAAGGTGTTTTCTCCTTTCAAGGGTTGAATTTGTAATTATTTGATGTAAAAATATTATAGTGCATTGTCCCTCGCAGTCAGACACCATGGCTAAATATTTTATGGTGGAAAACATTATTAATCCCCTCTAGAGTCAATTAATTAAATTTTTTGGCTAAATTAAACTAAAATCCTAAGCCGGAAAATTAATTAATTTTGAGTCAAAGTCAATTTTTTGAGGAAATTAATCCAAAATATTAATTTTGGTATTAATTAAAAGTGTTTTTTAAGAAAAACTCGATTTTTTCCTCAAAATAAAAATTTCAACGATGGAGATTAAAAGATGATCAAGTTATTTTCAATGGTCGAGATTATTTTGACGAGGATCAAGCCAAGTAGTCGTTATTTTCCTCTTGGAGGGGTTTCTCTATATAAATAAGTTATTGAGCTTCTATTTGATATCTTTGGATGATCTCTGGATGAAAAAAATTTGTAACACTGGTATTGAGTTGTTGCTCTGTTGGGAATTTTCTTTTATCATAATAGAAAGAATTTTGGGTTAATTTCATGGTGTTCTTCTTCTACTGATTTGTGGTATGTGTTGGCTACGTGTCATCCTATAGTGTGCTGAATAAAGTTTTAAGAATTGTTATTTCATTTTTCGGTGATAAGAACATTATATTGGTACATGCTATCTTAGGTGATTTGATTCACCATATGATCTAAAATTTTTATTTTGAGAATTATAGAGATTTACAAATACGCCAACACTTGGGCTACAAGTTCACAGACTGTGGGGAAGATGCGACTATGTTTGGGATCTGAGATTTCGTTGTGGTAATTAATTTTGCAGAAGGGTTTTGGCCATTATATCTTTTCAAATTATTCATCCATTGTCATTATTCAAAAAATATTTTTCAAAATTATTATTTTGATTTTGGACTAAAAGGAATTAATTTGCTAATGAGAGCTTGTAATTTTAATTTGTAAATATTGTAAATATTTGTAAATTATTTTTCTAACCATTATTATTTTGCAACATTTGGGTATTTGTGGTTTTATAATTCTGTATATATATCTGGGGTTTGGAATTCTTTTATTCATTTTGGAGGTGATAGCTCAAGGTTTGAAGAAATGATTTTTTTCTGGGCTATTCATCCAAGCAAGGGAGGTTGATCTAGGCCCTTGAGGGTAAGATCTAGCCTCCTTAGCTTCCAACAACTCAACGTCCAACTGAATAAGGGAAGTTGTCCAACATTTTGTGCTTAATATTGGCATTATGTGGTGAAATTTTTGTGTTTGCAAGGGTTTTCAATTGTTTTTATGTCCTAAGGCTTAGTCATCATATACCCTAGTCATGAGCCTTAGTGGACTTTCTAGGCCGTCGACCACCCTCCTTTTCTTGGTTGTACCCCCCTAAGGGGCTTTCCCCTAGGCGACTAGCCTTTTAGGCTTAGCAACAACCATTTTTAGGGTCATAGCCTTAAGCTGCGTGCCTTAAGGGGCCTCGTCCCCCTTCCTTTGCCTTGGCCGCAGCCTTGGGCCGCTTCCTTAAGCCCTTGGTCCTCAATTTAGCCTTGGCCGCAACCCCTAAAGGGGCTCAAGCCCTTAGCTGCAGGCCCTATAGGGCCTCTCCTTGTGGCATGTTAGCCCTTAGGGGCTTGTTTTCCTTGGCCGTGGGCTTATTAGGCCTCTTCCCCCTCTTCGTTCCCCTTGCTTGGTCCTCCTAGCCTTTCTTTTTCCTTTTCTAGCGCTACTGTTGGGGTTTCCTAGCCCTAGCCCATCCTTCTACCCCACATTCAGCCAATTTTCAGTCATTGATTTAATATTTCATCCATAACATTTGGTTTTGCATTGATTCTAAAGCTAATTTGGTGATTGCAGGTAGTCAAGTTCATTGGGATCCTATCTAGTCATTTACAAGGCCACAAGGCCTCTTGGTTTACTCTCTAATCCTTCATTCTTATCATTGTTCTTATTTTAAATTCTAAAGCATTTTAAGACAACAACATATTCAGGGCCTAAACACATTCTAAATAAGCCTAAATTCACTAAATAATTCACATAAGGCATTAAGAGTTAATCTAAAGTCAAATTCGATGTAGATGAGTGAATTTTTGTTGATTTTTGGGTAATTTCTAGATCTGATATGTTTGCTACAGCCATATAAATTCACTTACAACAGTTGTAAAATAATATAAAAATGGCATAATAATCAATTTGTAGTCATATTTTATTATTGATTTATCATTTTTGAATGTTGTCACAATAATTTGAGGTCTGATATACACTGCATAAAGGTCTGATAAAAAATTTACAGTGGTAGAAAAAAGTGTTGAAGGTCATCTAATTTCATTTGGCATTTGTTCCTTGCATCTTGTGGATCTTGGATAGTTGTTTTCTAGTGAAATTTGGTGCCTTTATTTTTGTTGTAATCATTGGTCTCTTGGCTGCCCCATCTTGCATTTTTGCACTTTTTCATAAGCATATCTCTCATTGCATTAACAAACACAAGTGCTCTAATTGAATTGATGAGCGTTTGATAAGATTGGCTAATTTCTCCAAAAATACATTGTGGATTTATGCTCTTGTTTCTCATTGCTATCATTGGTTTATGAACAAGTGAACACATTGCTCTTCACTAATATTGTTGAGATAAGTAGCTCTTATGGATTTACAATCTAAGTCACTCTTAAAGCACTTAATCAAGCCTAATCATAATTGTGATAAGAGGACTCTTGAAGTAAATCAAATTGTATTCATAAGGAATTCAATTTTCTTTTTGGCATATCGTGTTCCATTGTTATAATCTTGAAGGTTGCTAATTGTGTTAAGAAGCATTAATCTTGTCAATTGTTTATGGTAATATTGGAAACATTTTCTAGCACCGTTTGTTTTGAGCACTTTCTCTTGTGGTGAATATTTTTCATTATTCATTGTTTAAGTACTTCATTGTTCCAAGTTGAAAATCATCATTTGTCTCTAAGTACTTGAGAACCTTAACAATCTCACCTTAAGAGTAATCACCCATATTTTTCACTTGCATTTTAGGTCTAGTTTTGCATTATTTAACTTACTTCCAAGCATAAGCTTGGTCGACAGAGAGATAGGCCTATCTTTCTCACCCAGCTTGCGAAGTCTAGAACCTCTTTAGTGGTTAACATGGTGACCTTGCAGTCGTCAAAGCCACAGTCTCTGTAGCGTCGAAGGCATCAGGTGGCTAGAAATCAATGGGAGGGATCATTAATAAAGCCATAGCTTGCTTCCCCTTGGTTTCTCTCTCACAACTTACTCTAGAGACTAGCTTCAAAACAATTGAGATGAAGGATTTACTTAGGTAGGCATATAATTTAAAATAAACCAAGATTCTGCATCCTTCTTAAATTTTAGGTGTTTCATTCCATATAGGATAGTGAAGCATCCTAAAGCAACATTTGTTCATCTGGTTACTTGGTGTATAATTAACATAAAGCAAGTATTTGACTCCATTAAGGCACTGGTCTTTTAAGACAATCTAATTTAATCTTTAAACTTGCTAAATTAACAAAGTTGCTAGGCCATTCAATTGTGTCTCCCAGACTTGTTGGTTGTCAACGAGTCTTTCCATGTTCACATTTCCTAGGGACTACTCTTAGAGGTTGTTGTAGGGAGACAACTAGAATAGAGAGGGCAGGGATCAGAGTGACAGTCCCCGTCCTGACTGTTGTTGCATCTTGCCTGTACAATTTGGGCGACAACAGTGTGGTAAAACCCTAAAGCGAGATTAAACATTATTGAGGAGAGGAAGAGAAGGAGGTAGCTTTCACTTGCAGGAGGCAAGTGTTGAAGCCAAGTACGTACTTATGTCGATGCCTATTGGAGATGCTTGGTGGTGGCTAGGGTTATGTTAGTATTCCCTAGCTAAGGTTTTTGGAGAACTTGAAGAATTGTACCAGATTGTGATAAGTTGGGTATGTACATGTACTTAATATATATATATATATATATATATATATATATATATACTTAATTTCTATATATATATATATGAAATTTTGAGCTGTCCAAATGTTGTGTAATTGCAGATTTGATTTTCATTTTGTATTGTCTTATTGATTGGTTAATTTACAACACTTATTATTAATGTTGATTTGAAACAATATATTTACATATATCTTGAAGATGTATCTTGTTTACATATATCTTGAAGGTAATAAAACATATTTACTAGCATAAATCTGCAATTATTAAAGTGATTTCAGATCTGGTTTATGAAAAGTGTGTTGCAGGGGATGGAACTCATTGGCATATGTTTGGTATGTTTTCTTTTGGATTGTCTAGTGTTGGATTGAAGTGAGATGCAATTTGTTAGCTATTTATTATTTTAAAGTAATATTTCAGATTAACTTTAAAGCCAAAGTTGATGAGAACTAGATCCATGAAGCCTTTTTTTAAGATAAAATTTTAATTTTACACTAATTACTTAATAATGAATTTTCGACATAATATCAAAACAGTTTAGAAGTTTTCCATACTAATAAGTAATTATAAATATCCACAAAACATGAACAAATACACATCCTTGATGCATGTTGGCCTTGTCGCCTGCACCTGCCTACTGTTAGTGAGAAAAGCCTCTAACCTCACAAGGTGTGTTTGGTGGCAAGGAACTAAGAGAAGGGGATGTCACCTATTCCCGACTCTCTCCGTTTAAGCTATCTCCTAGGTTAGCTATGGGGGATGGTCCCTAAAGGAAACTAAGTTAAAGATGTGATTTTTCTAGGAGATTTGTTAGAGTTAAATATATTACTTCTTAAGATTTATGAGAAAAAAGTGATATGAGTAATAACCATCAATACATAAGCATAAAGCATATGAAAATCAGTGCCTTCAAAGTATTGCTCTTTAAAATGAAATTATATTTTCTTAAATGAAGTAAAATGCTTTCAAATGGAAAGAAAAAGTAATCTTGAAAAGTTGAAACAAGAAAATCTTAGCACAAGATATTATAAATGCCTTCAATATAAACAAATCTATGAATCCAAGCATGCGAAGCTATCTTGTGTTAACATTTTCTTGTTTCAACTTTTCCGGATTACTTTTGCTTTCCATTTGAAAGTATTTTACTTCATTTAAGAAAATAAAATTTCATTTTAAAGAGAAATACTTTGAAGGCACTGGTTTCCATATGCTTTATGCTTATGTATTGATGGTTATTGTTCATATCACTTTTTGTTTATAAATCCTAATAAGTAATCTATTTAACTCTAACAACTTTCCTAGAAAACTCACATCTTTAACTTAGTTTCCTTTAGGGACCACCCCCCATAGCTAACCTAGGAGATAGCTTAAATGAAGATAGTCGGGAATAGGTGACAACCCCTTCTCTTAGTGCCTTGTCACCAGCCTCACCTTGTGAGGTTAAAGGCTTTTCTCACTAACAATAGGTAGGTGTGTGTAGCAATACCAACATTTTTTGGCGTCGTCAGGGACAAGTCTTCTTGTACCTGGGAAATCGACTAACTTTTGGTTTTAGCATATTTGAACTTTAGATTTAGATTCTTTCTCAAGTGGCGATTCCACTCAATCATAATTTTGTAGGAGTCTCTACTAGGAGAAATTCAAGTGGCGATTCCAGTCAATCCTAATTTTGCAAGAGTCTCTACTAGGAGAAATTCAAGTGGTCTAGTTAACCTCTCTTCTGATCCTGAAAGGGTTTTTAGAGAGAGGTTAAATATAATTTCTCATAGTAGAGCTCTTTCTAGTCTTGGCCAAGAGGCTATTTCTGATATTCATTTGCTTTTTCAAGAACAAGTAGAGCCTAGCATCATGAATGATATTTTTGCTCCTTGTAATTTTACTAACATTAATGGCTATCCTCACAATATCCCTGACAAGGTTATTGAAAGGTTTCCTTATTTTCAAGGTAACAATGCCATTAGTGTTGCATCACATGTGATGAACTTTAATGTTTGCATTTTTAAGTGGTGTAATGTTGCTAACTATGAGGATGTAAATATGAGACTTTTTGTTCTCTCTTTAGAAGATGATACTCTTGATTGGGTCACTGAGCAACTTGCTAACTCTTATGATTCTTTACACGCAATCATTAATGCTTTCATGGGAAAATTTGGAGAGAGAGGAGAGAATAGTCATTTGATCAGTTCCATTAGCAGCATGAAGAAGAATGAGAATGAAACCATGGAGGAGTTTAACAAGAGATTCAATGAATTGGTTAAAAGCATGCCTATTACTATTAAACCTCTTGATGAGTTTCTATTGTGCTTGTATTTAGATGATTTTGGTGTTGATACCGCTTATGAGTTGAGGAGGGAGGAGCCTACAACTTTGGGTATAGCTCAAACTAAGGCATTGAAAATGGAGAGGGCTAGAAAGCAATTAGGAAAATCTAAGATTCCTGGTTTCACGAGAGGGCCATCAAAATCGAATGATTCCAAGGGCAAGGCCAAGGAAGAGACTACCCATGATCCTATTAAGGATTTAACCCAACTCATTAATACTATGGAAGCAAATCACACTAATCAAATGAATGCTATCCAAAATCGATTGGTGGCCATGGAAAGGAATCAAGATGGTAGATTCCAAAATCAAGGAAATGATAGATGGCAAAAGAGGGGACCTCCTAATGATCATAGGCCACCAAATCCACTTGAGTCTACTAACTTAGTTGATGATTCAATGCCTTATTGTAGACCATGTGATGAACTACATGATGAACTCACTTGTCCTTATGCAAGGAGGATCTTAGATGGAGAAATGACTGGAACAAGTGAGAAAATCAATGTAGTTGGAAAGGAGCATCATTTGTATTTGGAAAATTGATTGGGAGTTATGGAGAATAACCAGAAGATAAGTAAGAAGTCTCCATCCTCCCATAGTGTGAATAACTTTGAAGAGTTGGATAGGATCACTAAGTTTTATGGGGATAAGCCTTCATCGAATTAGATTTTAGAGATAGCCAAAGATAAAGAAAGGGCAAGGAGTAAGAGAAGAAATCAAAACGCCCATAAGAATTTCACTCCACCCACATCTAAGTTGAATATTGATTTGGGAGGATGGATAAATAATGCAAAGATTTTAGTACCCATGACTGAAATCATGAAGATTCCCTCCCAAAGATATAAATTTTTGAAAGCCATTGTTGCACCTAATGGAAAATAAATGTCATTTTTTTTCTAAAGATAGATATGGAGATGCCCCTATCACTTTGGAAAGTAGTGATATGTGTAGAGATAATAGAGATCGTCAACCTTTTTTCATCACTATGTTGGTCAATGGGATGATTTTGCACAATTGTATGTTTGACTCCGGGGCATCATCTTGTGTCATGACTAAGAAAGTCATGAATCAATTAAACTTGAGGATTTCTAGACCTTTTCACAACATTTGTGCTATGGATTCAAAAATTATCGAATTTTGTGGTTTGATAAAGGATCTTCAAGTCCACTTAGCTGTACATCCCGATATCATGTTCACCATGGATATTGTGGTGATTGATGTGCCCGATGCATGGGGGATGTTATTGTCCAGAAAGTGGGGAGATGATATAGGGGGTAGTTTTCAAATGGATTTAAGTTATGCTACCATTCCTAATAGTGAGGGAATCATGGTTATATTGGATAGGCAGTTGGAGAGAAAGTTTCATGTAGAAAATCCCAAGGAGCCTCATAATGAAATTGTGTATGAATCTGATGACTTGGGAACCTATTCTATCTTGGCTAATTCTATTGCTCCTTTGGAGAAGGAGGTGGAAAGTAAGAAATATTGGGTTTGGCACATGAATTTTGATGGTGCCCATTCAATATTTGGTAAGGGTGCTGGAATTGTCCTTACCTCCCCTCTTAGTCATATATTCAAGTTTGCCTTTAGATTGGAATTTGATGCAACTAACAATGTAGCCAAATATGAAGCTTTATTGTTAGGTCTAGATTTGGCAAAGGACTTGAACATTAAGATGCTTAGTATCAAGGGGGATTCTCATTTAGTCATTCTTCAAACAAAGAATCAATTTGCATGCAAGAATGATAGATTAAAGAAGTATCATAATGTTGTTTGGGATAATATGGAATATTTTGATGCATTAGATCTTCAAACAATTTCAAGAGAAGGAAACAAAGAAGCTGATGATCTAGCTGTTGTTACATCTACCTTACAACTTGGAGAGAACTTAATGGATGATAAGATCAAGATGAAAGTTATCTTCAGACCATCAGTTCTTGATAATGTTAAGAATTGGAATATCTTTAATGATGAAAGGCAAGTGATTAGTTTTTTGAATAATATGGTGGAATTTTCTGATTCTAGTATTGGCTACAAGGAAGAAGGTTGCAATTATGAGTAGTCGCTACAAGGAATAAGGTTTCCAACTGCCATTGCACTGCAATGTTGTTTCTTACTGCAATAGAAAAACATCCAAAACTGAGCAATTGTTCAACATGATGCATCTCAGTACTGAAGATATGACTGCTGCTAGACTCTGCGCTGTCCCTCTGAAGCTGTTGTGTTGCTTCTGACTTCTGCACTGTGCCTTTCTGCACTTCTACCAACTCTGCTCTACACTACTTAGACTATGTCGCTGCTAACCACTGGACTATCACTTCTACACTCCTCTGCACCAACTGGCACTTGTCCATCCTGCTACATATGATTTGGGCTCTCGTAGCAAGGTATTGATCCGAGAGGTGGACTCCTCAAGGATCTTGCCCATCTTGTAGCTCTATGGGTCTACAACTCCAAATCACCCCACCTCCCTCTTAGAGGTATATGGGAAATCATGGTGAACTCTTCCTCATCAATCCTTGCAGGTGCAGCGTGCGGATCATGCTTCTTGTCCTTGTCTCTCTTCTTGAGAGGACACTGTGTGGCATAATGTCCCATCTCGCCACACCGGAAGCATTTGAACTTGGAAAGGTCCTTTTCCTCTTGCGTTGGTCCTGATGCCCCTTTGATGAAAGGGCTACATTCTCATCCTCCTCCTTTGGCTTCTTCCCACTGTTGTTGTTGCCCTTAAGTTGACACTTGAGTAAGTCCCTCCTCATCTCTTCCTGCTAAAGAGCTGCCCACATTGGCTCCCAGTTCGATAATTTATCTCTACCCAAGATGCTTTGGACAAAGAATTGATAGTCTTCATAAACTGAGTTGATAGCAAATTTGACCATCTCTATGGCCTGAGGATCTACTCCTACAAATGCCAATTGATCTTGGTTCTCTTGAAGTCTAACTAGGAACTAATCAATGTGCTCACCCTTATGCATCCTGGTAATCCGCAATTTATCCTCCAAAAACATCTTCCACTGTTTGGAATATACTTGATATAGCTTCTCCAAGGCCTGCCAAATTTCTCTAGCAGTCCCTTTGCTGGCTATGTTACACATGAAATGATCCCTCACTTCGTCGAGGATCAAGCCCTTTGCCTTAGCCATATCCTTTTTTAACGCTTTTAGAGGATCGACATCTACTGGTTCAGCCACCACACCATCGATGAAGCCTTTGAGATCATGTTCATATTGCATGTTGAAATTTGGTTACCGGAGGACAGGTGGTTCCCTAAGGCTTTGATCTTTGGCCTAGGGAAAAGTGTCCAAAAGAATTTAATTTTTCTCCTAAAGTGACTTTATAATTTTTATAAAGTCAAATCTAATTAAATGTGACTTTATGTGATAAAGTTACTAAAGTCTAATTTTAAAGTGACTTTAATAAAGTCAATGTAAAATTAGAAAGGAAAAGTGACTTTGGAAATAAATGACTAAGTGGGTCTTTATTAAAGTGAGGTGAATTAAAAAATAGAAAGTGAGATTTAAATGAACATTTAATCTCAGCCCTAGATCTCAATCTATTTCAGCCATTGGATTTAGGGATTCCCCAAAAGTCACTTAGGGTTAGGTTAAAGGAGGGAAAGGAGGAAAATGTCATTCATTTCTTTCATGAGCAGATTGGGAGAAAGAGAGAAAGAGAGCTGGAGATCTTTCTGAGCAGTGAGAAGAAGGAGGGCAGCAGTGAAGAGATTTCAGCAAAGGTACAACATCGTTTATTGGCACACATACCGAGGTAGAAAATCCGTACAACAAGGGAGAGGTAGTGTTTCCAAGTGAGGAGGCACAAAAATCGAGGAAGAGGGTACAACAGCAAGCACGCACTTCAAGGCACAAAAATCAGGCACGTTTTCCAAGGAAGAGGGTGGCTGTCATTTTCGGCACAAAAATCGAGGAAGAGGACAACAACACAGCCTAGATTTTTGGCACGGATTTCAAGAGAGGTTGCTGTACAAAATCTGTACAGTCCGTACAGCAAAGTACGGCTGTTCCGGCATGCTTCCCGAGGTGGCCGTACAACATTTAATGCTGTCCTAAGGTGCTGTAAATTTTTAGTTTTCTGTTGTTGCTGATTTGGCACAATTTCTGAGGCGGTGTGCAAGCACGGAAATCGAGATAAGTCTGTAAATTGGTTGCTGGAATTTTTTCTGAGTTTTTCCTGTTTCACTGTAAAAAGCAATATTCAGAAAAATAAAAGAGAAGCTTTCGAACTGGTTTTCCCCAAGAGTTGTAGGGGGTTTTTCCAGGGTCATGTTGACCAAAAATCTCAGTGTTTAAATGTGTTGAATGGCTGTTTTAAGCTTGCTGATTTTTATTTCTGCATTTTCCAGCATTCTGTAAATTTTCCAGAATTTGTGTTTTCAGCAAAAATTTATTTTCCAGTTTGTTGAATGTAAGGATATGGGAAAGAGCATTTAACTATTTGGAGAAATAAGGTGAAACTGAAAACCGGGGTGGGAAAACAAGAAATTTCTACATGGTATCAGAGCTTGAGTGCTGAAAGTGTAGTTTGGGACAGCAAGGAGAAAAATACAGCCTGCTGATTTTTCACTCAAAATATTCCAGCAAGCTGATTTTTTCACAAACAGAATTTTTATCTTTACTACAACAGTGCTATTTTTCAGTTTTAGGACAACAGGATGTCATTGGGATTGAGGGTGGAGGATAGGTTGGATGGGCATACCAATTACAGCGTTTGGAAGGAGAGAATGCAGAGTATCTTTGAGGAGGCAGAAGTCTGGGATATCATGGTTCATACCCAACAGCAGCCTGTTAATGTGCCTACTGATGCTGTTCAGTTGGCAGCATATAATAGAAAGAACAACAAGGGTAAGAGACTGATTCTAGACGGAATCAAAGACCATTGCATTCCTCATGTGAGAGGAAAGAGAAATGCTCATGAGATGTGGACAACATTGTCCAATCTCTACCAAAGTACCAATGAGAATCGGAAAATGGTCCTGAAGGAGAAGCTGAAAACCATTAAGATGGGTAAGACTAATAGTGCAGCTGGATATCTCACAAAGATTACTAATGTGAGAGATGAGTTGGCAGCAATTGGAGAGGTCATTCAACCCACTGAGTTGGTGCGGATAGTAGTGAATGGCCTCCCCAGTTCATGGATGAACTTTGCTGATGGGGTTTGTGCACATGAGACCCTTCCCACATGGGAGAGGTTTTGGGATGATTGCATTCAGACAGAGATCAGGAAAGGTCAGCTTGGGGTAGCCAAGCCAGTTGAGCAGGATGAGGATGTAGCACTGTTGGCAGGACGCAAGAAAGGCAAAGGGAAGAAGCAGGCTTCCAGAAGCAATGGTGGGGGCAAAGGCAAAGGTAAAGGTAAACAGGATAACTCACAGAAGGACTATTCCAAAGTGAAGTGTTGGAATTGTCAGAAGATGGGACACTATGCAGTTGTGTGTTCGGAGAAGAAGAAGAAGAAGGGGAAGAACCAGAGCATGGCAGCTTCAGCAGAGGTTGAGGACTTTGCAGATCGTTTTGACCGGGAGTTTGGGTTCACTGCGTGTGAGTCCTCTAGTGCGGGATCATCTGCCATAGAGGTTCAGAGGGAGCATGCATTTCCCTCGATTAGCGGAGCATCTTCGGGTATATGGTATGTGGACAGTGGGGCTTCACGTCATATGACAGGAGTCCGTGAGTACTTCTCAGAGCTTTCAGAGAGTGGCACTGATATAGAGGTAGTACTCGGTGATGACAGAGTTGTTAGAGCAGTCGGTGTGGGAATAATGACATTTCAGAGGGAGTCTAAACCTCCCTTGAAGGTGTCAGATGTTCTTTATGTGCCAGGGATGAGGAAGAACCTTATATCTGTCTCAGCTTTGGAGGACAGAGGGTATGAGATACTGTTCAGGGGTGGACAGGTGCTGATGTATCCCAGGGGCGCTCTAGTTGATTCAGCTAGAGTGATAGGAGTACGCCATGCAAAGGTGTATAAGTTTGCATTTCAGCCCCTTTGGCATTGAGCAGTAGCACCAACAACAGAGCTAGCAGTTCTGAGTTGTGTGAGATTTGGCACCGCAGGATGGGGCACATGTATCATGGGGCCTTGAAGACATTGCGGGAGATCACTACAGGTGTGCGAGATTTCAGTATTGATCACTTTGATACTTACAGAGGATGTGCGATGGGCAAGTTTGCCAAATCCCCTTTTCCCAGCAGTGACAGCAAAGCAACTAGGATACTTGATTTGATTCATTCCGATGTGAGCAATCGGATGTCTCATGTTTCCTTGAGTGGATATGAGTATTATGTTTTATTCATTGATGATCACTCCATGAGGACTGGTTATTCTAGAATTGATGAGAGGTCTTCAAGCGGTTCTAGGAGTTCAGAGTGAACAGTGGTTTGAAGATCAAGTCACGAGGTCAGGACAATGGAGGAGAGTACATATCCAGAGGTTTGGTGTTGACTATTGTGCGGAGAAGCCAGGCATTGGGAAGTTCTTGTTCCTTGTCTTGGGCGACAAGTTGGAGAGGAAGAAACAGTCCCATGGAGGAGGCACCCAAAGCCAAATTCTTACATCGGGGTTGCCATTGTTTTTGTGGGCAGAGGCCTGCAACACAGCTGTTTACTTGCAGAACAGGAGTCCGCATAGTGCCTTGGGGCACATGACTCCGGAGGAGGCTTTTTCTGGGAAGAAGCCTGATATGGGTCATCTTCGTATCTTTGGGTGCATGACATACTCCTACATACCCAAGGAGAAGAGGACCAAACTGGAGCCCACCGCAGAGAAGGGTATCTTTGTGGGCTACAGTGAGACCTCCAAGGCCTTTCGGATTTACATTCCTGCACAGAGGAAAGTTGTTGTCAGGCGGGATGTGAAGTTCGAGGAGGACAGGGCCTTTAGGAGGTCACGGGAGTTAGAGTATCTGCGAGATGGCTGGACCTCAACGAAGGGGTTTGAGTCGATCACGAGAGATTTAAAGGGCGGGGATCGGAGATCCGGAGGCCCGCTCTATGACGATGTCGAAGGAGTCGTCGGTGAGCGGTGGCTACTGAGAGTCGGGAAAGGGGGTGGGGCTTCGGGAAGCATCGGGCAGATGCGTGAACGATTCACTAGAGTCCATTGATGGACATTTCACCCGCAGTACCTCGGCTTCTACGGAGGTTCGGGTATGGCGGGATGACAACGGACAGACGGTCGATGGTTAGGGCTCCTTATGATGATGAGGAGGAGGAGTTTCATTCTCAGGTGGGAGAAGTGTCTTCCATTGGGGAAGAAGCCCAGTGGCTGCAAATGGCTTGAGAGAGCCACATCATTCTTCCAGGCCTAAGGGCCGGTCGGAGAAAACGAAGACCACAAGAGATTTTGTGGCTATATGGCAATGGCTACCAGCATCATAAGCTGAGCCTTCTAGCTATGAGGAGGCAGCTAACTAGCAGGTCTGGAGAGAGGCCATGCAGGAGGAGTATTCTTCTATCATGAAGAATGATGTTTGGGAGGTGGTGCCGAGACCTGAGGGAAAATCCGTGGTTACTCCCAGATGGCTTTACAAGGTAAAGCATGCTGCAGATGGCAGCATTGAGAAATTTAAAGCGAGGTTTGTGGCTAGAGGGTTCTCTCAGGTAGAGGGAGTTGATTATGAGGAGACCTTCGCTCCTGTGGCTCGATATACTTCGATCCGTTCCATTATATCGATAGCAGCAGAGATGGGTTGGAAGATCCACTAGATGGATGTGAAGACTGCATTTCTCAATGGCTTCATACAGGAGGAGGTGTACATTGAGCAACCACAGGGCTTTGAGGTGCATGGGTGTAGAAATTTCTGTTTTCCCACCCCGGTTTTCAGTTTCACCTTATTACTCCAAAATAGTTAAATGCCCTTTCCCATATCCATACATTTAACAAGCTGGAAAATAAATTTTGTTGAAAACACAAATTCTGGAAAAATTACAGAATGTTGGAAAATGCAGAAATAAATATCAGCACACATAAAACAATCATTCACACATTTTGACACATATATTTTTGGTCAACATGACCCTGGAAAAACCCCCTACAACTCTTGGGGAAAACCAGTTTGAGAGCTCCTTATTTCTGAAAAATGCTTTTTACAGTGAGAGAAATATTCAGCAAAAAAACAGCAAACAGACTTTACAACTTATCTCGTTTTCCATGCTTAACCACTGCCTCGGAAAATGTGCAAACAACAAAAACAGAACAACAATAAATGCTGTACGTCCTCCTTGATTTTCGTGCCCAGAAATCTGCAATAAATGCAGCTGTACGGCCTCCTCAAAATCTGTGCAAACAGCAATAAATGCTGCTGTCCAAAATCTTGATTTTTGTGCCAAAAACAAAGCAGAACTTTGTTGTACGGAATCAGCCTCGATTTCCGTGCAAGAGGACAGCCACTTGCTATACGGCCTGCCTCGAAATTCGTGCCAACTAAACCAGCCTTCTGCTGCCTCGATTTCTGTGCCAAACTTGTTGTACGGCCTTGCTGTACGGCCTCCCTTTCTAGAAAATCGTGCCCAGAAAATCTGCCTTTCATTGTGCTAACTCAGCTGTACGGTCTTGCTGAAATGCTGCCTTGGAATGTGTGCCAAGCTGCTGCCTCCTTCTCCTCACTGCCCAGAAATCTCCCTTGCTCTCTTGCTCTCCTTCTCTCAATCTGCTCATGAAAGAATGAATGACCTTTTCCTCCTTTCCCTCCTTTAATCTAACCCTAAGTGACTTTTGGGGAATCCCTAAATCCAATGGCTGAAATAGATTGAGATCTAGGGCTGAGATTAAATGCTCATTTAAATCTCACTTTCTATTTTTAATTCACCCCACTTTAATAAAGACCCACTTAGTCATTTATTTCCAAAGTCACTTTTCCTTTCTAATTTTACATTGACTTTATTAAAGTCACTTTAAAATTAGACTTTAGTAACTTTATCACTTAAAGTCACTTTAAAATTAGATTTGACTTTATAAAAATTATAAAGTCACTTTAGAAGAAAAATTAAATTCTTTTGGACACTTTTCCCTAGGCCAAAGATCAAAGCCTTAGGGAACCACCTGTCCTCCGGTACCAAATTTCAACACTCCCTCTTACCGAGGAAGGTGTTCCTCACCACACCCATCTTGTCTCTGAAGTAGACATGCTTGCCCCGTGTTAAAGCTTTGGTAAGAATATCTGCAACCTGCTCATCAGTGGGAATATACTCAAGCTTCACAGCTCCTTTCTGAACATAGTCTCTAATTGTCCAAAATCTCGATTTTCGTGCCAAAAACACAACAAAACTTTGCTGTATGGAACAACCCTCTGCTGCCTCGATTTATGTGCCTAATCTTGCTGTACGGAACAGCTGTACGGCCTTACTGTATGGCCTCCTTTTCTAGAAAACCGTGCCCAAAAATTATGCCTTTCACTGTGCTAACTCAGCTGTACGGTCTTGCTAAAATGCTGCCTTGGAAAGTGTGCCAAGCTGCTGCCTCCTTCTCCTCACTGCCCGGAAATCTCCCTTGCTCTCTTGCTCTCCTTCTCTCAATCTTCTCATGAAAGAATGAATGATCTTTTCCTCCTTTTCCTCCTTTAACCTAACCCTAAGTGACTTTTGGGGAATCCCTAAATCCAATGGCTGAAATAGATTGAGATCTATGGCTGAGATTGAATGCTCATTTAAATCTCACTTTCTATTTTTTAATTCATCCCACTTTAATAAAGACCCACTTAGTCATTTATTTCCAAAGTCACTTTTCCTTTCTAATTTTACATTGACTTTATTAAAGTCACTTTAAAATTAGACTTTAGTAACTTTATCACTTAAAGTCACCTTTAAATTAGATTTGACTTTATAACTTTATAAAGTCACTTTAGTAACTTTATCACTTAAAGTCACTTTTAAATTAGATTTGACTTTATAACTTTATAAAGTCACTTTAGGAGAAAAATTAAATTCTTTTGGACACTTTTCCCTGGGCCAAAGATCAAAGCCTTAGGGAACCACCTGTCCTCCGGTAACCAAATTTCAACACTCCCTCTTATCGAGGAAGGTGTTCCTCACCACACCCATCTTGTCTCTGAAGTAGACATGCTTGCCCTGTGGTAAGGCTTTGGTAAGAATATCTGCAACTTGCTCATCAGTGGGAATATACTCAAGCTTCACAACTCCTTTCTGAACATAGTCTCTGATGAAATGATATTTGATCCCGATATGCTTTGACCTGTCATGAAATACTGGATTCTTCGTGAGTTTAATACAACTTTGATTATCACAGTAAATCATTGAAGGTCTCAACGGCTGACCAAATAAGCATAACAACATCTTGCGAAGCCAGATGGCCTCACAACTAGCTAGACTACGTACGCCATATACTACGCTTCCAGTAAAGAACTCAATGCCTCTTTCTTATTCTTGCTTTAATTGAACAGCAACCTCTTCTGGAACCCAACCCAAAGCAGCACCCTGACCAAAACAGCACCCTGAGTGCTCTTCCTATCAGGCTTATAACCTGCCCAATCGAGAATCATTTTAACTTGCAATCTCCTCCATCCCTGCACATGATCCGAGACCATAATCAACATCCCCCTCAAATCTTTGCAAAATGTGTTTGCAGCCACCCGTCGAACCTTCTAGAGTTCACACATAAAGCGACTCATCGTGTTGTATTTGAAAAGAAAATATCTGGCCTAGTGTTGACCAAATACATCAAGGAACCAATCAGCTGTCTGTACAATGTGGGATCCACCAACTCGGAATCCGAAGCGTGAAGCTTCTTCCAGTTGGTGATCATCGGTGTCGACATGGGTTTACAATCCTCCATGTGGAATCTACTAAGGATATCCAAAATATACTTCCTCTGCCCCAGGAAGAAATGCCCCTCCTCCTGCCACACCTCCAAACCCAAAAATTAATGCATCAAGCCGATGTCCTTCATCTCAAACTCCGCCGCAAGATCTTTCTTGCAGTGCTCTATGAGTCTCTCTGCACCTGTAATGACCAAGTCATCCACATACAGCACCAGAATGAGAGGCTCCTCACCTATCACAATATAGTAAAGGTTTGGATCTGCCTCACTCTTTGTGAAACCCATCTTTTGCAAGTATGTATCTATC